>JAUBOD010000103.1:1232322-1247848 GCA_032353885.1 Nothura maculosa | reverse complement strand
CCTGTGAGGGTGACAGAGCAGTGGAACAGGCTGCCCAGAGAGGTTGTGGAGTCTCCTTCTCTGGAGGTCTTCAAAACTCAGCTGGATGCCACCCTGTGCCACCTGCTCTAGGTGTGCCTGCTTGAGCGGGAAGGTTGGGCTAGATGAACTCTAGAGGTCCCTTCCAATCTTACAGATTCTATCATCCTATGATCATTATTCTGAATTTATGCAAAGGATTTTCTAGCTCAGGCTCCCACATAAATATTGATAAGGTCTCAGCTGGAGTATTGTGACAAGTGTTGAGTACCACAATATAAGGTACATATCAGAGAGAGTGTGTAGAGTTCATGAAGATGAGATCTAAATATGAAGTGAATATATTTGGGATAAAAAAGGATAAACTGGGAAATTTTTCAGTAGCTTTTTCTTAATTGGTTAATTTGTTCATTTCAAAAATTCATACCAGTT
Organism: Nothura maculosa; assembly: GCA_032353885.1. NCBI lineage: Eukaryota > Metazoa > Chordata > Aves > Tinamiformes > Tinamidae > Nothura > Nothura maculosa. The sequence continues at coordinate 1,247,398 of JAUBOD010000103.1, read as the reverse complement.
TTTCTTATCTCACCCCCCAAAGTATTTTTGCTTTCTTGAAACTCTATTTTTAACCAGATAAGTTTATTAGGGCATGGTTCCGTGGCCACTGAATTCACTAGTCACTGTTGCAGTCAGCCATTTTATAGCTATGTGATACTTTATAGCTATGTGATACTCTGCCAGGCATTGATGAAAATCAAATTTGCATGAACACAGATCCTGAGTGAGTTTAATATGAGAAATTTTTCATAATACTAAGATATCAAATTTATAAAACCTTTACATGATAATTTCAGTGTTAAAAATTCAGAATTTTAGAATTGTTGGAGAAAGAGTTTAATCATATCTAATTACCGTGTAGTGTGCTGAAATTGTTCATATCTTAGCATTTTGAACCAATTTTATCTTAACTTTTTAGTAAATCAAATCTGTTTATTTCCTGCTTTTCATTTTGTGGCTTGAAAGATCACCTCAAGGTCTTGGAAGATCACCTCAAGCGAGGTGAAACTTCCTTTGAAAGTTTCAAGATTTGCTATCACAAGACTTCTGCACTGGTAGAAAGCATTCTGCACTGGTGTTATTAAAACATACATAAAATTTTACACATTGTTCTGTGCTTTATCTATTAACAGCTTCACATCCTAGCAAAATTAACTTCAAGATAACATAAGAGAGTTCTTTAATAGCAAATGACTCAACTGAGCAATAGACTCAACTATTTTCTTGACTGTGCAGGAGCTAAAACAAAAAAAAGAATTAGATCTTTATTCAGCTTGATTTTATCTGTTTTTTTGAATTGACTATAGTCTGCATTTGGAAGGATACACAGACATGGAGGAGAAAAATGTGAAGCCCAGTGTCTTCAAAAGCCTAGTCTCTGGGAACAAAACCTCAGAGAGCACAATGTAGCAGATAATCTACTTGTCCTGTAAATAATGTATATAGTCTCAATTAGATTTTATGAATGCCTTAAAGAAAAAGAGCATCCAATACCATTAGAGATATTCTAGGGTACAAGTTCTGGTTTGCTTGCTGATGAAAAAGTGCAGGGTCCTTTTGTCCTCTATTGTATTTTTAGCCCTATGTGGATGTTTTAGTTGAAAGTATTTTAGATACCATATTCACAAAGATTACATGCAGACACCTCAATATGAGTGTCTTAATCTGACCCAAATGCTTGATTCAGTTGCCTAAAAATAGGCATCTCTGTTGATATTGGAGTTTTTTTTTTTGTTAGCTTGTTTTTGTTTAGTTTTGTTGTGCTCTGTGGTTAACTGTACAAATTGGTCATCTTCTACAATTGGCTTATTTATTGTGCTATATACATTCAGTGATCCCACAAATCCGTAGCACTGTCCTGATTGATTGTGAATGAATTTGGGTGGAGGAAGACATTTATTTGTAAAACTAATACTGATACAACCATTGATGGTAAACAGTGTATAATAGTGCAAAATAATCATATCCAGTAAAAGAAAGAACTTGATTCAGAATATGGGCTTTGAAGTTAAAGTATCAGTGAATGCTACACATTGTGTATTCCAGAGATGAAAGAGAAAACTTGTATTTCAGAATATTTCTTAACAACCTGGACCATTGAACTTCCTATAATGGCTCCTATAATGGCTTCCTGTAATTTTAATAGTTCCAATAGGAGCAAAAAACATGCTTTAGAAAGACTTATTGTCTGTTATGTTAGTGAGGACAAATTATTTATTTTTTTCTGAGAGGAGAAAAAAATAAAAGCGAATTATTGTATAATTGCAAGGAGGTACTTCGGATGTGTTTTATGTTGCTGTTGCTTTTTTTTTTTTTAGTCTGGGCTTTATAGACACTGAAGCACGGTACAGAATTATACACAAGTTTGTAATTTGCTTTTCTTATATTTTTTATTTCAGAGTATCATGGTCTTTAAAAGAAAAAAAAAGAGTTTTGCTATAAATTCTGGTTATATACCTCCAAAAAGCACATGCTCTGTAGAAGAGGTCTCTGCAGAAAACTGAAATACCCTGAGGTTAGAAAATGCATCATTAGAAGATATAGTATGATTCACTGACATTTCTATGTGATTGATTTATATGAATATCATTCTGTCTCTAAGTTTAGAGGGACTGCTACAATTCATACACAGAAAAAAAAAAGAAGAAAAAAAAGGCAGACATGACCTTACTTACCAATCTTGGGAGCCAAAGAGGTACTGTGTACATTGTGTAATTGTCCTTTTAAAATAAATGACTCTTTGTTCTCTCTGTCTTGAAAGAAGAGAACACTGTTTCTTTCATCAGCCTCTTTTACCTTCAAGAAATAATACAGTGATTCCAGGTCTTTTTTAGCAACATGAATAGAGATCATTTGCAGGAACTACCTTTCAAATCATTAAAATATGTTATATACTTATACATCTGTCTATTTTTCTTTTTAACATTATTTCAATAAATGAAGAGTATGAAAATCTAAAATAAAATAGAAATACTGCCTTTTAGTGGTAAATACAAGTTTTAAATTTAGTTTAGGACTATGCACAGTTTTACTGTTGATCTACAGCTTCAGCATATTGAATGCTGAGAGTGATGGTCACAACTCCTTCATAGGTTCAATTTCACAAGCTGTTGGTAACAGCAGGTGATGTATGTATTGCTTTGGAATAGGAACCCTGATTTTTTTTATTACATGGCAAGTCAGTGAAGAAGAAGAAATAGCTCTTCCTATGGGCCACCGATATACACAGCTGTAACTAGAGAAGCAACATATTTTGTGAAGATTTATTACGTACTTATGAAACTGTGCACCTTCATTATTGAGCTCAGAAAAAAAAAGTGTTGGATCAACTTTTTTTACTCTTTTTGAAAGCAGAAACTGTATTTCCTTTATGATGTTTTGCTAGCATAAAATTTACTTCTTGGTGGAAGATAGTGCAGAAAGACTGGAAAGGTTTGTCATCACTGAATTTCTGAGCAAACGAAATAAAACTCATCCAATTTGATAGATGAAGAGACTTGAATTAAATTTGCTATTCTTATCGCAATTAGTTATGCTAAAATTCAGAAGGAATTTGAAGAGTTTTTTTATATGTACAAACCAGTTGCAACTTTTATAAGTGGAAAGTTAACTAAATGCTGCTTGAGTTATCTCTCTTTGGAGTGGTAACTTTGAATATAATGTGAATATATTCTTTTGGAGATTAGGCCATAGATGAAAACTTACATGTAGACTTTAGAATTTGACCTGCATGCAGTGTAAATGTAAATGTTTATAAAGTATTTTTCTTGAATGATTTTTTCTTTACTCTGGGGGTACATGTACTATGTTAATAAGGAGATATAAATAACATGCTACAAATCCATACTCTAGATTATTTTTCATTTCTCAAGTGAGTTTTTTCTACAACTCACTTTGGAACTCCTGCATATGGTAAGAAACACGGGTTGCTGGAACACAGTTCCACTGGACTGGGGAAGACTTTTACTAAAATCTGGAGGATGGAAAAACTCAGGTCCCATTGAATTTCAGTGGAATTTTAAGTCTTGTAGGCTAATTTTGAAAACTCCATTTACTATTTTTTTTTGTAAATTTGTCAAAATTAGTCATTTGGCAAAATGGGAAAAAGTGCTTATTGTGAGATGCATTGCTGACTTTAGGAGAGAGAGGAGTTAAACAAACTATTTTTTAAAATTCCACTTTTAAGCTGTTTGTTATTTTTGTAGTTGTTGCTTTTGTACCTACTTTAAAGGATTTATTTCTTAACTACATTAAGTAAATAGCAATCAAAAGTGAATCTCTGGTGTGGTTTTTAGTATTTTTTTCCCTTTGTAGAAGATATTCTTTGTTTGTATTACCAAGCTTAACACTTTTTTTTTTTTAACTTAATTGTGATTCAGTAACTGAATTCCTGACAATGTAAGTTAGGTAAACTCTGAACAGCAACTCAAACAATTTTCTTGAGGCAGAGGAATGTGCAGGTATAGCTTTAACTTGAAATCATCTCATAAATTGAGAAGTTGCTCTCTTAGTGTTCTTGTGTGAGATGGAGACTTAGACTGAATTATTTTCTCATTAGGACAAGTAACAATCTTTGGATAAAGAAATATTATCCAATGCTGACTATATATCTTTTGCATTTGTCCTTTGAGTAATCTGAGGCCCACAGAGGATGTCTTTTGCAGTCATCTTAAGATCACTGCAGGGGCTGCATTTGTCCACCACCCTTCTCTGCTCAGATGTATGACAGAATTTCCTCATTCCCAGGACATGCAAAGCAAATAGCCAGTGACATCTGACAGATCACTGTGCCTTCAGACTGGCAAGATGATGACAAGCTGTACTTTAGAGGGCTCTGTTGATACAGAGTTTGGATGTACACAGAATATGATCCTGGACCTAGGAACTCAAGAGTTTACTTCAAGATTGCAACCTATGTGAGTCTAAGGCTTTTGGTGTAACAAAATTTCAAAGCCTTTTATTATTTGTAGAATAGATAGAGTTATTTCACACAGAGATATTTTTAAAGATCCCTGAAGAGCTGGTGGGTCTCATATATGTTTTACACGCAATGTAAAGATAGGGTTTTTTTAAGGAAATCAAAGACTTTACAAGATAATTATAAAAAGGAATATGCTATATTCTTAACAGTATTATTTATATTGCATAAAGCACTATCCCAGCACAACAGTTTTGCTTTCAGCAACGGAGAGAACTTGTTTAGAGCTAGGACTGGTATGCTACCATGGGACTTGCATAATGTTGCTGTTATTCTAAGGCCTAGTTTTATACCACTTACCCTTAAGCAATTAACCAATCCACCTAAATTAGAAATATACTTATACATGCTCCCTAAGTAGGAAATACAGCTGCCTACATAGAAAAAAAAAGCAAACAAAAAAAAACAGACATAATCCGAAAGCAGTTCAGTACATGATCTTGATTTGCTTTGGAACCTTTCTTATCTGCAATTCATCTTTGAGTAAAACAGACAGATAACACCTCATCTGGGTCCTTCAAGTTATTTGGTGGTTCAAGTTAACAAATTGGATATGAGATCTGGAGCGCTTCTTACCAATGCCATAAGAACGATGTGATCCAGAAATATGAAAGACAGAGTAGGGACCTTACCTAATAAGCTGTCTTAAAATATCTCTGTATCTTCTCTCATGGAGAGCTTGACATGACTGTTAGAGAAGAGAGGTAAATGATCTTTATTCCAAAATAACACATGATCTGCCTGACTGAAAAACATCCCGCTAACAGCTAAAGATAAATATATAGAGAGATTTTGCCTCTGATAGAAGCAATTAGTTTTAATTGTGGGATGTCTTTTTTAATGTATTTTACATTATATTTGCTAATTTATTAATTAAGACTGCATAGCCTGAGTCTCAGCTGTCTTTAGCTAAAGGGTTGTTAGAGCTAGCTGCTTCATTGCACAAACTATTTTTTAGGGAAATGTTTTGTAAAGATTTATTAGTTGCTAACTATCATTTAAAGAAAGTAGATAAATGGTTTTTATCCTAAAGAACAAACTGATTTTGTGGTATTTTTGCTTTTATTTTCCAAATTAAGACCTTAGTCAAGTATAAAGTCAGGGCAAGAGGATTCTGCATTAGATGTAAGCGTCAGTTTATTCTTCCATATACATCAAACATATATGTCCTATTTAGCCTGTATTGTATCCTACAGGTCACTTTTGACCTCTATTGCCTTCCATGTGATGGCCTCTGACTATCTTTCCTTTTATCAAAGATGCAAAACCCATAGAAACTATAGGTACCAGTGTTTGCTATTCCAACCTGAACTTTAAACCACTAGAAATCATTTGAAGAATAAAGCAGAGAACTGAAGTGAAAGAATAATTAGCAAGAGATGAGTAAGAATTTAGCAGCTTAACTGTGACATTTCTCTTTGGCCTCAAGCAAACCCATTGCTGCTCTGTAATGTCATTCTGTTTTTAGCTTCTTTATGATTAAAAAATTTTACATTTTTCATACATTTAAGTTGATATACTGTAAGCCAGTTTTGAAGGCTGGGGTTATAAGTGCTTAGTTCAAATTATGTGACTAGCAAATTAAATGACTAGCTCTCAACCTGAAAAGTCACATCATCAATTGCTAGACTCTTTTTTTTTAGCCCCATCATTTGAGCCCCAAGGTTTTAGTGGTTTCTTGTAGTTGTTATTTATAAATTTGTTCTCATACCAGTATAACTTTTGGCATGAGTTTTTACAAAATAATCACTTAAGTTGCAGTAATTGGGTCAAATCTTTAAGAATGAATTTCACTAATAACGGGAAATTTGAAGAATAAGAAGTTATTTTATCATTAAAGAATATAATCAAAAATCTAGAAAAAGAGTTCATTTTTATGAGAAAATGTATTGCATTTCTAAGCTGTGTCCTCCAACTCTTAGGCAGAAGAAGAGACCGCATCAAAGTCTCTCTCATGGTTTTGGACATGTCCTGGCATGTTTGGTATACCTTTTATTTATCTTTTGAAACATCTTTGGACCTCTGAGTCCACACACATTTTGATGTTCAAGTAGTATTATTAAAGCATCCTGTTTCCTCTCTTTATTTTCTCCTAATTCACTATTTGGATTTTAAAGCTTTTCAAGTTTTCACACAACATAATGATCCAAGTAGACATGTAGAATAACGTCTGTGAAGATCATTTTTAACCTGACAACTTCCATCTCTCTTAAAAAAAAAAAAAAAGATAATATATTCAAAATGATAGATTTTTCATTTCTAAAATTGAATTGATTTTCTTTTCAAAGTTATAATTTTATTAATTTTAAGAAAAATTTTGAGAGGCAGTACTAAATTGGCTTCTTTTTTCTGTTTGTCTGTTTTATATTGTTTGGCTAACAGTATATTTAAGTGAATATTGCATTTGCCTTTTCTTTTTTTTAAAGTATTTTTAAGTGTTTTCAAAAAACCCCCACCCATTTCTATAGACCATATTCCTATAAAAATATGTATAAGATATTTCTATAAAATGTGAGCTTCTCAACTACATAGTATTTCCTTTCTACAAACTCGCCAGCTAAGGTTTGGAGGAGTTGTCTGCACAGTAGAATGTACACAGACTTTAAACGAGATATGTGCAAACTATTTAAAAGCAAGATTGTCTGTCTTCCATCACCACTGCTAGTATTACTTTGTTAGTACAGTGTAGAGAGTATATAGTAACACACTCTTGAGCTCATTAATATTAAAGTGACATTAGAGAAATCAAGTATCAATTTCACTAGACTGCACAGCTTTTCACAATTGAAATTTATATTTGCCACTTTCTGTTTTGGCTCTTCTCTTGATATTTACACATTTTCCTAAAGCCTTTTGACGTGTATTCTTCCAATTACTCTTTAAGGTACTAAGTTAGTTCTTATCATACTTTTCACTGGGTTGTCATATTCTAAAACACTATCAAATGACACAGCTTCTGAAAGAGACAGATCTTTGTTTGCATTGCCCAGCAGAGCTGTAGGTTTTGTACCAGCATGTGCATTCACATAGCCACATAATAGTCAAGAAACTGATAAAAATTAAAATAGGGATATTTAGAGGGTTTCTTTTAGCACTAGTTAATTTTCAGACTCATCTTTCTCTCTAATTAGTTGCACAAGCCTGTGGGAGGGAAAAAAGTGGGCACAAGAGTAAGAGAGCTATAAGACTACAACTTTTAGTAGCAGTGTAAGTTGATATTGCCTCAGGTGTTTGTGAAACTGGTATCAGCATGGAACTCAAGATCTAGATTAATCTTGAGGATTATGTCAATCTTTATAGAGAGATAGTAAGCTTCAGAATCAACAGGAAGCAGGTGAAACAAGTAGACAAAAGCACAGAGAAGGACCCTGACAGCTTCTGTTGGATAAGCGGATTGAATTAATTTACTCTTTAGCTGGATAGTAGCATTTTCTGTAGACAAGAGAAAAAAAAAGAAAAAAGTGGACTTTATAACAGATTTTAAGTACAGTATATGTTTACTCTCATTATAATCATAAAGGAATTTCAAAGTTGTCACGTGATATTGTACTATCCCAACCAAGAAACTTTGTGCTCTGATCAGACATATAAAAAATACACTATTTCTTTTTTTCACACATATTTGAAGAATACATGAAAACTGTGCAGAGTAAATCAAAATCAATCTGTTTTCATAATAACAATGAAATAGCTCAGGAGGGTGTCAGTTATCAAACTGAACATGTAGATTTTTTTTTTCTATCCTGCATAAAGCAGCTGTAGGGCTTGAACCTATTCTGTATAAAACAAAATTGAATTATCCAACTTTGATTTTAAGAAGTTTGGTAATCATAACACAGAAATAAAGTTAAGAGTATTTTTGAACTATGGACAACAATTTTAAAAAGAGATATAGTTAGATTTAGGGTTTTGTTTTATTTGTTTTGTTGCTTATATGTTAAGTTCCAGAGTGTAAGTTTTGTCAATTTTGTAGAGAAAATGTAAAAGATTTATCAGTTACTTTCCATGTACAACTTCAGGGATTTTAACTGAATGATTTTTTATACGGTGTCTGATTATGATTACTATTGAATTTTGCTCTTGAGGTAGCATGCAAGATCCTGGTGGAGAGAATCTATTGCTTTGGGTATGTGATTTCTATGAGAAATGGGTAATAAATAACAATTATAGAAAGCAAAGAAGGCTGCAACATATAGGCTGTATGATTATAATCACCAGTGCAGCCTAGCCCTATTGCATCTTTGAGATTAGAACTGATCTGGTTTTATTGTAAAGAATGCAATAAATCAGTTTTGAAAATGTCAGACCAAATCATCTGTACAAACTATTAAGCACCGATTACTTTGCGAAGAGCCAGAAACAGAATTACAATATTTATTTTAGACACTATCATTTGAAATTTCATGAAGAAGGAAAAAGAACTAGCAATGTGTTCAAAAGATCTAGGTATATTGGGAGAGAAAAAGAGTATGAATGAGGAGGAAAGTTAGAGCTACAATGAATAGTGTCTTTTTTTACTGTATCATAGCTCAGGGAATTTATGATGATAGACATAGCTGAAGCCCTAGATATGGTACCTTCCCATCCCAATATATTTTCCGATTAAGTGGTTCATGTGTTAAATATATTTATAATGTCAAGCTAGGACACCTTCTATATTACTTTTTGATATGGGGCTCAAATCATTCTCTACAGATATTCTAGTTTTCTTCCCTGCCTCCAATCTAGAAGGATAGTTTAATGCACTTAGGAGGAAAACATGGGAACAGAAGAAAACTTAGTTCCCTCAGAAACTACTGAGAACTACAGAAGGGACCAAGACATCGTTTATACTGAGGAAAAGCTCACTCTTTCCCAAGATTCATGGCATGGGATATCAATGACAATCAATATTTCAGTCTTGATGACCACTATCTAAATAGGGAGCTGGTCCATTTCCAATTTATAAAGAAGTGAAGGCAGAAAATCTCTTAAGAAATCATATTTGGGACTATAGATTTATCAAGCTTATATATCTGCTAACCATATCAGATATTTGACTGTGAAATCGTTGCCAAGACGTTGGCAAGACCTATAAAAATCTATGAAATCTCACATGACACCTAGAGACAGGATAGAGGTAAAAATGACATTGCTCGTCTAATTTCAGCACTCAGACTGGTATTTCATGTGGCTGAGGTAGAAAGGCAGGCTGTGCTTTTCTTCGTCCTCACTCTCCCTCTTGATTTTTTTTCCCAGCCAGGTTGGCTAATCTTTTAAATCACTGTCAGATTAATGAGTGCCTTAATTTTAAAATAGAGCGTATCTTTAGATTTTTTTAATCAAATTTCATTTGGATGGTATATGCTATGCTGTCTTTTTCATTTCCAGAAACTTCTGTGATTCTCTTCTTTCTCTTCCTAAATTATACTGGTTATATTGTTTAGCAGCCTTTTTGGAAGACATATCTCAGAGTTTTGCACTATCATCACAGGGGCTAACATCTACATAAATGTATAGATAGAAGAAGTAAGCAGCTAAAAGAAAGTACTCCCTGCCTAAACCAGAAACCTATTTCTGGTTTATCAAGTTGCCATATGACCAAATTTTTTCATATGAGACTGTTTTGAACAATCCAGTTTGAGTGGATCAAACACTGGGAGCAGTGTGGAATGGGTATTAATATAGTCTTCTCAAGTGAAAGCATTAGCTAAAAATAAAATAGAGAGAGTGCTTATGTTTGGGAGAGGATCCAGTTTACATTGCACATGTTTAGAGATTTTAAGGACTTTTCTTTTATGATCTGCCTGAGTACATGCAAATGTGTGTGCATTGATCAAAAATTGTTGTATGGCAATTTTGTCTTATGGCAATTTTGTACAACTGGGAATCTATTACTAGATAGACTTTTTTTTTTCCTGTGTAAGTGTGAAAAGCAGGGCATATAATTCCTGCAGACTATGTGAGTATGACGAGTATGAATAACAATGTTTTTAGACTTCAGACTTCAGGCCCAAGCTGAATTTTGTAACCCCACAAGGTGTTGCATGCTAAGAAAAAAATAGATTGTAATAATAACATCATTTTCTGAATAAATAAGGGTTTCTGAAAAGTAGAAAGTTCATGCTGAAGAGTGTGGTCCCAGAAAAGGACCTTGAATGTTGTCATTTCCTATTTAAAACTTGTAATTACCATCATTCTTCTCAGTTATGTAGAATGAGACCCTACGTATAGGTTACAGATGTCCCTTGTACCAAATGTCATGTCAGTGATAGAGAGACTCCTTCATTGGGAAGATAATGGGAGATGTTCCAGGCAAATATTCCTATATTTCCTGTCAGCTCTTAGATCTGTGGTTCCTTCAGGATGCAACATCCAGCCTTTCAGTAAGGCTTGTCCTGAACTGCTAGTATTGAAAGATGTGGTTCCACGGCAAAGATAAATATGAATAGCATAAAAAAGCAGAAAAAAAAAACCACACAAAAAATCAGAAATAGCAAAAAGATGTGTTTAAATCCCATTTCAAACAGACTGAGATCACACTATGTGTGCAGCAGACAAATGGCGTTGTGATGTAGTAGAAATGCCTATGCCAGCATTAAGTGTTACTAGACTCTTTGTTGTGCAAAGTGCCCAATATCTGCTTTCCAAAATATAGTATGAATATAGAGAAACCAGCTCTGTGGGTCCAGTCTTTCCTGCCTATAGGATTGGGGCAATGGCATACTCCCTAGCACAAATAATGAAACCAGTATAGATTCTCTACTTTGGAGAATATAATAATCTCTCTCATGTTTCAGATGTGGGATGCCGTTTATGTATTGTGGGACTATGTCTCCCGTGAGGTGAAGACTATATGTTAAAAAGTACTGCTACATTTTTAGCCATATGTAAAGAGTCATATGATTTACAAAAAAACAAACAAACAAACAAAAAATCCCACCAAGATATCTGTTCTGCACATTGTGTTTTATGTGTATTAGCTTCCTTTGATTTCTTTTTTCCATAGACTATTGTTGACCAAGAGTGCATTTACCACAGGTTGCAAGCTCAGCCTAGAAAACCAAACTAGTCATCTATGCAAAAGGGTATCTTGTGTCCTGCTTCTCTCAAATAAGTTTAGGGTGTAAATGACATGAGTTGAGGAGATGGATGCAAGGAAGGACAGTGGAGGTGGTAGAGCAGACATCAAGCTTATATTTTGGAAAATAATGATATATAAAAATAAGAGGAAAAATATGAGAAACTAAATGAGATTTAGATGGAGGGCTTTAGATTTGTTTAGAAAGAAAAAGATAGATAAGTACTTCTGTAGGAAAAATGTAGATCTTCATAATAGTCTTGTGTGGTCTCACTTTGTTTAATGTTGGTCCTGAATACGAACATTTTGTTCTGTTTATGTCATCCAGTGTACTTTTGCTGAGGAAGGCTCTCATCATATGTCATGAGATGTGTGATTTTTCTTTTTTAATAGACCACAGAGGGAAAAAAACTAAGCATTTCATATTTTAGATTATAGTCTTATATCATTTTATTGGAGTGGGACCTACTAGTGTCAGGTAAATAGTATTTATTTTTGGAAGCAGAGCCTCAAAAATCCTGGTGTGATAGAATAAACTATATCAATAACAAAAAGTTAGCTGTTTTAAGCATAAAACATTTTAAAATCAGTATTTGAGATCAGTATTTTCTTTTCACAAACAATTTTACCTCTGATGTGCTTCTTTGAGATGATTACATGGTGTTTTGTGGTGTGTATGCATTTTTAAATGAAACCTTCAGTTTGGTTTTATTTCATGTTGAGAGAATGCAATCAAACATATAATATATATGTTCAGGTGACCAGTAAACTGAAGGGTTTTACTCTGTTGTCCAGTTGTATTTTATGATTAAATGGAATTCCTAATTATTTGGTAAGATATTTCAAAGTTTTCTTCAAGAATTTCTCTCTGTTGCCAGTAGTCTTCACTTGACAAATTGATAAGCAGTGGTTAAAACAAATATCTTAAACTCTAAAATTATTCATGATCACTTATATATAGAAATCTATATTTATTTCTTTGTATTTTTATATACAGTGAGTAATAATTCTTAGAACTAGCATCAGAAGGAAATATTTATTATGAGAATAGTAAGAGGAAGTGATTGGTGAACATAACTTTAATTTACTGAATCATAGTCTTGAGATACAATAATCTCTTCCCTTTGCATTTCTGGTAACATGAAGGGAAGTTATTTTCATGTATTAGGAGGCCTATTTTCCCCAACAACATCATATATTTTGTATTAGTTCCTGCATAAATAGACATCTTAGAATAGTGCGTTTTCCTTATTTAGATGTGGGAAGGTAGAGAGGAGAATTAATTTCAGATAGCTTTAAGCAAATGTTAGAAAGGTTAACATTCACAGACTTCCTAATATCGTTTGGGCAGCTGACATTTTCAAATACTAAGCTTTTTATTTTAGCTGAATGGCAGTGCTGGGCAGAAAGCAATGGATGTGTGAAATGAAATATGCCATTCAGATATAGAAAAGAAGGAGAAACCTGCTAGTAACTATTACAGAGAATAAAAGGTAAAATTGAAAGTCTCTGCTGCAAGCTAAATGTTCTGTTTGAGGTATTTCACATGATCTCGATATATTTTATTTATAGGAGATGCTTGGAAACTTTTTTCTCATTGAAGTATCTTCAAGAATAATTTATTTTCAGATAAAGAAACTGCCTCTTTAAATAAGAATGATGTGAGTCAAACTTTCACAAAATATCTATCTATTTATTTATTTGCTTTAATATGGATATGCACGTAGCATGCATAGCTGTTTTGTAGAAACTGGGTATGCATTACCTACATGCATATAATACAGTTGGATATATATAATATACATACTATTATGACTGGATACAAAAAAAATGCAGATACTTCTGACTACAATATAAATATATATCAATCATTGACCTAATTAAACACAATTTCATGAAGAGTTCTTCAGAAGCACTGTACATGAATATGCACATTATAAATATAAAGTGATACCATAGTCAGAATCCTGCAAGGGGGTACGTATTTTAATTAATGGTTCACTTGGAGGAATAACTCTCTCTATATATTCTAGACAGAATCTAAATATATATTCTAGATAGAATCTCCAGTGGATAATTAAAATTTGGAGAAAATTACAGGATTTTATACTCCTCCCTTTTGCTCTATACAATATATCCTATGAATTATTCTAGACAGATTAGTGTACTGATAGTAAATTATTTCTATGTGCTGCCTGTGGAGTTCAGTTATCTAGCTTTGTTCTGCTGGAGGTGGGTTCTGGTTTTAAAGGACATTTGCATTTGTTTTGACCCTGAATGTCTTTTGCAGAACTTCACTTTTGGTACATATTTAAGAATCCTATGTGAAGAATATTGTTCTAGGATGTACAAATGCTTCCTGAAACTGACAAAGAAAATAATTTTTTTATAGAAAGTTATTTAGACTGTTAAGCTTATGGTACCAAAGATTTATTCCTTGCCGTATGTTTCACATTGAAAGCTAGATCTTGGAATATATAGGCATAAGTGAAATACAATTAGCAATTCTCCAGCTTAATCTTCCTTAGTTTTTATACTCTTTTAGTTTTTTATACTATTTTAGTTCTTTTAGTTTTTTATAAAGTTTGTCCTTTTGAGGTAAAAATATTCACATTTTAGTTGTAATATTGCAGCATGTCAGCTATTATTTTCTTTCATCCTTTGTTTTTAACAGTGCTGAGAGCACAAGATTCCATGAATATGTTTGTTTAAAAACATATTTCTCATAAAAAGCTGAAAAATCTTATATATATGAAAGCTGAGAAATACTCTGAAGCTCAGATTTTCTAAAATACTTAAGTACATAATTCATAGAGATAAATTTAAAGCATAAGCTTAAATATTCTGTTGAATTATAGTCTAAATGCAGCTAAACGTTATGTCTGCTTCTTAGGAGATGGAGCACTACAGACTTATAGTGATGACCAGACTAACTTGGGGACTGACTTTCTGAACAGCAGAACTCAGTGAGAACAACATACATGTAAAATCAAGGCAGGGTGGAAATTGAAGATAAGAGTCTTCAAGTCTACTGCTGGGGTTTAAAAAAGAGAAGTCATTCTTCAGTTTATTTTTGCTTTTATGGTGAATGGAGACATTGTTTACCTTTGAATATTTGATAAAGATATGTGCAAGATGCTAGTGAAGGTTACTATCAGTTAACTTCCTTTTCAGTAAAAAGTAAACATGGGTACAACCTCTATATTAATTCTAAATTTTCTAATTAATAGCACATTGACTTTAGTGCACAGGTTTTGAAATTCCTCAATGAAATGTTATGAATATCATTCCTGTAAATGGTATGCTTATTTTCCTTTTTTCAACAAGATACTTGTTTGATACAACAGCGAACAAAAAGAATTGCCAGTCAGGACTGAAATGTTTAAATTCTTCATTTTGGTTGATGTTCTCTGTCTTCCTAATAGAAATTAAGATAATCCAAAATGGAAATTTTTATAATTTCCATTTTTATAATCTCTTCAGCTCTGAAGAGAGGGACCTGGGAGTCCTGGTTGACAACAAGTTAACCATGAGTCACCAGTGTGCCCTCGTGGCCA
>JAUBOD010000103.1:1195467-1223425 GCA_032353885.1 Nothura maculosa | reverse complement strand
GAAAGGAAAGGAAAGGAAAGGAAAGGAAAGGAAAGGAAAGGAAAGGAAAGGAAAGGAAAGGAAAGGAAAGGAAAAAATTAGTAAAATGTATAGATCAGCAGGGTTCAGACATTGCTAAGGGAATATGGGGAGCAGGATTTACTTGCATCAGTGAATCTGTGTGATTATTAGGCCAGCCAATGGCCCTCTCCTCACAAGAGATAGAGAAATAAAACTAAGAGGAAGATGGAAGCAAAAGCAAATACCTGTTTCTCTTGTTCTAGTTTGCCTTTTAGCAGGCTCTCTAAGAAAGACATTCCCTGCTGTTTTCTTTCAACCTACAACTTATTCTTTTGTACAAAACACAGAAGCAACTCCTCTTAGCACTTAGCCAAAGAGAAATTTTGCAAGATTTCCCAGTTCTTGAAATTCGTTCCTCTAGTACTGCCTTCAGTTAATGCCGCCCTGTCTTCAGCTAATACTATGAGCATATGTAAGAATGACTTATGCTTACTTCAACAACTCTTAAAAGACATTCAGATACCTTGATTGAATCAAATTAATATTAGTATATATTAAAAAATATGTATTTCCTTGTCTTATTCAGACCATTTTCTGAATCGTATAGTCCACTACTTCACTGTAGCAGCAGTACAGTGTCATACATATTCTAACAGTTCACTGACTCATTTTTATCATCTTAGTCTTTCTCTTCCTCCCCCTTCATTAGCCTGCAGAATTCCCAGATCGGGAATTCAACTTTCATAAAGCATTCAAATAAACATCACTTTTAACAATCTTAATTTTAGCAATTACAACAAAACTATGGCTCTTGGCAGAGAATAATTTTGTAGGAACTTTTTGTCCACTATATAAAAGAAGTCTAGATTGAAAGAAATCTCAGGATCCATTTCCTGTGCTGGTCTGTCATAGTTATCCAATACAAGAGGTTTAAACTAGTACAAAACACTTTTCCAATATATATATTTTTTTCAATTCATAAGATCCTTGCAGCAGATCTGCAAGGATGAAAAATCTGTGGTGTTGAAGTGCCACAAAATATGTGCATGAGGAGATGCATGATGAACTCAGCTGAGCAAAGGCTGCTATCCTTTGCAAAATGCATGGTCCCACCTTAGAAAAAGCTATAGCTTGTTCAGAGACAACTAGGCCTAGTTTCATTGACTTTAAGAGGGATTTTGTATTAGCAAGCACTCTCTAACTTGGCCTTATAATTACAGAGCCAGTTTTCACACTGGGATTATTGCTCGCTAGTTAAAGGTCAATTTCTGTCATTTTGAAGCAAAATCCATTTGGAAAAGATGTATGTATTTAATTGTTTCAGAAGTATCATGGCACCAAATATTTTATCACATAAATGACAGACTTGCAGACACATTAAAAACTCAAACTGTTATGTATCCAAGAAAAGAAAAGTAGATTACATTAATTCTGTGTGTGACATAAAGCTCTCATAATTGCATTGGTGAAACAGAACTGCTACGCAATAAATCTCTCAGAAAATCTTTTCTGTGCAGTTTACAATAGTCTATAATAACTTCAGTGCTTTCAGTGCTATTCAGCTTCGTATTATACTGTGGAAGTGAATGAGTCATAACTTGCCTCTGGTTCTGACTTTGTAAGCTATGAGAAGTATATGTTCCTGGTGATTTTTTTTCCTCCAAGAGCTACAGAAATATGATAATAAAAATATACAAAAGTCTTATCTACTTTACTTATAATTATTTTTAAAAGACAGACAAAAGTATTGGTTATTTTAAAACCTGTTCAAAATCATTAAGCAGCAGTGAAATGAAAATAATGTTGTATGAAGATATCTTAGCATTGCATACTAAGATATCTCTAAATGAGTATGCAGTGTTTGAGATATAGATCAAAATTATGCTTTACATAGTGGGCTGAACAAAAAAAGTAAAGAAAAAATCACAAATGTGTATTGCTAAAGACTAGAAAGGGATAGTTTTGTGGTTATATTTATTTAGAAGTTAGATATTAATATCCCTAGTGTATCATTCTCTTATGCTCCCATTATCCCACAAAAACAAATATGTGCATGGATTCATAGCTATGGTGGCCACAATCACAGCCTATCCTAAAAACTTTCTGAAAAAATCATAGGAAAGAAAACATCACAAGCACAGGACAGTATATAAGAGGACTTTCTTTTCTTCTGCAATCTCTACACTAAAAAACAGGAGTTGTCTTCTAACAGAGAAATATTTGTCTTCTAAGGTTTCTCTTTTGTGACCTTTGAACATTTACACAGCCCACAGGTAAATTTCAGAATTGTCACCAGCAGTGACAAACCATTCAGATTTCAAAATTTTGCAAACTCTTCTAGAACAGTTTTCACCCAAAGGTCAAGCCATGTTTTAAATGAGCACAAGAGAGTTGGTGCTATTTTTTCAGTCTGAATCATGATCTGCCTTTAGAGGTTAAAGTACTAGGAATAGCTATTTGTTTTTGATGAGTTAGAGAGTGCTCATCAATAACATAATGCAAGATTCTGATTCTACAAAAAAAAGTTTTGTTAAGTGCCCTCTAGCGCAGTTTTGATCCATTTTAGAAATCTTCTTCTCACTTTTATTTTTATTTTAATCTTGTCTATATTATCCTTTACTGGCTTTAGGAATATTTTACTGCTGACTATGTATTGTACTGTTTCTGTTGTTACAGATAACAAAATTACAAATGAAACCAGATGGATTTAAATCCTACTTTTACTGCCAATGATTTAATAAAATATTTGAACTTTTCATTTTTTACTGAAAGAGGATTCTTGTTTCTCTGTGCATCTGGATCTCTCTTCTGCTCTAGATCATGGATAAGAATAAAATGAAAGTGAAGGCTAGAGAAAAGTGACACAACATGCAATTTTCTAGATTGTCTCCTATGTTTACTATTCTCTTTCCTTTACTAGTGCAAAAGTTGTTTAGTGTCAATTATGTACAGGACTTTTATATAAAAATGGGGGTAAGAAAAAAATCCAGTAATATTGTAGTATTAAACTCCCACACTTTCTGCAGAGAGTATGCTTTCAAACTTGGTTCCAGTTTGATAATAATGAGCAGCCATAACAGAAAGCCTCTCCAATTTTAACAGGTTCACTTTTCAGACTACAGAGCTCAGCCAGAGAAAGGAAAAAATTCCAGATTTAGAGAGGCTTTCTTTTTTTTTTTCTTTTACAAAAGTGATGGAGAATTCAAAAGATCAATAAATGTAAATCTCATGAAAAAGCACAGGAAATGCATGAGCCTCCTCAGTGCTGTTGTCCACAACACCAGATATATTTCTGGCTGCAAAGTTCAGCTGTGTTCAGCATAGAAACATCTGATCCACATAGATACCATGCACAAACACATTGAGGGCTTTTGAGAAGCCCTTTCCTTTTCTAAAGAGTCTGTTAATGTCAGTTTGGAAGAGAGAGAAAAAAGTTCAGCCTTGAGGATGATGAGATGGCCATATGCTCCATAATATTTTTAGAGATATTTTTCAATCTAAATTCACTCCTCTGGAAGTTGACTATGCAAGTGAAACTTCAAAATGTGAATATGTGAATAATCAAATAGCAATGCTCATCTTGTTCATCATCATGGAAGGCTGGAGAGGTGAGAATCCTCAGATCTTGGCTCTACTTCCATATATAAATATATGGAAGAGATATGAAACTGATATAAAATTGATATAAAAGAGATCAGTCCAAAAATGTGCACTGACCCTCCTGAAATGTATTTTTACATAGGTACAGCCACCTAGCTGGGTCTTTCTCTATAGGATAGAAGGTGCAGTAGCTCAAGTCAGAGTTTAAGAATCAAATATTAAAAGAGCAACTGTGAAAAAAAAAAAATCCTTCAGGCAACAAGAGTGAAATGGATATTTTGAAACTATCCAGGGAAGTCTCCATATGCCTTACACAATTAACTGCATAACCTTCATCATGCACACAGTAGAAACACTGGTTTTTCTTGCTAAAATTAGAAGGCAAAAATATCAGGTTGTTGTGTGCACAGTAATGTGCAGACCCCAAAATGACATATTTGTGGACCTCAGTCTGAAGAAAAACAGAATAAAATGGAGTGGAACTGATTAACTAATGAGATCCCCAAATCCAGTCTGCCTTGGAAGCAAATAGAGAGATGGGCACTGTCATACAGTGACTTTGGTGTGTTATTACAGGGTAGAATTTCCCATATGCTTCATTAGTAGACATTGTTGCATTTTTCCCTCAAGCTATTCCACATTATGAATAATGTAAAAATAATGTGGCTCTGGAAACCATGGAGGACTACCCCAAAAGACTGCCCTTCTTATTTTGACCCCATGCTGCACTATGGTTCAATAGACTTTATCATCATTTGAAAGTAAAGAAAGTTTCAGGTAAGTAAAGCTATTTTCTCTATTATCATGATTGACATCTCCTGTCATCATGCAAAGACATGGCTTGGAACACAAAACCCACAGAATGCAAATTCCCTTGAAATGACAGGGCTTATTGATTCAATATCTTTTCTTGGTAGAAAGGTTTTTGAAATGAAAGCTATAGCCTCAGGCTTCAAAACAGTCACACTAAGTGTGTTTACTGTAAAATTCTGTATACCTACTAGATGACTTAAAATAAATCTTCCTGTTCTGTGCTATTCATACTTAAAAATTTACTTACATGACAGAAATTACATGATAACAAAGAGAGCTGTTCTCCTGGAAAAGGACTTATTTACATTCTAGTCAGACTTGATTGATCTCAAAATCTTCCTTTCTTAAAAATTCCTGATATATTCCATATTTATAAAGGAGAAACTAAGTTATAAAAAAGTAGTCAGCAATAAACCCAGAACAATTGAAGATGGGATAATCCTTTTCTTATTGTTGCCCATCTGTACTCATCTAAGTGCCTAGCAAACTAATGCTACTTAGAAATGTAAAAGACATTTCTGATTGCCTCGGAAAATGTCCTTTGTGATGACTTCTAAAATCAACTGTGCTCATTTTTCTGAGCTGTATTTTACATTTTTATTGCTTATTCACTTGATGTACGTACAGGGACTAAGTTTTGTCTATCATGGTGTTTCAATGCTGGTTCCAACAGTAATCCCATTACATCTGTTACAGTGCCAACACTTACAGATAATTTGTTTCCCACATAGAGAACTCTAATGTATTTATGTATTTTATTAGAATCATGCATGCAAATTTATAATAGTGTTGCTTGCTGGTATAATTTTCTCTCTAGATTTGTTGTTGCTGTTAGTAATAAGAAAACGTGCTTTGGTTCTAGCTTGATGATTATCACATCATGTAATTCGTCCTGTTAATTCCTAATAGATTCTCTTCTTCCCTATCACATTAATAAAAGACTCAGCAATGTACTCAAGATGATTTCTTTGGGATTGTAATAAATCTTTGACTAGTTTACACAAAGGCATGTTGCTGCCAGCTACTGGATTAAATGATTTAATAGAGACACTATATTATGGAGACTGGTTCAGTCATTTTGATTGTGAGTCTCCATTTGAGCCTTAGGATCTCCATCCTCCTCCAGACACCTTGGAGAATAAAATTACAAGGTCTATATGTAATACTGGGATCTTTTAGTTGCATTTAAACTTTATAAAGCAGCTGCAAATGAGTTTGTGTTATGGATTAAGCAGGTGGTCCATATTGGTACATATCCCTGCATAGTGTTCCTTGTTTTATTTCACTGCAAAGAGTGGAAGAATGCTGAATTCTTCAGGAGATTTGTATATTTGGTCTCAGTATTACATCTCAGTTAGCCTCAATCAGATTTTCAGAAAAATAAGATAAGAAACAAGCTTTGACTTTGGAACTATTGCTTCTATGCGGAACGCTAGTGAAGTAACATCCAGAATAACAAGTTTGTTTGTTTGTTTTTGTTTTAAATTTCTGATTTATTATTTTTGAAAGCACTTCAGAAGCAAGGTAAAACCCCTTATCTCCTAAACTGTCTCTACAAAGAAGCATTCCTCAACCTGTATGCCACTTCAAGTACTCAAAAATGTTTAAGAGGTGCTTCGCCAGCATATTTGTGCAGAACACTAGAGTGGATTTCATTCTGTAAGATTTGTTTGTTAGTAATTGCTGTTTACAGCTATTAAGGGCACTGATTATATATCCAGTAATTAATCTGTAGAATTCCTAAGAGTAGCCTAAGCCGGAGTTTGGTTTCAGAGATGTAAGGTGGAGAACATGCTGTAAAATATTTAATGTATACTAGAGAAAACCACAGAAAACTAGAAAATGCCCAAGGCTACGTAGAAAATAAATAAATGCCTAAAAACAAGATATAGGTATTTTTTAAGGGAATTAAAGAATTGCACACTTCAACTGCACATGTGAACACAAAAACCTGGGATAATATGTATAAGAACTTTTATCATGAGTAACAAAAGTTTGTTACTCTTACTTGTAATTCGCTGTGCTTTACTTCAATTAAAGCCTTACTTTAGTCATGAATCACAAATGGCTATGTAATAATAAAAAGTTTATCTGTAACCGTCTAAACTAATGTAAAACTGACCCTTCTCAAAATAAAAGTTTTTATTATTATTTTAATTAAGAAGTAGAGAGTTGATTTGATGCCCATTTACTTGTGCAGCTTTCAAAACATGGATATTCATAATGAGAGGCAATTAAAGTAGGCATAGACTGTACCACTGGGACTTCTGCTAATCATTATTAACTGGTAGATTACTTAAACCTATCAAATTCCATTTTTTCAAGTTTATTAATATAGGATCTGTTCTCAGATCCTTTCTCTTATTTGCCCTGATTCCTTCAAGAAGCCCCTTACAGCTTCATTGCTTGTGGTATTTCTATATTTTGTTGAAAGATGTGCTAAATGCTTTCATCCAAAGATGTTATAAGTTTTTTCTTTTTCTAATTATTTCTGTAAGTTCTTCTTAAATAGGCAGACAATTTCTTTTAAATTTCATTTTCTTTAATTCACACACATTTAAACAAAGAGTAATTACTTAAACAGAAAAGTGTGTATGTGTCTTGCTAAAAGTGATGCCTTGGAATGTGAATCTCAGAAAACATCTATTTTTCCTTTTAAAAGACCACATTTTTTTTTCTCTTGCACATATTTAGTGATGTTTCGGACATTAGTTAACACATCTGTATTTTACTGATAAAGATCAGAGACTGGTCATATAGTGATTTTTTTAATGAGTCCCCTCTTGGAGACTGACTGCCAGGACTACCAAGGCAACATGAAGGTCTTACTTGAACTCCTTTCCTCAAGTCAGGTCTCCCCACAGGCAGCATGGACTTCTGTCTCCCCAGGGAGGAGAGGACTTGTTAAAATACAATAAGATAGGTAAAAATACAAACAAAAAGAGAGAGCTTTTGCTAGCAAGTGTACCATGCAGAACAAAACAAATAAGAGATGCGATAAGTACAGGATAAATACAAAGCACTAGTAGTTTTCACAACAGCCGTCCAGCTGGCCTTGCTGCATGGACATCACAGAAAAAGAAAGCCTTTCAGGAGGGCTCTAAAGAAATATGATAAGATAGCATTAAAGATGATTTTGGAAAGCTAATTCCACATTTGAAAGGCATACATAGTTTTTGGAAATGACTGGGAATTTTAAGGCAATCTTCCAAGCTCATGCTTTAGCAACAAGGGACAACCCTGTGTTTTGAGTTAGTTCAAGATGTGTGTTTCAAAAGCTTTCTGAAAAATGAGCAATATCTTCCTTTTTTTTTTTTTTCTGACTAAGTAGCAGTCTTAAATCAACAAACAAAACACTCATAGTCATAGATCACTTAAAAAAAACCTCATAGTTTTGCAAATATAAACATATTTCCCTTTCCAAAAAAAATCAGTGGATAATATCTTATGTACACCAATTAATAAGATTTTGACTGCTTCATATCTTTATGGTGTTACTAGTAATTTAATTAAGCTTTTCCTATTAACAATGTCAATCACAAATTTCTCCTGTGCTGTGGATTGATATTAGTGTTCACCTAACATTGATACGCATATTGCTGTAGGAATAAAGGGTTAGAAATAATATTTTCTCTCCATCTAATTACTTTAATTGATTTGTGCTGAAACACTTGACCTTTGGTACTTGATTCTCCCTTCACATTCAAAACTGACAGCTCACTATGATGTTCATCAACGACAGGGAAAGTAAGTTAATGTTTCAATTATAAGGATGCGTGCTGGAGCAAGCTGTGGATCTTACATTAGTTATGTTGCATACTTTCTTCTTACAGAATGCTTGCCACTTTTGAAACCAAAAGAATATTACATGACAAGCACCTGAAGAAGTAAAACTATAAAGTATAGTCAAAAATTGAGATCCAAAACAGAGTTTTTAACCCAGTTATAGGTTTAAAAGGAGTCTGGGTGAGACTCCTCTATATATATCCACAATGTGAACCTAGTGAGTAGTACTCCTCCTTCTTCAGGCCAATGACCCCAAGATATGAAAAATATATTTGTTTTTTTTTTCCTGAAAAGAGCCTGAGTATTTAGTAGAAGAGATTAATTTATCATATTACATTTTTAAGATATATTTTCTATTCATTTTTCTCTCTGGAGAAGGAAAAGCAGAATTGAAATTACTAAGAGCACTAAACAGTATAACAGTACAAAAGCAAGAGGAAAATATTTTATTATTGATTCTGTCCTTCAAGGTTATCCTTACAGCTTGACTAAAGTGATCCCATGAATATATTATGTCAAATAACACTGCAGCTTTATTCAAATCATGTCAACTATTCACTCTTTAACTAGTATTCAATACCCAGATTTCTAGTAAAACATGTGCATGATTCTTCAATACTGTGAAAGTTAAATTCCTTTGTAGCATATATTTGAAAAGCACTGGTACACCAGTGATCTTAACTACATTTTTTAGCTATGAGACTGCAACTTCTTCCATCTGTCTGCCCACTCACTCCCTTAAGCCATGGCATTTTCTTGTTCTTTCTAAATTTCTTTAGTAGCTCCACTAAAATTAGGATAGGAGAGTGCAAGATGATGGGCCCAGCTAAAATATAACCAACTGCTGACAAATGGAGAGATGAGAGAGAAGGAGGGAAGGAGGAAAGGAAGGAAAGGAGGGAAAGAAGGAGGGAAAGAAGGAAGGCAGGAAGGAAGAAAGGAAGTAAGTAATTACACCACAATATTGAAATAAATGTGTATGACTTCTGTTCCTTGGCAATGTTTGGTGCCTATATGAACATTTTTGATAAGAAAAAAAAAATCTGAAGTACAAGTACTTGCTACCCATCTTTCCAGAGTTTGTATCATTTTTCTGCACTATGTTATTTAGTTAAATCATGTTTTTGCACAATGACAATCACAGCATCACAAATTGTGAATTCTAGTAACAGGAGACCTTCCTTAGTGAAGGGGGGAGAAAAACACCAAAATGTTTTGTCAGTTTTGAGTACAGTTTAAAATACTTGAATAAAAAAGTTGAAACAATAAACTGACTATTTGTCAATTCAGCCTGTGAGAGCTAAGAAATTTTGAGAGTGTTAGATGCAATACTAGAATCAACATTTAATATTTACTACTATAAATATCAACATTTACTAATAGAATCAGCATTTTTTTTTCTTTTTCTCATCAGTCTCAGTATATAACAAGAAAGGATCAATGCTACCATGGAACAATTCAGTTTCATTACACCATTTGAATGCTGCTGGAAAAATAAAAGACAGGAGTATATAACCTTATGTATAATAAAACAGATGCTCAAACTGAAGTTAATAATTTTGTGATTAGTTTTTCTTGATTATTTTGCTTGCAGCTGTATGACATGTGATATGAAAGGTAAAATGGGGTTATGTGAGGCCATCATTTCTAGGAGTGCATCATTTTGGAAGTCAATAGTGAGATAACATTAATGTTAGTTATGTTAATCATTTTCTGGTGTTTGAGTAAGATCTATTTCTGAAGGTATTTTTCTAACAATATAATCATATTTTTCCTATAACTTTTAAACAAAGCTAATATATTTATTTTGCAGATAAATTTATACATTCTATTTCTTGGGTGGCATGAGAATAGTTATATCCTCATCTGTCCACGCTGTTCTCTGTTAATGTTATTTTTCAGACAAAACTATCCTAAAACTTCTTTTCACTAGACAAACTGGCAGAAATATACCACATATCAGTAATACATAAGCCAATACATAACCTGTTATGTTTAAAATAAGACTGCGAAAAGCATAATTAATATGCTAAACAACAAGAATGAATTATGGATTTTGTTATTGTTTAGAACTAATTTTTCCTCCAATAAACCTGTAGAATGAGTTGCTGATCTTTTTTTTAGAAAGTACTTTTCCTGATTTGACTTCAAGGAGTCTGAAAAGCTGCAAAAAGCACTTAATGAATATAATCAGTGCATTTGATGGTTAGGCTAAATCAGAAACAGATGGTAGTCAGTTGTAATTTGTATGTGATATTAGCATGTTTTGATAGAGAAAATATTAAGCATTTTGATGCGAAATATGACACAAAAATAATCTCAAAGCCATTTATCAGTTTTAAATTACTTTGGACAAATATTCTCCTATAATTACATTAAGTTAATATTTTTATTATCATAACTGTAACTGTAACATTCTGTAGCTGAAAGTGTTTTATTTTAAATAGTAGATGTTATATTTTCAATGCAAAGTGGAAATAATTGGAAGTATTGAATCATCTATTTGCTGTATAATACAGATGAAATGAAATCAAGATGGAAAATAGACTTTTCAGCAGGAAGAGAATGACCCAGTCTACAGAAGTATCTATATTATTGAAAAAACATACTAAAAAATTATGACATTTACATTAGCTCTAACAGTATTATATTCTAAAGATACTGATTCATTTGCTAATAGCCTCTAGAAATATTCTTTACTATCTTTCAGTCAGACAGTGTTTTTAACCTTCAAAATTGTTTGCATTTGTTACTTTAAGGCAAAACAAAATATACCCCCCTAGAATTTCCTGGTATTCTATTTCCTCAAATATGCTGCTTTTCATGACCAGTCTTCTAAGAGAAATTTGAAGTACTGTAACATGAGAGATTTCTTAAGCTTTTCAAATAAATTATTGTGCTTATTCCTTGAACAATAGACTACTGAAAAATTAATCAAAACAATTTTTAGTCTGAAGATTTGCTTTTTCAGACAAAGTCCTGACAGCAAGTTTTCTTTTATCCAAGAGAAGATTTTTCCCATGAGATTCTTTTCCTCCTTTTCCATATTATCAAATCTGTGTTGAAAAAGGCTGACCAAGATGCCAGCATCCAAATTTTATAATCCTCATTTTGGAAAACAATTCAAAGATCTTGATTGTTGCAGAAGGATCATACTTCGAGGAAAAAAAGCAGAAAAGAAGCCTAATCTGTTTATGATGAAAAGACTAATCTGAACAAGCTGAGGTGTCATCTTATTCTCCTTTCAAAGCTAGTGGCAAGAAGCAGCCATTTCCTGGGCATGTCCATCACATCACATTCCAGAAGATCTCTTTCTCTTTAATGACAAGATACTGAGCCCAGCCTGACTTGCTCCACCTATACATCCTGATTCTAGATGTTTAAAATAAACTTCCCAGTAAAAGCATCAGCTTTCCTGTTTATTTAGATTGTTTTTGATTTTTTGGATGAATTTCTTTTTGTCTTGACAATTACAATATAATAACACCTCTAAAATGAAATTTTGGACAAGGAGAGTAAACCGCATACAATGGGAGATGTGCAGAGGAGAACCAGATGCAATAAAAAGTTAAGGAGAAAATCTACTGGCTTCCGTTTCTTTCATTGTTGTGCTTTTGTGTCTCTTTTGTAGTGACAGTTAATCTCAGTTGGTCCCAAAACATAATTTAATTGGCATTTTGATGTATTTCAGGTATACTCCTAACTTTCACAAGGATTTCTAATTTCCATGCAGATAATGCCCTGTACGAACATCTTATCAACTGAGTTTCTTAATATTCTT
Organism: Nothura maculosa; assembly: GCA_032353885.1. NCBI lineage: Eukaryota > Metazoa > Chordata > Aves > Tinamiformes > Tinamidae > Nothura > Nothura maculosa. The sequence continues at coordinate 1,211,445 of JAUBOD010000103.1, read as the reverse complement.
GTATACTTCCCTCTGGGTATTATAAAGCTATATTTCATCCAGCAGTCTACAAGGAACTGTAGGAAAATATGTGCACACACAGTACAGAATGGAAAATATATTGCTTTCTATAAAACTGAGAAACAGCAGTACTACCATCCAAAGTCTGGAAGTGGAATGAACACATGTTTTTATAAGCTCAGAAGAATGATCACTTCCATTGGAAGAGTGCAATTAAAAATTACAATTAAAAAAAGGGTTAGCATTCTTAGTGACATTTGATTAAACATACTACCTAGCAAAAATATATAAATGAAGGTCACAGTTGCAAGTACTATAAGATGCACTGTATTTTAATTAGATAGTTGAGAAATGTCAATGACTTAAAGACAGACCATGAGTCACTTGAAAATAAATGTAAAAGAAAGAATAAAAGAAAAACGAACCTCACCTCAAGATTCAGAAGCTTTTACCCAAAAGATTTCAAACACAACCAAAAAGTTTTCAAAAGGAGGATAGGGTTTAGGAGATGGATTCAGCAAATTTGTTCTGTCATCTTTCTGTATTGGAGGAAGCAATGAGTTTTGGTTAAATTACAATGAACCATTATTAATAAAGTTATGTTGAAGTAGCAGAAACATGCTAAAGTACATTAGGCTATTACTGATGGTTTATATTTATACAGATAAACTGTGCGTAAGGAGCACACACAAGCAATTTTTATCCTGCAAAAAAAGGTTTCTTTTAGAACCAGCTTAGGTTTCCTACAGCACATATGCAATTAAGTTGATTTTACCCTCACATTGCTGCAGATAGTTATTACATGTTCAGGTGTAAACTTTTAATTAATCCAGAAACTCCTATTTTTTGCTTCAAAAAAATCTCTAATCAATAGAAAATAGTTTCTCTGTACCTGTGGTACTGTTTTTTTCCTAACTATGTTGCTTCTAACTAAAGAAAGGCTGAAAGCGACAAAAGGAAGGGAGGAAGGAAGGAAGGAAGGAAGGAAGGAAGGAAGGGAGGGAAGGAGGGAAGGAGGGAAGGAGGGAGGGAGGGAGGGAGGGAGGGAGGGAGGGAGAAGTGATTAGATTCTCAACAGTGACTGCTGCACATAATTTATTTCAGTGTTTAAGTAAGGTCACTTTCAAAATCCTTTGATTTTCATATCCCATTAGCTCATTGCATGTCTTCAAATCTATGAGACATTTTGCCAATAGCTAAACCTTTTTCTTGATTTTACATGATAAGATTAACAATATCTAATAACTCAAATTTAAATATTTGAGATACATTGTATAGTGTCAGTGAATAAAATATTATCACAAAGCACTTGGTAACCATGTCCTTACTTAGCACTTTGTAAACAGTGATTCTGCTTTAATAGAGAAAAAACAATAAATAAATTGTTGCAATTCTTCCACTGTCTTGTATTTAGATAATTTTGGGTTCTTACTTCTTCAACTGCTCTAAATCTCTATTACCCCAATAAAGTCACACTCGAATAGCAGCTTACACTTACTGAGGCTTAAACTATTCAGTCTATTCATTATACTAACTGATTGTCCAAAATACTTAACATGCTCTTTTTTATTCTTAAAGAATTTAACATATCCCATTGATTTTAAAGAAAATATTCAAAATTTGACATTTATTTTTAGGTGTTTTGCTAGAGTAAGTTGTATATGCAGCATATTAAAAATCAAAACTTTATAAATTTTAAAAATATTTGTTTCCTTTTGTGCTTGTAAGAAAAGGTTTTAGCCTTTTGATTGTGTTATAACTACAACAAAATATTACATTAGACTCCTTATTTATTAAAATACAGATTGTTACTGTAAGAATAACTCCCATGAGAAATCCCGTATGAGCGGAATTGCTACCACATTGGTGTTCCTGCATTACTGTCTGAATGTTGTATGACCCAGGTTATACTAAAATTAAAGATCACAGCATAAATACTTTTTAATAGAAACATTTTATCTCAGATGACTTTTTCTCTGTGTGGTTTCTTTCAAAATGATATTAGGTCATAGGTATTTTTCATAAAAATTATTACGCACCAGGAACTTCATTTAGTTTGAAGTGACTTAGGAAAAATGAGATCTTCATACTACACAAAAATATAGCTTTTTTTTCTTTTTCTTTTTTTTTTTTTTTAATGTGACTGAGGGCTCTATTTGTTCCTTATCATCAAAGACAATGAAAGCTTTGTCATGGAATTCACATTTTTTTACTATAACTAGCACTGCAAAGTTATTAATATGGTATTTTGTAGGGGTGTATTTTCATTTATAAATGCTATGTATTTTTTAGCAAAAGCAAAAATATATTTTTTGCCTTGGATATCACATATCATGTTGAATAAATGTTTAAATGGTCTACTTGTACTTAGAACATTACTTTAGTACAAACAGTATCCATACATACTATTTTCATGGCTACTATTACAATCATTACAGCCCTTGAAGATACCATGGTGGATAGAATATTTAGACTGTAAAGATTTTCTTTTTTTCTTTTTTAACATTGTTCTGTCAGTAGCTGTCAGTAGCAGAGAAAAGCTAAGAGATGCCAAGGACAGGGTTTAAATTATTTGCAAGCATACTGTTAGCTTTTAATTTTCTCAAAATGCATCTACCCTGCACTTAGGAAGAATACAACACAGGAGGTTTTGCAGAGATTTTATTTATTGCAGTATGATATAAATTCATGAAATATCTATGGGAAAATAATTTTTTAACTTAAGCAGCCTATGTTCTATAGAATATTACAGAATTGTGTCCTCTTTTAAAACTGCAAATAATTTTAACTTTATCTTGTTACTTCATTTGCTCTTTAATTCAGATTTTTGTGTGATGTAAATATCAAGAGAGGTAAATGAATCTTTTTGGTTCTTTTAAATGAACCTTTGAATTAATCTTTCTTAAAGACATTTCTTCTAATTAGTGCAGTTGTAATTGGTGTATAGACTCATTACTTTTTTTTAATGTCAGATTAAAAACTGGTGATGGGAAATGAGAAATATTCACAGAATGCAATTCTTGAGATCTGACTTTTTCTTTCAATTCTCTCAAGAGAAAATCTTTTAAGTGTGAATTGTTCTTGCTATTCACAAATGTAATAGTTAAACATCTCAAGTTATATTGCTCTAAAACAACTGCCTCTGATCTAATCTGCCTTCATATCTCCCACTCAGTTTTGATTCTTAATCCAAACTCTCAAAGCTGATTCAAATGCAAATGTACTAATTGAGTCACTTGTATGCAAATGTTTGTCCTATACAGGTGTCCCCATCTGCCTTAATTCAAATGTCTGCAGCTCAGTAAAGTTCTTATGCATAATGATAACTGTTAAATGATAAATGTTTTCAGATGTTTGCATTTGGAGGAACACATTATAGCAGGGATATTTATATACAGACCCGTAGGCTGAGAACCAGGATAAGATGTTACTCAATCATAGACATATTACACTGACAAATTTCAAATATGGAAGTGGTATATCATCACCTTTATTCTCACTCTAAACCAGAGCTACTGTTCAATGATGCCTTTCAATGATGATCCCGTCCAGTTTTTTTCACCACAAACTAATTCATCTAATTAATTCAATAAACTAATTATTGTTACTTCACCCTATGTATAAGATTTTTTATTCTGTCACTTTCCTCTAAAGGACTATTACTTCAATGTCAACTGCTCAAGAACACAATAAATACTGTTTTTTTTCTTTTGAATCCTGTTCCCTTTCCCCAACTGCAGCATCAGAAGATGCTATTTAGGGAGAGAACCACCCCAGTCACTATCTGTTCTCCGTTCTTCTTGTACTCTTCCAGGCTTCACAGTTGTTACAGAGCTGTTAGAAGTTTCCTGCCTATTTCTTTTTGTATGTGTTCATGGACATGCCATCCAACTAATGTCATCCATGAATTTGTCTAATTCCTCTGTGAAGCCTTCACGATCTCCTGTGGCAAAAAGTTCCATAAATTTACGATCTGCTGTAGGCAAGCTACTTTCTTTTATCTGTTTGAAATTATCTTGTTCATTCTTTTGGTGACATTTTTATGCAACGTTAATGTTGCGGGATTTGGTGAATAACATCTCTGCATTTAGCTTATCTATCCTCCTTATGTTACTGTCACCTCAACCACATCTCATTTTCTGTCACCTCAATGGACCTCAATCATGCCTCTGTTCAGCCTTCTTTCCAAACCGTTGAATGCCAGCCTATTCAGTGACTCCTGATGTGCAAATTGCCTTTCTCTCTACCTTTTCTACTTTTTTTCCTAGAGAAATGGAGATTAGAACTGCACATATACAAGACATGAGAAAGCCAGTATCTGATACAGTAACAAAAGATCTCCTTGGTCTTAAGAACTTCCCTGATGGCATTCAGTTTTGTTTACTTTTATGAAGCAGCAACTTTTCAAGAACTCCCAATATTATCTATAAAGTCTTCTTGAATTATCAGTTCTGAGTGTCATGTAGACAAGATTTAGATTATGCTTCTGTAGAAACTTTGCTTTCTTTTACTCTTATTAAATCTTATCTGCCATTCACTCAGCTTTGTAAAGTCATTCTGGAGTGCTTTGCCATTTGAATACCAAAAGGAGATTATTATTATCTACTGACTTGAAGATTTAGTAGTGCTTCCATTATTTGTCTTTGTAGGAATCAATAGAATCGATTCTATTGAATCATTCAAATCACCCACACCTAAATCCTATTTTTTTCTGCAGTAAGATGATACCTGTGAAGTTTCACGATTTGTTGAAGCAATATGATTCTTAAATACTTAAATGCTGATTCTGTTTCATATTTCATGCTGGTAAAAATCAGATGCTTGCTTCTGGTTTTCTATTTCAGGCACAAATATATATTTTCAGTGAGTTTTTATGTCATTCACTGAATTTCAATTTTGAAAGGACCATATTCTTTAGCAGTTTTTACAAACTGTTGTACCTAGGATTCTGATCATTTTCCTTCAGAAATATTTTTTTTCATTTTTCAATTATTTCATGTTATTTCAATTTATTTCAGCTAGACATCTGAACACCTTTACACCTTTACCGTGTAGACTGATTTATTGTTACAGTTGTTTATAAGGACTGCTAATAATAATGAATACATGAATAAATGACACTCGCATAAACTTTTTTTTTTGTTGTTTTTGCATATGTAAACATAGCAGTTTTTCTCCAAGGCATCAATTCACTCTAAGGAGTGCAATATTTATGTATCCTAATGATTCACCCAAGCCTGGATCCTTGGGTCCTGCAATCCTTCCTGGTTCAGCAGTCTTTGCACCCTCTACTACTACCACATGTCAACAACTTTTCACACATTAGATATATTAAATATATTAAAAATGAACCTAAGCTCCCTCTCTCCATGCTTTACTAGACACCGAACTAAAATGAAGTCCCAGAAAAGATTGGTTATGTTCTAGGATCTAAAATGAGCTTCCTGAAGGCAATGTGAAGCTCAGAGGAAAGATAGGTCTTGATGCTCATTTATTTAGCAATAACATAGATATAGATAAATCCGTTTTAAGATTTTTCCAAACAGCCCACTCTCTGAGAATTCCTTCCCCTTTCATCCTTTTACATGCCATACTGCAAAACAGTATCAAACGCAGAGATAGTCTCAATCCTGTCTCTTGATGCAGTGAAGTGGGAAGGGAAGGGAAGGGAGAGCTTCGTAACAGAGAAGCTAGCAAGGTCAGGCATCTCTTGAGAGCTGCCCACACTACATCAAACTCTGTGCATTGTAGCATCATAAGCATTGGCAGTTCCAAATAGGAGAAAGAAGGTAATTCTGTTTTCCTTGACAAACAACCAATACTTTCTACTCATGCTGTTGTTATTTTACAGTCATTTTACCTATGGATTCCTATGTGGGGATAAACTAAGAAATGGTAAAAGTAGCAGTAACCCAGGTTAAGTTGAAACATTTGGATCCTCAATAAAGCAAATTTTTAGCTGCTAGATCATAGCATTGGATATTATTAGATAATTAGCATAGCAAATCCTAGGATTTTTAATTTTCAGTATGTCTAACCAATATTAGACATGGAGTGAATTGTTGTTCACTCCATTATGTGGAGTGAATTGTTTCACTCCACAATATGAGTCTTCCCTTTGAAACAAACACTTGTACACAATATAAAGAGTTTCGATTGCAGAATGTTTTATGTTGTTTCCCACTCTCCCTTCTCCTTCCTCACCAAATGCTATCAGATATGCAGAAAAAAAAATAGTATCTTGGAAGGCAATTCAGAATATTCAGAACTCTGGGAGAATAATCATAGAGCCTATTCTTCTCATATTTTAAATGTTTGCTTCTTTGCACTCAGCAAGCAAATTGCCATTGGAACATATGTTTCTCCTCTAAATGTTTTTCCAGTAGTAACATCACCAGTTGTCCCTACTTCTTTCTTAACTGAAGCAGATGGTTTAAAGGTCCTGGCATTAGCTGCATTGATTAAAATAAATAAATAAATGCATTCTACTCTGCTGATCTCTTTGGCTGCATGCATACAGGCAATATTGGCTGATTAGGAAGTATTGTTCACTGAGAACAATATGAATCATGAATTCCAAACTGATTTTTTCTTGTGGCTTATTTAGGTCTCAGAAAATAAGTTTAAAAATGAAAAGAAAAATATTCGATTGCCCAGATATCACTGGCATTTCCTTCTGCTTTTTTGGATAGAGAAAGTGTCACATAATTAATTTTTGAATTCTTCTCCATGAAGACTCTTGCATGTTTTTAATATAATGTTTGTCAAATCCTAGAATGTTTGTCTGTGATTCCTCTGTGATCTATTGATTTTCACTTCTGACAATAATTTCTAGTTTGTGTCCTGCATAGTAAATTGTTCATTTGCTTTTATTGTTTCAAGACTACAGATAGACTTAAAACAATTATGCATTCTACATAGACTTCACCTATTTGGAGTCAGATTCACAAGCTTCTAAATTCTTTTCATTGATTTCAAAAAGCTCTGCATCAAGCCTTTCGTTTGTAATTCTTTGGGATTAAATCCTCAATGAGACATAATATTGCAATGAACACCATCAACAGTTGCAGACCATGGCCTGTATAATTAACTGATACAGTCTCTACAGAGTACAAGTAAAATACACAAACCAATCTTTATAAGAAAGTGACTTGGAAGAAAGTTCCTAAACCCCAAAATTAAATAAATACAAGGACAACAACTATTTCCCAGTCTTCCAAATATTTCTTTGTTAAATCTCAGAAGTTATTCATGTTTTACTGAAGTCAGGAACATATATCAACTTTATAAGTGCTTGGTAGTCTTTGCAAGAGTTCTCATTATTGTCTATTCCAGCTAAAATATATGTCCTCTTATGTGTAGACTATTTATTATGTCTGCAGTACAGTTAAAATTCAGCTTTATCAATATGTGGTGAGTTTTATTCTATATGCAGAATGACAAACAATGCACTTTCTGAGGATCCATTATCAAACACTAACTTTTCATAACATTCTAGACCTGCTGTAGTTTTCTCCATCTTTTGTCTTGTACAAAAATTTGATAACTAACTCCCTTGCATGCCCTACCTTCAAAACAGAGAAAATAAAGCGGCTCAGATTGGCTGCAGTGTATAGAAATTTCACATAATTTCCAGAGACTATGAAACAGTACACTTAGTCATTCACTTATTGTTCTCAATGAATGCTAATGAATTTTTTTTTTTGCTGAAACACTTTGAAGTGAATATGGATCATTTTTCAGAAATGTGAGGTTATTCTGTAGAATTTAAATGTGAAGGTAAATATTTTTTGGTAAAATCTAACTGTTGTGAGTATGTATTTCATTTGTTTTTTTTGGAGTTTATGAACTGTAAAACTGCCTAGAAGGAGTGCAGCCAGCTGTTTTGCCTTCTGTCTTGTTTGCCAAGATTTAATTCTTTTGTTAAACCAAGACTTCTGAGATAAACAGAGTATCCCAAAAAGGTATTTGCAAGGGTTAAGCCAAGCTTCTCTGTATTTTTTGGACTATGATTGCCCTTTTAGCAAAAGTATCCCTGTTGAAAGAATTGCTCCGCTGGTAACTTCTGTTCCTATTTAGGCTTTTTATTTCCTGTTTACTTACATTTCTTTCTTTTTTTTCTTTCATCTCTGAATTATGAGGATTAACAATTTAGAGTTAATATGCTAGACCTATTTCTAGATCAGGGGACATTTTGTTGTTCTCACCAAAGAAAAGTGGCTATGATTTCACTCTGCAATGTTGAGGAGGCAGCTAATTTTCCTTTCTATACCTTGTGCTTGAAAGTAAAGGTACATAATTTCTGTATCTTTCTCTCAATTGTCCATATCTATTGTGGACTCCTAGGATACTAGTACGCATTTATTACTTCTTCTAAAGCACACTTCAGCAATCATTTAATGAAGCAGCCAAACAAACTGCTGTGTAATCTGTTAATATCAGCATTTACAATGTAATTAAGAAAAAGTGTTTGAAAATGAATGTCTTACAGTTTTATGTCTAATTAGTTTCTGCTGATTACCACAAAACACTTAAAATTGTAATAGCTAAACAGAATAATTAAAATCATAAAATGAAGCCCTAGTGTCTAAACTACATAGGTGAAATTATATTCTCCTAGATCATCCATTGCTCTGAGGCCTCTTGATTCTAAAATATGTCTGCTGTAATATTTGTGAACTGGAGAAAAAAATACTCTGATAATAAAACAAGGTTATGATTCAATTAAATAATAGAAGTGGTAATATTGTAAAAGCAGATGCTTTTCATTATGCCAAAATAAATTGTATTTCAAGTCTAGTGGACTGATGCAAGCTGCATTCTTTTCCTCAGTTCTGTTTACTTTACTGGACCTGTAAAACTCCCTGGATTTGCTTTATCATATGTATTCTCTTCATTGTCTTCTGTGACTGCAGATAAGAAAGTAAAGTTTTTTTTTTTTTATAAAAAAAGACCCACAAACTCATTTTCCTTCTTTCCATTCTGTACCTTTCTTTCTGGGAGATAGGTAAAGACTGACAAACTGTATTGTATTGTAAATGTACAATGATGTCAGTCATCTCTTTCTCTTGCTTTCCTCATCATCATCCTGTCAATATTATAGTACCACACTCTATCCACTGTGGTACTGGATAGTCTTCTGTAAAAATCTAGAAATATCTATTTGATGGTTCCTGATGGTGTTTATAAAAACAGGTGTGCACTCAGTGCTACTCTAATTCTTTTAAAAGGGAGTGTTTTATATCTGAGATATAATACAGAGCACTCTTGTAACATAGGAACTTGATGCTTTTAGATGAAATCAAACTGAAAAAGACACTTTTGGAGCAAACCTAATGCACTGCAGCCACAAATAGAAAATAAAAAGTATATTGAGTGAGGTTCAACACCAAATGTTTTTCAGTATATGTCTAGTTCTGTTTACACACAATTTGCTAATCGACATAGCAGCATTCAGATTCAAAGCTAGGGACCTAAGGCTCAAACACAGAAACTACTATGTCAGCTGAATTTGTTGCTGTATACAGTGACTATCAGCATAAATACCCTTAATTCATGAAAAGAGGGAGATAAAATGGGTTGGTAATGGTAATCTAGTAGATTCTAGTAGAAAGCTAATCTAGATTTCAGTAGAAATCTAATCTAATTCTAGTAATGTTGTTTTGGGCAAAAATATTTCACGTACATAGATTAGACCTACTGATAGGGTGAGATTCATCTTAATTCAGCACATCATTACAATTTTTATGAGATAGTGGTTCAATTACAGCAGCAGTTACCATTTAAGAAAATCTTATGTAATTTCTACATTTGCTGAAGCTCATGGTATTGCTACTGCTAAAATGTGTGTAATAAGGATACAAATCTGCACAATTCAGGTATTGCCAACTTTCTGATCTCTATATAATAATTGCTCATTTTTTTATCTTCGTATTATTGCATCTGTGTTAAGGATAACTTCAAGAAGTTGTTTTTAAGTATATAACTATTTATATGAAATGAACTGACATTAATTCAACCTAAGGAAAGTGGGATTTAAGGTTTATTTTTGCTTTATTGATGACATTCAAAATGACAAAAGCTTGAGGGCATCTTATGTTAAGATCTCTTTAAGATCTGAATGTAGAGGTTGGTAATGTTTTGAAAATTTAAGAAATTTGGGGAAAAGCATGCTGTCTTCAGAGTTCTGCAGAAGTGAAACCTATAGGAAAGGCACTCAGGCTATATCTATACCAATAAAATAAACATTTATGGAACACCAATAAAATAAACATGCATGTGCCTATTCTCTGGTACTGAAATTGACTGCAGTGGAACAACTTAGCTTCACACAGATATCTTTCAGTGACATGAATAGAAAGATGAGTAGTGGAAAGTTTAGGTCAGATAGTGTTTTTAGCTTTTCTCCCTTTTTGAGGCTGACTTGATTTGCAAATTCCCTGTTCCCATGTATTTGTATAAAGAAGAGTATTTGACTGAGTCCTAATACTTCTATGTGATAGATGTGACTGTAGTATACAGTGTACCATAGGTAATTGAAAGTTTAGAGCTGGCATCTGATGTTGTATTACTGAAATAATTTGATTTGATAACATTTGCTAACACAACAGAAAAAATTTACTAACATTAGAAATATTTAAAATGTTACAGTAGGTGTACAGCAGAATCCTGACTAGATATCAAGATAGTGACCATATTGATTTTTTTTTTTTTAAAGTATTTGTTACAACAATCCATCCAGCAAAGATATCTTTGGTGAACTATGGTGATGAAAGTAATGTTCTTGGAATCCACAGAGAAAGATACTCTTCTGTAGAGCATAAGCCCATAATCTCTTTCCATATTTTGTAGGTTTCTGTATCCTTGAATTGAGGTCAGTTATGCTGTCTCGTAACTTCCGTTACAGAGGTTACTCCACACAGGGTAGTAAATGCAGGCATAACTGGTTTCGTTTCTGTCCTACTAATGTAGGAAACTAGTAGGAACTAGTGTAGGAAACTTCCACACATTACAAAGACCTCTAGAAGGAGATCTGATTTGGACTCAAATTAGGAATATGAATGATCTTACGGATTAATTAAAAACAATAGTGAGGTATTAAGATAAGACTTTCTGGAACTGATTTATGATTTTACTTTATAGTTGAATTGTAGACTGCTTCTAAATTTCAGATCTAGAAAAAGCTTCCTAGATGCACACATCACATTCATAGTCTTGCTATCCAGGGACCACACTTCATAACGAAACTTGGGCATTCAATTTCTTCCTCCACATCTTCTCTGCATTTGGATGTCAATTGAAAAAACCTCTACATATCGGCAGCAAAGAGATTGTGATGCATCCTGCTGTTCTCTTGACCTGAACAGTCACAGTTCTAGGACTCTAAAATGCATCATGGAGTATGTTTTCTCTGCAGATTAGAAGCGATTCCTGGGACACCCTATAACTCCTAAAAGGACTAGTTTACATGCAGTACTAGTGTCTTTCAGATCTTGTGAGGGTTTGTGAGGTGTTGTTAACATTCATTAGAATTCATTGTGTGATACATTTAATGTTCTTCCAAATTAAAAAAAAAAAATCAGTGATAATTATATTTGTTTTGTATTTAATAGGTGATATTCTTCCAGTAAATGAGACATTCACATACAGCAAATATAAAAGAATTTATTCCATTTAAAACAGAATAAATATTCAGGAAAAAAAAAAAAGCTCAATCTACTCTTTGAAATACATTTTCTTTATGTGTCTTTATATATGAAATTTGGTTTTGGAGCCTGTTAGTTAGATAGTTGTTAAAAAGATGTGAAAAGGATGGTGAAATGAGAATTTTGATGTTTAGGCTTCTTCTCTTTGTAGACTGTCTTTATTGGAGCACTCCTTCTATTTCAGAATCCACCACTATTAATTCTACGTATTTATGTAATCAGAGAACTCTCCAAAGTGGAAACAACACCCAATTACTGTTTATTAAATTACTTCAGATTACTAGTATAGAACAGAGACTGAACTGAACTGTAGACACTAGCAAAATTACAGAACTTGAAACCTTGTTTCAAGCTGAGCAACACTGCTTCACATCTCAATATGTCTTTTTATAATTAACTAGACAGCAAATACAAATGCTTTGCCTCTGGAGCCCTTGGTAATTGTTTTGCACTTCATTTTCTTCATTTAGAAATTGAATACATATTTCAGTCATGGTCAATGAAGTGAATCTGTGCACTTGCCTGTGTCATCTCTAAATCTCTAAATTAAAATGTGGTTTTTATTTTTTTATCAAATCGGGATTTTCTTTGGACATACCAGTAACTATTATGTAATGATATCTTTGTTGTAAATATGCCATTATGCATAAAAAATCTTACCATTTAGTTATTTGATAAACACATTTTCTTTTCTTTATTACAAGTTCATGATTTAACTATCAATCTTGTGAAGTATATTTGGAGTTACACATTGTGGTTAATTGATGGGCAAATCTTGTAAGAATTGTGAACACACCAGAGGTTTAAAAAACACTTTCTTTAAGTTACATCTGTTAAATTACTGTGTGGGTCAGAAGGAAATGAAACTGGTAGTTAGGAACCCAAGTGTGAGCCAAATTGTCTGATTCGTAGGTAGAAGAATAAAAGTATAGCCACTGTACACAGAAGTAGAATTTGGAGGAGACTTTCTTGTCTTGTCAAGACTATCTTGAGATAACATCATTTCTCCAAAATGGTTTTAATACAATTTGGTGCTTCAAGAAATGGCTCTGACGATTTAGGAATCATGCAGCAGAAAATGTGAATGCATCCTGTCACATATCTTTTCCAGAGAGTAGTGTAATACACTTGGGGAGAGGATTGCACGCCTACAGCAGCAATGAGCTGAGCGTCAGCCCCAAAGCCAGAGACCACCTTACTTTATAACCTCTGCCAGAATTTTTTTAACCTGGAGCATGCCCTCCAAATAAAATTAATACAAAGAAAGGTAAAATGAAAAGGATATACAATACTTCTTCCTGCAGTTGATGAGGATGGAGTCATGATACTCAGCTGAGAAGCAGAGGATCCATTGGAAAAGGCACAAGTTAGATTTTTAGAATCTGTTAGCTTTAGCTTTTACTCCAGTAATGTGCTAATTCTGGAGTTATTATCCATATTTTCTCAGGAAAAGTATTTGAAGAGCTAGTATGGATGAAAAGAATTCAAACTTCCCTCTCCATTATATAAATATTATCATCCTCTAATTAATGAGAAGTCACTTTTATTAATGTGGGAGAGAAGTGATATTGAAGTCCTACCCCAAAAAGAAATATATCACTTATTTCTTTTATTCCAATTGCAAACAGCTGAAGTCACACCCATACAGGAAATTTGTACGGGTAAAGTTAAGCTTAAACATCTGATTTTTCTTACAGAAGCAAGCAATCTGTCAGGCTGCTTAAATCAAAAATATTTTGCAACAAACAAGATTTTTTTTAATTAATTATACATTGTAATAACTATGATTTGGCCTATACTGCCAGAGACAAAGGTCATGACTAAGTTGCATTCTTTTTAGAAAGTATTACTAGCAAATACGTTTTGTGAATCTTCATTTGAAACATTTGAATGAATTTGTGCTGAATATGTATAGGTCCGTCTTTCAGGTATTTGTTTTGGTGAAACTTTATGCAATAAAGTAGATGAAAAGAATATTAGAAATAACAGCTAATTATTGGTATATTTTTCTTTCATCCTTACTCTATTGTCTTAAGAGGCACATAGTTGTTCTGTCCATGCATCATTAAGGAGGATGTCTCATGTTAACCTGCTAAGGAAAATGAGCTTAGATGCTCTGTTTATTTTTAACTTAAATCACTAACTATATTGTAAACATACTAACATAATATTAAGGTAAAGATTTTGGAGTTCAGTATCATTATGTGTATACTAGTCCTCGATCTCATTTTTTGAGTTATCTTTGGGTATTTTACTTTATAGTTTATGAAGAAATTACTTGTAAAATTTTTCCAAATGCATAAATGGTAACTGACAACAACATTATATCTTTGGGCAACAATATTTTATCTTTCCTATAAGTGAGTGCTAGAAATCTTATTTGGAGTAGTCCTTTTTGTAAAATCATGCATAGATCAAGAATTTCAATTCGTTTATACAAAATCTCTTTTTCTCCATAATTAACAATCCATTTTTAGTGAAGAATAGATTATATGAGTGTTAAAAAGCACATTATATAGACAAAACTCAGGAATTCTCAGTAAGAGATTTGATTGTTTCAAATTTAAGAGATATGAGAAGCTGAGTTTCAAATGATTAAGGCTGAAATTCTGATATGTCCTTGGGACCCCTGTAGTAAATATAGTCAGTTCTACTAATATTTACATTTTAAAGTTTAATTAGAAATATAACAAATAAATTATGAATTCTATGTCTCAATTGGCCACATATTAATCCAAATTAGTCTTGAGCTAATGTACCAAATATCATGTAATCTAGTTATTGCTTGGGAATTAACAAGAAAATGCTGAGTGCATGCCCAAGCAAAAAAAAATGAAAAAAAATTAGATCTACACCATTCCTCTATAATATGTATGTTTCTGTTTTCTTTGTACAAAGACGGGATGATGACACCCTTATACACTTAGTGTAGTAAAACTATGATGGCTTATATCTAAACTAATTTAGACTAAAAGAGTAATATCAAGATATGTGGGGGCAGGGGTCAACCAGCATCTTAACATTGGCATGCAACAGACTTGATAACACTTTGCATGAACTCTTCAGAAATATGCCTTTGCATGCAGATTTTATCTCGATGTTGAGGCCATGTGCCCTTTTGTTTATAAGTAACTGGAAGAAAAGAAGGAAAAAGTTTTGAATTTGAATTTCAGAATGAAGTTTGATATGATAGACCACAATATATTAAAAAGACAGGAATATGGTTCTACTTTTGAACTAGTTCTGATAAAACATTAGCTAGGGGAAAGTTTATGTGTCTTTCAAAGAATGGCTGTGTTTCTGATATTGATTTTTATACAATTGTGCTGCACTCTGTGACCTACACAAGGCTCTAACAGAATCCCAGAACTTGCACCATCTGCCGACCAAATAAGTATGTCTGTTTTCATCAGGTTTCTGTTCATCACTGGTAGATGGTACACTGAGGCTAAAAAAGAATAAAACAGGAGATAGGAATCAAAATACTCTTCCCTTATTCAGTTTCTGTTAGCCTCAGAAGCACCTCAAGTATATTTACACCTTGAAATTTCAAGGCTTTCCAAGATTACAATTTTATGTATTTTTGAAATTACCCTGCTCTGAAGGCCTCTGTAGCTACAGCAGCTCTAATTTTCGTAGTGAGGATATGGAACAAGATATTTTTCTGCATCAAAGCCCTAGAAAACTTAATTTGGCAAGAGGTCTCAGAGATTTCTGAACACACAGAGTCAGCAGCCTTGAAGAATATGAATGCAATGGCCAAATCTTATAGTCCAAAAGCAGCATGTTCCCATGTCTAGTCAGTAACAAGGCTAAAGGTGTATTCCCAGGAGATAGACATGTGCTTGTATACACAGTACAAATAACACAGATAACATACCTAGACACTGGCTGACCTTGGATCTTTGGTCTCCCAGTTGGCAGTTGGGCTTGTGAGACTCCAAGTCCCATAATCTCAAGTCTGTTGCCAGTACAGACATTTAATGAGAAGACAGAACAGACTACGTTGGTCAGACACAGGATGTGTACAGCTGCCAGTACAGACAACTGTACTGACCAGCAACCTATTTACCTGCGATTGGCTTCTTCTATGCCTTTATGCCTCTGTTTTCCCACTCTCATTGATCTCTAAACTGTTGATCTTTCCTTTCCTTGTACTTGATCTTTCTCATAAGCCTTCCATGATAAGCCTGCACAATCATAGAATCTTCAAGGTTGGAAGGGACCTCTAGAGATCATCTAGTCCAACCTTCCTGCTCAAGCAGGCACACCT
>JAUBOD010000103.1:1181208-1195367 GCA_032353885.1 Nothura maculosa | reverse complement strand
CTTATTGAACCTCACGAGGTTCCTCTCTGCCCAACTCTCCAGCCTGTCCAGGTCCCTCTGGATGGCAGCACAGCCCTTCGGAGTGTTGGCCACTCCACTCACCTTGGTGTCATTGGCAAACTTGCTCAGGGGGCACTCTGTGCCCTCGTCCAGGTCATTGATGAACAAGTTGAACAGCATCAGGTCCAGTACTGACCCCTGGGAGACACCACTGGCCACAGGTCTCCAAGTGGACTTGGCTCCACTTATGACCATCCTCTGAGCTCTGCCGTCCAGCCAGTTCTCGATCCACTGCACCGTGTACTCATCTAGTCCACTCTCCCGGAGCTTCTGTATGAGGATAGTATGGGAGATGGTGTCAAAAGCCTTGCTGAAGTCAAGGTAGACAACATCTACAGCTCTCCCTTTGTCCAGACAGCTAGTCATCCCATCATAGAAGGCTATGAGGTTCGTCAGATATGACTTCCCCTTGGTGAATCCATGCTGACTGGAATCCCCAAATGTTTTTCTCCCATGTCCCACAGCGTATCTCAAAGTCAGAGTGGTAGCCTGCCTCAGTCTGTGACGTGCTGCAGGGATGCCTTCTCCATCTGGGCTGGGTTTCCCCTCAGCCCCTGAGGCTTGTTCTCTTATGGGAGGGGCAAGGATAGAGATTCATTTCTCTAACCAGGTTTGGGAGTTCCTTTGCATGCAGTTTGTCTTTGTGCTTATAATACCGTTGGAGATGAGCCATTTATCACATTTTTCTCCTTCAGTAAATGTGAATTTCATATCCATAACTATGAGACTACAAAGTTGTGCTTTGCTTTTGAAACTTCTGGCACACAGAAGTACTGAGAATTCATTCTTCACCGATACATTTGCATAACAGTGGCTTTAAAGTGCATCTTCATTTTCCTTAACCAAACCAGAATATGGCATGAGGGTTAGGGGAGTAGAAGATATATATCTGAATTACCAGAGGGCCTCAATCTAAATTTCTCATTTTCTGCATGAAAATCCTCACTCTAGTCCTCATTCTAAAAAGCTACTCTATAAAAGAAAATGAGCAACATCTCATTCTCCATCACCTAAATTTTAGGGAAAGGTAAGACTCAGATCACTTGGCTTGAAGTCCAACTGATTGTTGGACTTCAAGCAAGGCCTTTTTCCTTAACACTCTTCTTATGTTAACAAAATTTGCCTCTTGGAAGACCCTCTGTCTCCCTTCCTCCTCCACCAACCCACCCCGAGCCATTTTCCAAGATTTGCTATTAGAGGAATAGGAATAAGCATTAGTAAAAGAACTCAGGAGACAATTTAATTCTCTTTGGAACATGTAGCTAATATTCTTTCTAAATCAGTAATGCGCATGATCATATCTTTTTATTTGGAGCTTATTTTATGAAAAACTTGATTTTCTTCTGAAGATGCTTGTTTCTTTCCAAGCTATAAGAGATCTGGTATCTAAAAGGTAACTAAAATTCACTTAACTAACCTGCAGAAATCTAAACTGGGCAGACAAATTCTGAAGTGAAGACATGGTAGGTCTCATTCCTGCACAAATTCTTGCTTTGCAAAACAGAGTAGGGAATCTGTCTGTTGGTTTTGATAAACAACTTTTTTTTTAGCATATTTTAGGTTGAGGTGAATTCTTCCTTTGAGGAATCTGTCTTTCTGCAAAGACAGATGTTAAAGATTGGTTGCTAAAGTTATATCAAGTGACACCCACTCGAACAGATGAAAGAAGACTTCAAAATTTCTCTGACTTGTGAGACCCCCTCAATCTTCACTTAATTTCACTTAATCTTTCAGGTAAACTTTATCCTAAAACAATTTTGAAAAGCTCAGGTACAAGTTTTGAATAAGTTGTGACTTATATGACAGTTTTGTAAATGTGATCTATTTTTTTTAAATGTACAAATAATATAACCAAGTTTCTTTACGTGGTTTAAAGTAGATTTTAAAGTTCTAATAAAAGAAGAACTAGTGTACCAAATACATATATCAATGAAAAATGTGACTGGATTGAGCCAATTTGTTTTCTGAATTGTATTTTGATATAGAAAGGTTTCCAACGATGTCTTCTATATAGGTCATCAGTGAAGCTAAGGCTGAATAGATAATAATAAAGAGCACAATGGAAATATTTAATAATTGAAGACATGAGCTAACTCCATACTGCTGAAATCTCTGATTTCCAAAGCAGTGAATATTGAAATCTATGTTCTATTCATATGTAGGTCTTAAGAAGGAGGTGGTCCTTTTGAAGACTGCAGATAATGATAAGAGTGTTTATGATAATCCTGATTTTGCAAGGGCAAGGAAAAAGATTCAGAAAAGATAGATTAATCTTCCTTGAGATTTTGTGTGTGCTAGCTATAGTAATATATGTGATCTTATAAATATTTATGTGAGGTTCAAAGCCATCTGTCAACAATTAAAGTATATGTCACATTTAATAACATACTCTGCATAGACTAACATTACTATAATTAGAATATTGCGCTGATATTACAGCTGCAAGGTGGATGAGCCAGACTTTCTCAAGAATTTCAGAAAAGACTTCTTCCATTTGATAATATTCTCTGTGATATTTGATTGCATCTGAATAAGTAATGTTGCAGACAAATAGCATAGACTGCTACTTGAACTCGAAGCCAGCTTCTCTGAGAAAAGATATAATCTTATCACACACACAAAGAGCTTGTGTGATCTAAAGAATAGTTCTATCAACTCATTCTGAGAAGGCTATGATTGTAAATGGTCCACTTCTTTATATACAAAGAAAACTGTTATCAACGAATATACAATGTCCCCTCCCCATGCCTTCCATACTTGAAAAATACCTTAGTTCTCTTGAATTTTTGAAAATGGACATGTTGCATTTTGACAAGACTAGGCAATTGCAACTATTTTAAGAATACTTTGGAGGAAAAGAGGATTTTAAAATGTAGCCTTTCATACACGATAAGTCTCAATATATGCAAAGCAACCTTACTAAACAAAGAGTATAACCAGAGGAGTATAGTTATATAGAAGACAGAAAAATTAATGGCAGTTCAAGAGAAGGGCAAGTAAATGTGTGAGAGAAAGGCCTGATTGGGAATTCTGTCACCTTCTGAAGATCAGCATAGGATTTTTTCAATCTTTATTTTAAGACATAAGTGGTATAAAAATGATGTACTAGACTTTATACTATTTTTTATGTAGAGGGTATGGCCTGGAGATGGAAATATGATATAAAGATTCTTAAGAAAAACTTGGTAAATAATGCAGAAGATGTCTTTTTCTATTGTGTGTCATTATGTGGAAGATAAATGCTGCACTCATTATAAGGTTGGGCCAGACCCAGTTATAGATAAAGGCTGAGGATAGACTTTCATAATTTGTACCTGATCACAATAACCTAAGGAGAATGCTGCATATTAATTATTTCATGGTTCTGCTTGATTTCCTTTGTATCAGAGGGAGGAATTATATTTGTATAGAGAATCACTCCCCAACAGAACGATATTATTGTTAACCTTGTTATAGTTCACTGTGAGATAAATGAATGTTAAAGTGTTTTGTTCCATAGTAATTGCGTTCTGTATTAAATTTTATAGGTGTGTACTCCCACATCATCCTGTAGATCAATTTAAAATGCTTCCATCTAAAAAAAAAAAGCATCTGTGTAACTGCTGATAAGGGAAAATTATTTTTAATGGTTACATATTTTTAAGTATAAATGATAATTTTTAAAGTGTAATATCTAAAAAGCAATATATAATAAAAATGATAGTTTCTTCTATTTTCTTCTGCTATTAATTAATTTACTTATATTTAAATTAGTTTCAAATATTTCTCATAATTTATCAATAATATAAAAGTACAAAGTTTGAAATCCATATTTTTTTTCTTCTTGATGAAAGAAATATTTTTACCATTTTCTTAGAAGTCTATAAGTCTAGAAGGTTCTGTAAGAATGTGTTGAGGTGAAGTCGCGTCTTTGTTGCTACTCTCTCAGTGGCAAGTTTATGTAATAATCTTTCTGCTGAGTTCCTAAATCACTCATGATAACCCTGACTGTTATGTATACACACCTCAGTTTCTATGGAAAGAAGTGGAAGTCAGCATAACACATTATCATTCTCAAATCCCTCTAGGTCTGTTACTTTCACACATAAATATGTTAGAAAAATACTGTATTCATAACTGAATTCAGGCCACAAGCACTTTATGGATCTACCCTTCTCTGACAATTGTTTGTGGATAGATATAAGTAAGAGTCTTGCAGGTAAACTTTGTTGTTTATGCAGAATGTTAAGAAATATGGCCCAGTTCATGATTGTTCTGAGCTACTCACTTTCACTCTTCCACTGTGGATATCAGTTGTATGTATGTATATGAAGTCTGCCTTTCATATGTCATTTACCATGGTGACATTTCCAATTTGCATTACCAGAGCTGTAAGAAAGAAGTTTTACTCTCCTCATGGAATGAAAAAGATTTACTGATGTCCCTTTTACAAAGAAATTATTGATTACTCTGCCTTATCTGTCCAGCACAAATGATAATTATTCTTTTCAGTTGTCAAACTGATAAACTAGGAATGAATTATTTTGAGATGTCACCATCAATTGTCAGGGAACAATCTTGTGACCATTCATTAGTCTCATGTCTTATTTGTATAATTGAATGAGGGCTCACAGAATCCCTGTCAGAGTAACTCACCTGCATATAGCCTAAACAGGGACATGGTATCAGTTTAGTATGGTATATGAACAGAAACAGACTTTCTTACTGATTTCTGACTTTTTTTTCCTGTTGCAATACTATTTAAGTTGTTTTGCTCTCAGAAATTATATAATAGGTGAGAAATGCAAAGTGGACATCATTGTCCTATGAGATTATCCTATATGACCAATACAGGATTATTGAGTCATTTCCAACAATGTTTCTTAGGTGAAGTTGCACTTCTTGTGTCTATGTGCTTCATACTCTGTATTGCTAATAATCACAGGTCTTGAAAACATCCACATTTTAGTGTCAAAGAACTTGCTTTTAGGTGACTGACCTCTTACTGGAAGATCAGCTTGCATTTCATTTAGACAGAAATATTGTTGCCACTGCTTCTTGATTTCCTAATTGTAACACAAAAATCTGCATTTAAAAAAATATTTCTGAAGATATCTCATAAAATTGGTGAGAGAGCTTCTACTTTGGAAAGCGGCAAAAGTAAGGAATCCATCCTGTGACCTAAAGGTAGCTGTACTATCTTCCAGGTTTTACTTTTCCAGCCTGGAGACTGCTTCATCACTGCTATGTTCTTAAACAGAGAGTGTCCTGTGTTCCATTTCAGGGTCTATTCAGTTTTCCATTTCAGGGTTCAGTGTTCCATTTCAGGGTCTATTCAGTTTTAAAAAATAGTAAATGTGAGCCTCAATTATAATGTCAAAATAGATAGAAATGATTTAATTCCCCAAGCTAGATACAATAATTAAGAAATATTTAATACATCAGTAATGGCCTAAGTTAAGATTTTATTTGACTGAAATTCAATCCATTCTTTTTCTGAAGGGAATTGTTTCTTCCTATCTCCATACATTTTATTTTTACATTTACCATATAACTAAATAATGGTACAAAGAGAACAGATTCTTGAGGATTTTTGCTCCAAGGTAAAGTTCTTTGCAGTGCAGCACAAAGAGGGAAAGCTTGCTGAGAGTTAAATCAATTTGTAGGGATTTCAATGAGTTACTAAATCCAAGAGCAAAAGAATAGTAGTGTCTTATCACTAAGTTCAATATGTTTGACTCCCTGAGTCAAGTGAACAGAACTAATTTCCAGACAGATGAGCTGTGGCTCGCTTTTGGCATGATTCTACAGAAAGATGGAGTTCTTTATGCGATGATACCTTAATTGCACTGTGCCTTTTCTCAGTGGAGTTCAGTTTTAGGACTTAGGTAGTTAAACTGTATTTATCTCTGCTGATTGCAAAGGATACATGGTTGAGTAACTCAGTTGCAAATATCTAAAATTTGCTTGTAATTAATGTCAGTTTTCCCAATGTCAACTCCCAATTTTCATTTAGTTCCTTTTATCTCTATATCCGTGTTTGGATAATAGAATAAAAACATTTAGAGACATGATTATTAACATTCTGGCATCTCCTTAAATACAATATTAGTCCTGCTTGCAACTTACTTTTCATCGATTTTAAATATCAGTTATTTTTTCCCCCTACTTGCTCCAAAATCCACTCACATGGAGAGTAGAAATGCTATCAAGTGAGAGAAGGAAGTTAGCTTTCATCAGGCTGCTAGTAGATAAAAGCACTATATGTGAATCAGTATCTCTGCTAAGCCACCTCTATTTCTTGATCCTGAGAAAGGTTGGTATAGTAGGATAAATAATGGAAGGGAATAGTTCTATAGTGGAATAGAACTAAACAAGGAACAATGATGTTATCAGACAGTCTGAAAAACATCTGATATAATTTGAAAGCTTTGGATAAGTTGATAGTGTATAAAATAAATCTTTTGCTCTAGTTGATGGTGATAAGTTTTTAGGTGGAATACTGTCTCCAGTTTTGGACAGCACAGGTCGTGAAGGATATATGTAATGGTGAATGTCCCAAAAGAAAACAATAAGTAGTCGGCAGTTCTAAAATGTGGTCTATAAAAAGAATCATGAATAAGAAAAAGAATGATCTGAGATTCTAATTTTATCTAGATGGAGACATTTTGACTATCTTCTAGTATATAAAAGATGAGTTTAATGTGAAAAATAAAAAAAAATCCTCAATGTTTTCCATACACTGATTAAGAAATAAATGAAGTCATTCTATTAAAGAAAATCTTAAAGTGAAATATTTGTAATAAAAAAGGTAAATTTTGAAATAATATAGTAAAGTTGGATTTCTAGTATACAGCACTGGAGAATCTTAAGGAAAAGTCAAAAAATGACAAGTAAAAACAATCTCAGGAAATGGAAGTGTGTTTAGAATTCAGTGAATTTCACTCACTAAAACTAGTTTTCTAGGCAAATCATCGCTTTTCTCACTCATATGGTGACAAGTAAGAGTGCATGAGAATACATATCCATTGCTCCTATAATAATCTGGTAATTTTGTTCATTATGGCACCTCTCATTTTTGCAATACTTGTTAATTGTAATATTATGACTTATTCTAAAAATTAAATATCAAATAACATTTTATCTTTTTAGAGTGAAATCCAGAAGATATTATAATTTAGAGCAATCCAGAAGATATTGATATTTTTAAAATTCTTCCTTTACCTGATTTAATAGCCTGTCTTTTCAACTGCTGCTCTATGAAGTATTTAGAAAAGCAAAACAGCAAAATAGTTTGTCTGCAATTTCATTATCTATCATGAAGTTTAATTCACTTCACCTGTGACTTTAGTCTTATGCTTTCATCAAGTAATATTGAGAGGAAGCTAGGGCGTACAAATCATTAACTCTCCTTAAGCAACAATTCATGACATAAAAATAAGAGAACTTCTGCTTTTGCAGATATAACCTTTCTTACAGTAGCCAAGGGGTGAGAATACAAAGATGGAGAAGTGGTTTAGTTTAGATAATACATCATAGAACCCCATCTTAACTGATTTTGTAGTAATGTATTTAGAAGAAGAAATTCCTGGACTATGGAGTGGAAATTAGAAAAGAAGTAGATAGACCAATAAATTTGGGGTTATTCTTTTTTGTACTTTGCTAGCAGCAACTAGTCTAGTACTGTGATAGCAAACACTAAAGTAGAAATATGCAATGCTGTGCAGGACCACTTTTGTTCATTCTTGCTTATATTCACAATAAATGACAATCTTTTTCGCTGGTAGGCTGACTAAATCTTGAGAGAAGAGTCGTTTCCATTCTCTTAGAATTTCAAATTGCTGGTGATTTTCTGGTATGAATTTGCAGGTCTAAAATTCAGAGTTTTAGCCATGGATCAGTATGAAAAAGCAATGAGTTTGACAGAACATCTGTAAATTGCTTATACTTTCTATATCAAGAAATCTTTTCTCCTTTTATAATTTGAGAGAGAAAGAAGAGAAAAAATTCACTGATATACTTTGCACAAAACTTCAGCTTTTATCAGGCTTCAACAATAGGTGAACTTCTAATTCTGAAGGAGCATATTTATTTGAAGAATGTGAAATATTATTAAAATAGAAACCCTGCAAAAGACTGGCTTGTAGAGGGATAAGTAGTTTAAGTACTATCTTAACTAAAGTGAAATGCTGTTCTTGTAAGTATTTAGGTATATTGCTTGGGAGATAATTAAATTTTAGTACAGTTCATTCTGTTCTAAAAGGGTTCAAAATAGTGATTATCCTAGATCTGAATCTTTAAAGTTTGATTTGATTAGGTAAATTGGATTCAATGCTAGACTCCTTTGCAATACTTTCCTCATATACTAATGCATATAAATGAAATAGAAGAAATACTCTGAGTATAGTCCACATGTCAGTAACAGAAGATTATCAAGATATTATTACTGAAAAGGAATAAATGAGAAGTTATAAAGAAATCAGTGTTTCCCCTGAAGGTATGTGAGATGTAACATGAGCAAATGGGATACTAGATTTTTGTTGAAAGGGAACAGATATCACATCTGTTTCCACAATGTAAACGTACGTTCTCTTGCCTTTCAGTCAGTGATTATCACTCATGAGGGATAAAATAATTTATAGCTTTCTGCAAGCATAGAAAAGTCAGAAAGAATCCAACCTCATTTAAATCAGATTTACTTGCACATATTCATAGATTTTTTAGAGCCAGAAAGGACTGTTTGGTTCACTTAGTCTGACCTCCCACATAGGATGTCTTTTAATCTATGAATTAATTCCTGTTTTAAGAACAGAGCATATATATTTTTAAGAATATTAAAACTAATTCCAACTATTAAAAATATAGACCAACATTTCCTATTTTTTCTTTCCTTTTAATATTTGATCTTGATATTATGCATTTGTGACGTGAATGTGTAAATTAAAATGTATAAATTAAACATTTTAATACACTTCAGATTTATTTGCCTTTGACTGTTACACAGATCTCTCATATCGCTGCTTTCCAGATAAGCAATTTATAGGGCTAGATAAATAGTATCTTGATTTTTTAAATTACTTTAAATATGAACACTTTGTTTGAAAGCAGGAATATATTCTTACTTTTTAAACACTGTAGAGAACTTCTGTGCACTCCATCCTTTCTGAACTGAGGAAATAGAAACTGGACTTGAAAGTAATTTAACCTGGGAGTAATATAGTATTTCTGTTTCTGTCTCCAAAGATTTCCATTAAAACCTTTTGCCAGAACACTAGTCTTGATGATTCATAGTCTGCTGGCTATTGAAGACACCTATGATTATTTTACAGAATAGAATATTTTATCTTCTAATATATATGTAATGCAATATTTAAACTTGCAAATTTACATTTGTATGTATTTTATTACAGTATGTGTTTAATAATTAATTCTGTTGTCTGGCTCACCAGATATGTATCTTATTAGTCAGCTTGTCTATCTGCATTGTTGCTTAGTAGTTTTCTAAATCTTATAGGAGTGGAAATTTATCACAGCTGGTTTATTTTGCTTTCCAGGTCATTAATAAAAAATCTTGAATAGTCTGGAAAGAGATACCAGTTTTTATAGGTCTATCACAAGATACATGTTTTTTTGTGATTCTTTTACTAGTTTTACTTACACTTTGAGATTTTTCAAGAGGTTTCAGGTCCTCCTACAAATGCCTATGCAGCTGCTATAAAGTGTTCTTGTTTTTTGAATAAGTTGACAGTGCTAAGCCATATGTTGACAGAATCCCGTAATAAGTATTTTGTTATAATAATATGACTTTTATCAGTTAAACTTGTACTTTCATTCTAAAAGATGAAATTTGACGGAAGTTATTAATGTTGCTGTTCAGCATTGTAACTTTTTTTCAGAATTTCCATTTGTATCAAAGAAAGCATTTCACTGGACAATCAGTAAAAGTCTAGATTGCTTTTAGGCATTTAGACAATGACAGATTTAGGCTCAATGTCCAACTTCCTTAGGCTTTGTATGTAGGTATCAGAATAGGATCCTCATGAGGACTTCACATATAATCAAATGATTTACATGTTCACAAGTTCAACTTAAAAAGAAATAGTGGTAAGAAGACATACATTTTCTCCGGAAAAAAATGTCCCCAGAAGATGTGTTTTTGATATTAAAATCAAAAGCACATTTCAACAAGCTTTCATTATAAGTAAGGAAATGATCCAGTAAATCTAGCCTGGATTTTCAGCATGCTTATTGTAGTTCTAAACTCTAGAGCTGTACTTATTACCATAACTCATAGAAATTAAGATTATTGCCAACAATAATCTTCACTGAAATTGTATGACAGTAGTTCTCTTAGCATTATTAAAATTTCATTTTATAATGGATGATTTTTATTGAATTGAAAATTGTTTTTGATAGCTGAAAGAAAGACAAAATGTTTTATCCTGCAATATGAAGAAAAGAGCATTTCTTATACAAATTTTTCTGGCACATGGTATCCAAAAAATAATCCTCTTTATCTAGCTGGTGTATGTATACATCAGAAAATATCTAGAAGCAATCTTTATTTCCTTTTCTAGTAAATAAATACGTAATAAAATTTACATGGTATAACAGATTTTATCTTTGTTTCTAGACTGAATCAATCTTAATTTGACAAGTTATACAATTGTGTAAATTCTTTATTAATTTTTTTTTTAGTTCTAATATTTATTTTTAATCAGATGAGTACTAACATGAATTTTCAAGTGTTCAGTAAGGTTTTCCTCTCTGTATTATTAACTCATGTAACATATCTTGACTTCAGCTGTTGCAGGGTAATTCATTTCCTAAATATGACAAATGGGACCTCAGACAAACAGGCAGTGGTGAAAGCATGGATGAAGAAATCAGCGGAGACTGTGATGATGAAGATGGTTGTGAAGGATCAGGAAGTGGAGAAGTAAGAAGAGTCCAGAAAATTGCAGATTGTAAGTCCATGAATCTTTTTTAATTATGTACTTTAAAATTGAATTGTCTTATTTTACATTAAGAAATAGCGTTCATTTTTCTTGAAAAAGTTGTGGAAAAGTTATCCTTGTAATATTTCCAAGATTTATAGGAATAGAATTTTAATAATAGGATTTCCATGCATATGGTATGATATTAATATTGCACAAATTAATACATATTTTGCTTATTGTAGTCTGTTCTCATATAGTATTTTAATCAATTAAAAGATAACATAGGAACAATATAGTTTTCCCTGAGTTACTAGTTTAACATGAAAGGGAATGTTTGACAATTAAGCAGACAAATTGTTTCCAATTTGTCATAGAACTATGGGACAAAAGAGGTAGTGTTATGTTTTCATAGCTGAATTTGGCAGAATGCTATTTGAACCAATGTACTATAGCCCACTAACCGTTAATGCAGTTATTACTCTATATTTCCTTTTGCCTTTTTTAGTGTTTATTTTTCTATATTTTCCTGAAGTCACCACTGAACCATGTTTGCAGGAATTTTCTTCAAAAAGTTATTGTTTATGCATTTCAAAGGCATGAAACTGTGCGTAAGAGTATTTGGCTTGAAGCACAAATCATTTACTTTCTTCGATAAATCTGGACATCATTCTGCATCTCTTACTTGTCTTCATACTGTAGAATAATAGGCAGAGATCATAGGGGCAAAGATACCTAATATCACCAAAATTACATTTCTGAATGTTCAGTGCTGCTGGAAAAGATGTAAGGGCTAATGTTAATGCCTGAATTTACTTTTGTTTACTTCAGGGTGTGCTACAAGTTTCTAAGCATAGGTGAACATCCCAAGTCCACCTTCACTAGATAGTGAAGTGATGATAACCTAGAAATTTGCCCATACAGAATCTGTAGTGTGTGGCTACACAGTTCCTATTTAAGCTACTAGAGAATTAAGACTGTTAGCATGCTAAAGTGTTTCTTAGCCGGTAACTTTGGATATAGCCTGAGATGCTGTTGTGGTACTGCACAGACTATACATTTTCAAGTCTTATTCTATCTTACTTAAATGCTCTTATGGCATTAAAAGATTGAGATCTACAAAGACATTTGGACACTTATTTGAACATTTCACCTTGAAGAAAGAAGCTGGAAATCAAATATTTAAAAAGAAAAATACTCTGGAATATTGGACATACTATATATATGCCATAATGACACTTTGTGGTATGGACAGACTGTAAAATAGTCTTAGGAAATGACTAAAACTATTAAGCAAGTATTAAATTATAAAGAAATTACAAGAATTATACATTTTGTTTTATCCTCTTCCACTACATTAGACTTCATATGAATATATTTAGTGTAATCTTTCCAGAATGTCAGAAAGATAGCTAATTAGACTTCATATTCTTTTTATATTGCATCTATTATAAATCTCTAACATTATGAGCTATATGTCAGGCATACTGAAGTTTCCACGTAATGCCGTTTCATTCAGACCTTTTCCAAGATACCTCTGAAGTGAATTCCAGAGAATTTAGTATTATGTCTTGCATATGCATCTTAGTAGGATTCTGGGTGGCCTGTAGAGATTTTATAGACTGATGCTGCCCTGCATTTAATATCTGGAATACATTTTAAAGTGCATCTTGATTCCAGTAAAAGTCTTAAAATTAAGGTATGTGAAAAAGAATCTTGAGAAATTCTTTGCAGCTGTTTGATATAGAAATAATAACACAAACAAATCTTAGAATTAGAATTAAATATTAACAATCAATATCATCAAAATTCAAGCTTGTGAAATTTTAGCTGAAAGGTTACTGATATCAGTGCATGCCAATTTTTAAAATATTTCATACTTATAGCTAGAAATGTTACCTGACTACTCTTCAAACTATGAGTAGACCTCCTTTGGGTTGTATCATATGTATCATGAAAAGCCAAATCAAGATTGATTTTTGATATAGCAATATAAATCAATATTTCTAAACTATATAATACAAAAAGAAGCAAATTAACCTTGCAGTGTAGACAAAACTAAAATTGAGACTTGTTTATATTCAACTCTTTATGAGCTTCAGATCTGCAGATCACTGCAATCTCACTCTGAAGTCAAACTCAAGAATCACTGGACAATTGTAGAATATTACTTTGTTTCTTGCACAGATTTTCATTTGTTCACTCATGTACTGCTTTTATGTATTATAAAACATTAACTTATCAATGTAACATGGTCATATTTTAAAATAGAAACAGACTTCAGCTGCAGTACAATCAGGCAGGTAGCAAAAGACCTGATTGTGCTGGAAATTATCCACACAGTAATTTAGGAATCACAGCTCACAGCAAAATTTAAGAAAAAATACATAGATTAAAAATATTGATGACCCACCTATTAGCTATCTGATATTTCATTCCTGTTAAATTTTAATTTGTGAAAAATAGTAAGGAGCCACAAAAGAAGAACATAGATAAGACATAGGGCAAAGAAAATGTTAATGTGAGTCAAATTCCTTCTTCTCTTATCTTATTCTTTTCCTTTTTCTCTTTTTATAGGACAGAGATATAGTCTACTTTATACTGATGACTGAAAGTAACTAGATAGATTTAAATGACATTGAGATTGAATTGAAGTACCAAATCGTTTGAATATTTGAACATGAAGTTAGGCTTTATTGTTGAAGTTTTAAAAATATTGTTACAGACTCTTTTGATTAAAAAAACTTACTAAACTCCAGAAACCAGATACTTATTTTCTGGTTATATATAGGCATTGCTATTTAAGATCTTTTATTGTATTTATTATTTTTAAAGCTTGAAAAAATCCATAGCATAAACTGAAGAAGTTGTTTCATATCTATTTCCTTTAAATGTGTCATTAAAATGAGTGGAAAAGACTACTTATGGGATTTAGTAATATACATGTTTTAACTGGATTAATTATGCATATGATCAGTTCACATTACCTTATGCTCTTTTGCTATGTGGAGGCATGCAAATAATGTTAATATTAATTTCTCCTCCCAAAAGAATTTTATTTTTCAGGGCAACTTTTTCTCCTCTCAAAACTAGCCGGGAAAGGAAGAGGAATTATTACATATTTTAGAAGGGTCTGGAAATCCCAACTAATTTTTTTTTTTTTTTTTTTTTTTTTTTTTATCT
>JAUBOD010000103.1:1167677-1181198 GCA_032353885.1 Nothura maculosa | reverse complement strand
AACAGACTATTTTGTACAAAAATAAAATAAAATAAAATAAAATAAAATAAAATAAAATAAAATAAAATAAAATAAAATAAAATAAAATAGACATAGCTATTTTATGAGTGGATGAGTCTGAGGTCTGGATAGAATAGAGAGGAAGCAAGGAGATATGTTTTTGCCAGGATAAAACTCTAGTATTTTTCTGTGAATGCACAGCCTCAGAAGTTGGAGATTACTTATTTTTCTACTTTTCCTATTGTAGATCTAAGAAGTATTTTCACTAAGTGTTGGAGATAAAAAATATTTGCTGACAAGCTTTAGGCTTTGCAAAACCAGTGAAGAGACTGAGAGGAAGGAGAAAAGTATTTCTGATTAAGAAAAGAGGGCACTAACATTACATTAGTGCTAAAAATATATTTTTTAATTGTTGTTAAGTTTTCAGATTAAATTTTCAATTCTTAAAATTTCTAAATTCTAATTTCTAAATTCTAAATTCTAATTCTTAAAGTTTCTAAATCCTATTATTTTTCTGACAGATTTATTCTTCATAAGTATCTTTAGAATATAGCAAATCAATGCAGTTCTTTCAAGAAATGATACTAGAAAAATAATATATTTTAATACTTTAAATGCTTTAAATGTATAAAATAAACAATAGTATAAAGTCTTGACACTTCATTTGCTAATTTTATTTTACATTAGGCAACACTGTTCCAATAGAATTATTTCATGTATCATAATGAATTACCTTAAAAAAAAAGGAGAGAGAATTCACAAGGTAATAACAACAATACATATTACCTATTTATTGATTTGTATTTTTTTTCAAATAGCTGTGCAAGGACGAGCTTATCCTAATATCAATCTTCTGAGATACTCAATGCCTTCTATCAAAATTTTCATAAAATTTTTAGCAAGATCACAGATTTTTGGAAAAGTTCTCTACCCACTGTTTGTCTGTCTTCTTATTTTCTCATTTTAACATGCAGTGCAGAGGTCTTACTACAGATCTCCCAATTCAGGCACATATACCTAGCATTATCAAAAGGAAATTTTGTGCTTATGTTATATACAGGCATACCTTGTTTCTCACATGCTTGTTCAATTGTTATCTCTCCTGATACTCACACTTTTTAAGGAAAAAAAAGTCTTCAAAGTGTTGTATTTCTAGGATGAATTAACATCAGTAGATTATTACTTTCCTGTTCGGACAGTGTGGGAGTAGGAGAATAATTTGGAAAGGCTTCTTCTTGACACTTCCCTATAAAAAGAAGATATTATGATTCAGGTAAACTGTAGACTGTTTCTTCATTTTATGCTGCATTTATAAGTCCCAAACTTCCTCTCTCTCTCTCTCTCTTTTTCTTTTCATTTTCATAATAAATATTCCTTCATCCTTCATCATAATAAATGTTCCTTCAGTCCCTTCAGTAATATCTTCTTTTTATAAATCTGGTTCTAATAGCATATTCTGTGACAAATATGATTCTTCCTCATCTTTAGAACTACTTAAAACATATATGAAACTTCATTTACATTAATAAATACAAAAAACAAACAAACAAAAAAACACTTCAGTGACTATATTGTACTTCAAAATGTGAAATTTCTGTAGAGGCTTTTCCACTGTGTATCTTGCCCACCAAGCAATTGCAGGGCAACGCACAATCATCTTTTCCTAAATCAGTGTACAAAGAGTAATATAGATTCATGATAGAAAGCAGAGTCAGAACAAAATATATTGTCAACAGACATCATAGTACCACTGGTCTGTATAGACGCTTCTCTCGGTTGTTTTGCCTCCTCCCGTAGATGTTTGTAGTCTAATTAAACAAAGAACACAAAGACCATAGGTAGACAAATATGAAAGTAACACTTTCAGCCTTGTAAATGATCAATTTAGTGTCATTCAACACATCTAATACATTCCATAGTTCCTAGATTGACATCTTCAGCTTCAAAATGGAGGACTCCTCTGTAGTGAAGGGCTCCTCTAAAAATCACTACTATCTATGAGTGTCTTGTTATTCAAAGACTTCAGAGAAGTAATGGAACAGATAATGAAGATTAAAATCTGTTATAGAGGTCATGTTTGTAAAATTTTATATTATATTTAATCTACATTTGATATCTCCTTCATAAAGGGATAAATCATCTGACTAGTATTTCAGGTTTCATTTATCTATCTACAGTAGTATTCCTTCATCTCCCATTGTTAAGGATTTGAAATGATTTTCAAAAAGTTATATGGATTCACAATTCATACGTTCACTAAGTTCAGTATGTCCCAAACTTATTAAAAATAAAAAAAAAAAAGATTTTTTGCTATGAAACCACAACTTGGTCTAAAGATTGACAATTCACTTTTAATACTTGCTTTTATACTCAGATTTGATATCAGATTTTGTGTAATAAGTACTATTAGTCATATAAATGCTAAAAGAATTCTAGTTCAGACAGAAGAATTGACAAATTATGATGATTCTTGTTGTATTTTAATAAAACTGAACACAATTTTCTTTAGATCTTGTGAAGTTCTCCAGAAATTGACTTACTCTTTCCTCATCTGTCTATCACAAGAGAATTGTCTTTCAGGTAACATTTAAAAAATATGATAGCAGAGGAAAAGCAGGAAGAGGTCCTGCAGAACAAATTCACTCCATTTTGAAATGTTAGATGCAAGTTCCACTGCTCCAGTGTAGCATCCACTATGAATTCTGCACTAATTCTAGGAAAAAAACATACTTTCACAGACAATTTTTTCTTTTTTTTCCTGCATTTCATAGTACAACTACCATTCAGAATTAATTTTATAGTGTACAGTGGTGTAGTGAGAGATTTGCATATTCTACATTGCTATATCTGCTTTGTACCCTGTCTTACTGAACAAAGAGTGAATTGTAGCTCACAAGTCATTCTTGGTCCATATAAGTAGCTAGAGTATCAGGTTATGCATATTCCTGAAGTCTCAAAAACAAACAAACAAACCAAAAACCCTCAATTGCATTGCTGTTTCACCAAAAAGTCTCTCTCTTCACTGATTTGCTTTGCTTGAAGTAAAATAACATATGTAGTAAAAAGCATCAATTGTTTGGCAACTTCACCATCAGTGGTGTTTTTATAAGGTAATTCCCATTAATCCCTTAACTTCATTATATTAATTAAAATTATTTCTACTAATTACATTCGTCTGCCATGCAAAGCTTTAAGCCAGTGAGAGTATCTTTGAAGAGTAATTGTGGTTTTTTTTTGCATCTGTGGTAGAATCTGTCATAACTTAAGCTACACGTTGCCCGTAGCATGTTAATAAGAGGGAGCACACTGTTGAAATTTACACAGTTTTACATTAGCTGATTTTATTTCTGCCTCTGAACTAATTCCCTCAGCAGATTCTCTGTAATCCTTATTTGTTTTCAAATTATTGATTCAAACTGACAGTACAACTTTAATGCATTACTCAAATTAAATTTATTACTTTGAAAATCTTCATGGCCAAGAAGACCAATGGGATCCTGGACTTTATGAGGAGAAGTTTTGCCAGCAGGTCAAGGATGGGGATCCTGCCACTCTACTCAGCTCTGGTGAGGTCGCATCTCGAATACCGTGTGCAGTTCTGGGCTCCCCAGTATAAGAAGGATGTGGAGCTTCTAGAGAGGGTCCAGAAGAGAGCAACAAAGATGATTAAGAGATTGGAATATCTCTCATATGAGGAGAGACTGAGTTGGGCCTTTTAACTTAGAGAAGAGAAGGCTGACAGGGGATCTGATTAACATGTATAAGTTCATAAAGGGTGAATGTAAGTAAGAAGGGGCCAAGCTTTTTCCAGTTGTGGCCAGGGATAGGACAAGGGGTAATGGGTGCAAGCTGCAACACAAGAAATTCTACCTGCAGGTGAGGGGGAACTTCTTTACTGTCAGAGTGACACAGGGTTGCCCAGGGAGGCTGTGTAGTCTCCTCTGGAGGTCTCCAAACTCACCTGCCTGCCACCCTGTGCCATGTTCTCTAGGGGTCCCTGCTTCAGCAGGAAGGTTGGACTACATGGGCTCTAGAGGTCCCTTCCAACCTTAACCATTCTGTGATTCTGTGAAATAAAAAGGTTGACTCCTAGCAAGATATTGTGTTCAATAAAGCAAATGGTTTTACTTTAAATAGGAAACTGAGCAAAAAACGAAAATATTTTCATTTATTTTCCCCAGTATATAATATGAATATGCAAGTCCAAACTTTCTTATAAAGATACTAGCCAACTTTGCTAAGGTTTTACATAACAATTCAGCAATTTATATACATAGTTATTTCTGTGCCAATACTTGATCATGCTTACAGAAAAATATTGAACTTCATATGTGTTGACAAAATTTATCTTCCATATAGAGGAAAGTGCTGGTTTATTGAAATATAAATTTTCCACAGTGCTTGTTACAGTAAATCTTTCTCCCCAAAAGATTTTCAGTTTCCAAGAAGAGAGGAAGAATGAGAAGAGCTCAGATTTATGAAATTTCCTGTGAGAAGAAAAGGTGGGATGAATGTAGCACTCCAGTTAATATTAACCTATGAAGACTTTATTCATATGTTATGCAATTTAAGTATGATCACAGGTGTATGATTTACGAGTCCAAATTCTTCAAATGAGATTGTTGAAATTTGGGTGTGTTACTCTTTCAAAAGCAGCAAATGATAACCAAATATTTTTCGTACCAGTTTTACTTACCATTGTGAGTCTGTTAGAACAGAAGAACAGGTGAATAACTAAAAGACAGGTATATGACATGAATTTATATTTTTTTAATACAACTTTGAAGAGGTTTATATTTCAATGTGATAACAAATAAGAAATAAGAATTTAAAGAAATTAAATTTTAAAAGTTTTTAAAATTTTATCAATTTTATCAAAATAATATCTTGTCTAACAGTATAAACAATGCACTTTTACACATTTCTAATGCAAAATACATATATAAAAATGCCCTTATCTTCTATAGATTTAATAATGTGCTATTTATTTTTGCATGTGCATGTGAAATATGCAAAAACAAATCTCTTGATGAAGTCTGCCTCATTGCAAGATATGATGACATTAAAACTAAAAAATGATATGTTTTAAATGACTTCCGAAGACAGTAGGCTTCATTTCATTGACTTAGTAAGAGTCTGGTTTTCTCTGCATAATGACTTTAGTAGGAGTTAGTTATAAGGTTCTGATAATTTGCGGGTGAATAATTCTTATAACTTGGGGGCTCATCATGACTTTTGACCTGTTGTTTAAAATCTGTTTTATAATAAAATACTGGGTATATGAAAAGAATTTTTTTTTTTACAATTATTGAGGTTATGCTGTGATCACAGCATCTAAAACACTTTTTCCATCAAGACCTTTCATGAATTTAGCGCAGAAAAATGTTGTTTTCCATTATATAAAAGAAAGGTGAGCACAAACTTTCCTACTTGATCCTT
Source organism: Nothura maculosa (assembly GCA_032353885.1). Taxonomy (NCBI): domain Eukaryota; kingdom Metazoa; phylum Chordata; class Aves; order Tinamiformes; family Tinamidae; genus Nothura; species Nothura maculosa. The sequence goes on along the minus strand of JAUBOD010000103.1, from coordinate 1,175,759 downwards.
ACACTCTTATGCATGGTTCAGAGACACTGATATTGGAGAGAAAATTAGCAAATATATGTACATTTACTTTGGGAGTTTTGCTGCTCTGTATTCCATATTATATTTTTTTTTGACAATAAACTGAGCGGTATCCCACAACTGATGTCACACTTCTCATGTTTTATATGATAGCTTTTATAATCCCGTCTTTGATATTATTATTTGAGCATCTCTCTCCTATTGCAACATACAGTCCTGAAGAAAATACTCCTAGACAAATAATGTGCTTTATTTTTTTATTTTATTTTGTGGATAACTCTTCTTATTACCTTGAGGAGAAAAAGAATATTACTTTCTATGCAGTTTTAAAGGGTCATCCCATTCAAGCACATGCACAGGCATATTTCCCTAAACTGCATAAGTTAGCTACTTTAATGTTACTGCAAAAATATGTTTTCACCTCCCAAAATCCAAACATAAATGTTAGAAAAAAGCTATACATTACTCCTCATTTCTCCTTTTTCTTTAGAGTATTATTAACTTTAATAATTTTAATAGCAGTAGGTGATAGTGACAGGATTTTTCTGTGTGTCAGGCGTTTATAATGCAAACATGCATACCTGAACTAATAAATTTAACCTCGTTTTATAGTCATTGGAAAGAATGGAAGAACTCGGGATGAGCACAATTCTTTAGGACTATATTACGAACTTTTAGGATGACAAAAATTGCACTACAGAATCCTTTTTTCTCTTGACTGTAAAAGGACTCAGAATTCACCTGCTCACACATAGATACCTAAATTTAGCAGACAAATAATCACTACAGTTATATTATTTTGCTTTTTTTCTTAAAATTTGATTTTGCTTGTTTTTATGCAAAGATTCAATATTTTTCAGTGTATTTTACAGGATTATCATTAAGGTCAGTGGTGATTTGTTACAGTAAATTAAAAAAATGGAGTTACGTAAAACTAGAGTCAATAAACTGTAAAATGGAAATCGCACTATCTGAAAAGCCTCATTTGTTATGAGAATAAATTAATCCATTTTGTCTTATATGTAGTGGAGGATATTATTACTGGTGCAAAGGAAAATAAAAATTGTTATGGATTCCATAGAGTGTTTTGTTATCAAGCATTCTTCATGGTTGTTTTTTTCTGTTACTCTTTTTAGATTTAGAGCACAGATAAAAAAGTTAAAGCTACATCAACTCAAAACTATCATGACTGCTATATTTAGAAGGATTTCATGGAATTTCATGGAATTAAAAAGGAACTGTAAAATATTTTTATCAACTTATTAAACAATCTTTGTTTTTTTCAAACTGCGAACCATATACAGTAGCTTATTACCAAGGATGTCTCCAGTCTTTGCTGTATTTTTTTAAAATCATCTCTTGGGAATTCCCTTTGCAAATTGTGCAGACTTAATTTAATATTCTTGTCTTCCACTATTAATAATTATAACTGCAATGTTTTGAATCATCTGATGATTCGCATTCAAATTATTTTTCAGTTTTTAAAATAAAATAGACTCAACAGACTTCTCTTTATTACAGAAATTTACTATTTTTTTCCTAGAAAATAATTTCTCTGGAAGCTGTGCATACACAGGTTTTAGTGATTAAGATCTGCAAGATGTCTACCATTAACAAATCAAAAATCTGCAAAAAGCACCCAAAAGAAAATCTACTCCAAAATATTCAATTATGATCTATACACTTTGGAACAAGGCCTCTGTAAGGCAGCAACTGATTTTTCTTCTCTCTGTTGTTCTAAAGGGAAATATTTAGATGTCTGCATAATTCAAATCTGTTATGCAATTCAGAGATAGCTAGTTCATTTGGTTGTAGACAGGAGTACTATCCTGTAATTTCTGGAAGAAATGCATGGCAAAGAGTGCATGGGAAAAGGAATTCTCTATCTGCTATTCCTCTTGGAAGGATCAGATGTTATTGTAAGGGTCAGATTCAATTGCCTAAATATGCTGTCACTTTATAAGATCATTTTAGGAACCTGTTTTACTATGTGCTGAATAGCTCTCTGGTTTCTAGGGACAGTATTAATTATCTACCTAGCAATTATAACAGGACTTAGATCACATTAAACATTGAATTAGAGGCACCTACAATTTAGATACATCAATCTGGAGATAAATTACACTCCTTGTGTTTTCAAAGTATTTGGCTAATTGGAACATCTCTTTGCCAGATACTGTCCAGCAGCACAGAGAATACGCATATTGAATTGCTTCATGCTTTAATATATTGGTTCTGCTCAGGGCCGATAGTGATGATTGAAGAAGGGAAAACCTCCTGCTTTGTTGTGATGTATCCAGTTGTGGGCAGAGAAGGTTATACAATAGCAGAATAGACACAGACTTCATCTTTTATGGCACCCTATAATCACTCATGTTTTCAGCCCTAAATCTATTAATTAGTTCCTTGTAATATCGATCTTTTCTTCCATGTGTCTTCTCAAGTATATGCCATATGCTCTCCTCCTCAGGCAACTTCTTTTACTGCCTAAACTTAATTTAGGGGTAAAGTCTTGCTTTGGCTCCTTAGGCAGGTGGTTCCTTTTTTTTATCCAGACGTATGATTTGGACATGTTGTTATGAATATACTAGGTACGGACAGAACATATGAAAAGGTATGTCAGGCTTCATGCAAAGGCATGAAGCCCTTGGTTTTATTTTATTATTAGCAATGAATAAATATTTTTGAGCTGGGAAGGTTATTCAGCTTAGAGTCCTACAGAAAATGAAAGATATACTAAATCTTTTTACTTCAAATATTAGGATCTCTACAGGAGTAGGCCACTTTAACAGTAATAACAAAAATAACAAAACTAAATATAAAAGAAAAAAATATGTTGAATATTCTTGTAAAATAATTGTGATTGTTAAGTGAAAGAAAAAGGAAAGATAAAATATAACTTCATAAATTTCTGTTTTCATTAAAAAGCTCTTCTTCAACATCTCTCCAAGTGTTTCAATAAACAGTGTTGATGTCATTAAACTTGATTTGATAGTTAGATAAAACCTTTCTTAAGTCTGGGCTATTAATATCACATTACTTAGGACAGCTAAGAATTTATTCACATTTTATAGAATAAATACTTGTAGTATGAATATGCAAAAGGATTTAATTCATATAATGTTTATCTCTGAGAACACTAATGGAAAATCCAAAACAAAAACTGGAGATGTAGCTAGCTACTATATAGAAAAAGATCAACAAAACCTGATTCTCTAGACTGCTTAACAGCTTCTTTGCTCTCTGATCTCCCTCAAAACCAATGTGCAATGTAGTTAACACAAATTGTTATGGATCTGACAGTACTATTTTAATTTAGAAAATATCTCTGAAATGGAACCTAGAGAAGTATAGCTTGGATAGAAGGTAGATTGAAATGAAATGTCTAAGAACAAGAAATTAGTCCTGAGAAAGATTTTTTTTTGAGTAAAAATATCTAAATAGAGGTGGATATATGATAAATAATCCAACATGCAATATCAGGCTGAAATTTCCATGTGGATTGTATTTATTATGTCTGTTTCACCATTCTTCCATAACTCTCCAGATAAACTCTATAGGCCTGATCAGAACTTCTGATCTGTGCTATATTCCAGTCAAAGGACCAAAGGATGTATCCTTCAGGAGTGAGAAACCCAGTATGTGAACATCCCTTACGCAGGATGTAAGGAAGAACAGCTCTGTTTCTTAGTAAAACAACATTATTTTCTCAGCAAAGAAGTTAGGAACAACTGAAATAATTTCAAAATAATCATTTTGCACATATTGTGTTGATACCTTACATAGATAAATACTGTCATTAGCAAGATAGGAAGCAATTATGCATTAAGGTGAAAGTTTGCTTTCCGTAAAGATTAGATATAGACAAAACTTTTGATCATACATTGCAGAAGTATTTGAGATTTTATTAAAATATTTAATGTATGTTATAATATTGATTGTTCTATCTGAATTAGGAGAATTGGTTCTCCTGAGTCAGTCCACAGCTGTAAGAAGCAGTAGTTTCACATTATGAAAAATGACGCAACTGATACCTTTTAACAACTTCCATAGGAAGAGCAAAAAATCAATAGAAGCTAAATGAAATACATGGTACCTTCTCTTAATATATGCTGAGGGGCAGGGGTTCACAGTTGTGCTCCTAATGTTCTGACTTTAAAGCTTTTTACAGTGGATTATGGAATTTAGTGCTTCTCAAGATTCACTTGCTATTCGAAAACAGCAAGCAATATGCGTGATGTATAGGGGCATAGTATATGTTATAAAAAAAAGAAAAATGTGATTAAAAGCATTGAGCTAAATCTGTGAACTCAATAATATTTTATGAAGATATAAAACACTTTTCCAGTAAAAATCAGATATAATATTCAGTTCATTAACAACTCTCATTAACTTTATTATCAAATCTATAATGTAAGTTATAAACTATAAAAAAAGAGAAGTGTTTAGAGAAAATAGATTCAAAAAGAAAGAGTAATCAGATTTTTTCTTCTCTTTTAGTCAGGCCCTTTCATCCATTGCCTTTTTTTTCTCCTTTTCTTTTTGGTATCTTCTAATTAATTATCACTTGTCATCTTATGTCAGCTCATTCAATTATAAGTCATTGGTTAGCATACTAATATCCTCAGAAACAACAATATGTGACATGCCCAAATGGCCACTTACCCAACAATTGAGTTTAATTTCTTATAATTCAGTATTATTTCAATTGGTCCAAACAAAATAATTGTGAAGAAGAGCAGGTGTTTTTTATTTGAATTCCTCAGGATTGTTTATAGCTTAGCCATTTAATGGCAATGTTTCTTTTCATAGTGAAAAGGCAATTAGTTCTTCTGTATGCCAGAAGATGCCACTGTAGCACTCACTGACAAAGAGCAAAGACTGATTGCAGGGCAAAAGGGTATGAATATTATTAGGTACAACATCTGATTGATTGCTTCTGAGAAGGAATTACTGTAAAAATAAAAACAAAGTAAATTTTTTAAGAGGATGAGACTCTGAAGTACTTATATTTTTTTTCCAAAATTAAATAAAAAAGATGGATATTCAAAATTAAAGGAAATAATTATTTTATGGCATAACTTAATTAACAGAAATCTTAGTAGAGTATTTGCTAACTTGGATATTTATGGGAACAACACTGCAGAAAACATCAATATGAGTACATATTCTAACCCACAATGTTTTTCATAGAGAGTATTTCCCTACAGTATAATATAACATCACTTAAAAATATTCTTCTTAAGTTACTACTTCATTTTCTTCTACATGTCATTAATCACAGAGAGGTCCAATATCATTTGTCTCCTGTAATGTCATGGCTTCTTTTTCCTAAAAAAATACTGATGCCAAGCAGTCCATCACTAGCTTTAGAAAGCAGGCTTTTCCCTAAAAAAGAAACAGGATATCCAAAAATTATTACCTCTAAAAGACTACCTAAAAGGTTGTTTTATTTAATTTTAATATTGGAACAATTTGAACACTATATCTATGGGCAGAAATGCTATTTTGTAATGGTGGGGACAAGAGAAGGTGACTCTAGAGCCTTACAGGCAGACAAAAATAAACTTAAATTGATTATTCATAAAGAAATACAATAGGAGGAAGAAGCCTATTTAAAAGCACATCCTTTGTAGAAGCTCTCTATTAATTAATTGATTGCCCAAAGAGATGAAGTGATGCCCAAATAAGAAAGAAAATATTTTCAAGAGTAAATGTGTATGTGTATGTTTTTATGCATGATATCTGCTTTGGAGAGATGAGATGTACCTCATCAGGCGTAAGCAAAGGTATCTTTTGCTAGCAGATTGGTCAACCTAGTAATGAGGGTATAAATTAGGAATGAGAGGGGAGGGAAAGAATAACTAGTAACAATTTCCTGCTTGACAAACCTGATCACCTTCTATGAAGGAGTGACTAACTGGATAGATGAGGGCAGAGCGGTGGATGTGGTCTATCTAGACTTCAGCAAGGCTTTTGACACCGTCCCTCACAGCATCCTCCTGGGCAAGCTACGAAGGTATGGGATTGATGAGTGGACATAGCGGTGGATTAGGAATTGGCTCTGTGGCAGGGTGCAGAGAAACTTCAAACTTTTGAATCACAAGCAATATATAAGACAATTTATATATATTCATATATTAGTGAGGGAAAAAAAGATGCCTTCTTTAGTTACTGAACATAGACTTTGTGTCTTGAGGTTAAACAGATTTGTCAAAAAAAATTTAGTGTTTATTATGCTTATGGCTGATTAGAGGTAGCCACAAATGACTCTTGGGCTTAGGGAAAGAGGGAGGGCTGCTTTCAGTCAGTTGAAAGTTATGATAAGTGGGTCAGTATATTCAATCTGTTTGATGTTTTTAGTAGTTTGTTTTTTTGGAGCTCTCCTCCCCCTCTTTATATGCAAAATTAAAATTTATCATCAGAAATCAGAAGCTACCCTTTGGAATAAAAGCCTGGTCATTGTGTTGTGGCTTTGAAAGGTGTATTGAGTACTATAATGTGTTATGGAAATTGGGGTGCCTTTTACATGATTGAAAATTATGTCTGTGTTCATTAAACACTAGCTGATGACTTTATACTCTTGCAAATTAGTGTGGTAGGGAGGAACCAGAAAGAACTATTAGACTCACAGTAATTGAATGTACCAATTCTTTATTCTGCTTGCTAGTCAGGTAACTCTCTTTTTTAATTACTTCTGCATAACATCTCTTTTTTGTTTCTTTTCTTTTTTTGTAGCTAGAGCTTTAAAATATAGTTACAGAATTAAATTACACTTATATACATAAGGCAAAAAGTATACCTTTTATTATAAAAGTCTTAAATGCACCAACAGAAATTAGTTTTGATGCATAAACATTAGTTCATTCATAATTCCTGTGCATTCTGGCAAAGATAATACAATAAATAAATCAGAAACACCATTCGTTCCAAACATAGGGTCTTCTTACCAGTATCTACAACAATTTTGTTTGCAAAATAGGATTAATTAAAAAAAAGTTATATAAGCTAAAGTTGTCTACAAACAAGGGTAGAGATTTTGCAAATACAACAGAGATTCAAGTGAATCGATGCAAATAAACAGATAACACTATTTTCGTCTTAGTACATGGTTCCATGTTCACTGGTGTTCAGTGTTGAGTGAAATGTGTTCCATATATTGTTCAGAAGTACCCAATATTAGGCCCCTATGAGTCAGAGTACAGTGTAGTTAAGGAATTTAGTATGCAATAGATAACTTCTTCATGGTCCACATGAAGGGCAAGTGAGATGGCCAGTGAGCATTATTTCTCTATGAACATCAATTTTACAATGGTAAACTGCCTATTTCTGCTTTTATTGTGTGGTTTTCATCTTTATGCTTATCTATAAAAAATATAATGGAACAGAATCATTTTTGATGAAATATCTAGTCAAAATTGTGCCATTTCTCAATCTTTCCTTTTTCTGGAAAACATCACTACTATATGTTATGAGAAAACACTAGCAGTAGCTAAAAATGAACTATTTCGATGGACTACTTCAGAATATTTGGTTTTAAGAAATTATCCACACTTCACTAGCAGCAATATTTCATTAAATTACAGCAGAGATACAAAGTGGAAAGAAAAAGAATATGCATAACATGAGCTAAATATGCTAAATTTATATATTTACATACATAAATTTAGCTCATTTTCCAGTTTGAGTATTTACTATCACAATTTTTAATTTAAAAGTATTTTAGAGGCCATTCAGGTTGCTGAGAGGGAAAAAAATTGAGAGTGACAGCACCAGAGGACCCAAGAAGTTAGGTTAATGTGACTGAATAATTGCAGCAAAGCAAAGATCACTAGACAACTTCCAAGATTGGTCCAACTCACGGATTATTACCCATTGATGGTCCTCCACGTGGGTGCGGAGGAAGCAGCAATGCACAGCCTCTGAGGCCATCAGAAGAGACTTTAGGGAGTTGGGGAGGACAATCAGGGGCACTGGTGCACAGACAATCTTCTGTTCAATTCTTCCTGGCGCTGATGGCAATACAGAAAGAAATCTTAAAGTACAGTCCATCAACGCCTGGCT
>JAUBOD010000103.1:1148907-1167577 GCA_032353885.1 Nothura maculosa | reverse complement strand
GCTGCCCAGGGAGGTTGTGGAGTCTCCTTCTCTGGAGGTCTCCAAACCCGCCTGGATGTCACCCTGTGCCACCTGCTTGAGGTGTTCCTGCTGGAGCGGGAAGGTTGGACCAGATGATCTCTAGAGGTCCATTCCAACCTTGTAGATTTTGTGATTCTGAAAGATAATTTACCTTATTTTTAAAAACCTTCTTTCATTATTATTTTAAATTACAACTACTCCCTCATGAAAGGCAATACAGATGAAGGAAATAGGAAGCAGTTTATCATTGTGACCTCTTCAGATTCCAGATGTAGATAGATGTTCTATTGGCTGCATTATGTACAAATGTCTACATTAATCTAATCACAGTTCCCAAAGCTATAGAGTAATACAAATGAAAAGGTTTGGTTCTTTTTTTTTTGTTGTTTGTTTGTTTGTTTTTGTTCTTGGTATATTCTTTTCCTCACCTCTTTCTTGACAAAATTCTCTGGAATCAAACCACAACCTATCACACGCAGACATTTAGCATCTTAGCAGTATACAGGATGCATACTGAATGATAGACCTGTTATATTCTTCAGAGAACAATATTCCAACACATTATTAAGAGAGTTATATAAAGAAAAAGATCATAGAGCCATACGGCCACATATCCAATCGTATCTGATTGCAGTTGTAATACATTTCAAGGTATGACCCCTACTGTATGTTCAGATTATGTCCCTTTGTTTCTTTTAACAATTGATTACTAAAGAGTTGTCACCAAAAATGTCTTTTATTGAAAAATTATCTTTTTAAAAAAATAGAAATATATCCTGATAACATATCCTGAGATTGTATCCAGAATTCTGAAGTGGAATAAGCTAGAGTAAAACTATAAGTCATAAGTATTGAAAGACTGTAGGAATAGTACAATTAGCATATATGCAGATTTAACAAATAATAAACCATGTGACCTTCAGTCGTGGCAATTTTTTTACTGAAATATACAAAAATATGTTTTCCCTTGTTCTCTTTCCTTGCAAGGAATGTGGATTTTTTATGTTTTTTTCTAACTATGGAAAACTAGAAAAAAATACCCTGAGAGCAGTGCTGTGATCTTGGACAGACTGGACAGCTGGGCAGTTAGAAATCTCATGAGGTTCAACAAGGGCAAGTGCAGGGTCCTGCACTTGGAGAGGAATAACCCTGGACAGCAGTACAGATTAGAGATTGAGCTGCAGGAGAGCAGCCCCGCAGATGGGGACCTGGATGAGCATCATGGTGGATGACAAGATGGCTGTGAGGCAGCAGTGTGCCCTCGTGAACAAGAAGGCCGATGAGATCCTGAGATGCATTAAGGAGAGCGTCTGCAGCAGGTTGAGGGAGGTGATTGTGCGCCTGTGCACAGCCCTCGTGAGGCCATATCTGGAGTACTGTGTCCAGTTCTGGGCTCCCCAGTACAAGAGGAATGTGGAGTTGCTGGAGAGAGTCCAGCACAGGGCTACAAGGATGATCAGGATCCTGGAACATCTGCCCTATGAGGAAAGGCTGCGAGAGCTGGGCCTGTTCAGCCTGGAGAACAGAAAGCTGAGGGGGGATCTGATCAGTGTCTTTAAATACCTCAAGGGAGGCAGTGAGGAGGAGGGGGCTGGCTTCTTTTCATTGGGGGCAGGACTAGAGGAAACAGCCGCAAGCTGAGGCACCAAAAGTTCCACAGGAACTTAAGAAAACATTTCCTCACTGTGAGGGTGACAGAGCACTGGAACAGGCTGCCTAGGGAGTCTTTGGAGTCTCCGTCTTTGGAGATCTTTAAAACCTGCTTGAATGCAGCCCTGAGCCATGTGCTCTAGGTGACCCTGCGTGTGCAGGAGGGTTGGACTAGATGACCTCTGAGGTCCCTTCCAACCTTAAGCATTCTATAATTCTATGATTCTATGACTGCCTTGACATTTTTGATTTGTCAATTTTCATGTTATTTTCAGTGTTTCATTTCTCACTGTGACCAAAGTGGTTAGCAATTCTTCAGGTTTGTGTTTGTTCATTTTCATTAGGAAGACAAATTGATGTTGCTACCAACTCTTATTTTTGTGATTAGCAGACTTCTGTATATACTTGTTTTCCAGTATATAGTAGAAATCAAACTGCAGATTTATATGTTTGCTTTGCACATAGTTCTGTGCATTGTGTTCTACCTTTTGGCTCTATTTTCTGGAGCATATTAGCAGTATTTTTGTACCATATCTTTTGCTTTCCTGCTGCATTCTTTGATGTTTTTTACCACAAAATATTTCACTAGTCTGTGGCCAGCTACTAGCTTCTTTTTGCTTCAGGCATGATCTCCCTAGACTCCTGTTTTGAACAAGAGCGCTTTATTTATTTTTTTTTTGTTTATCTATTTATCTGTCTATCAATCTTATTTATTTATTTATTTATTTGCTGTAGCCTAGTTTATTATTTCTGTATTTTTTTCTAATTAAAGGGAGACTCATTTCTAAATCTGTTGCTTTAACAAGATTTTACTGAATATCTATTGCAAAAAACAGAACAGCTTAAAAATTAAAGTTCTAATAGGTTTGAATTTTCTTCTTATAACTGGTTTCACATCAGTTATACTGATTGATAATAACTTTTTAGGAGTTATTAATAAAAGTCTTTTCACATGTTGGTATTTTGGACTTTCTGTTGCAAGATGTGAGAAGGGCAAGTATAAAGGAAGGGGAAATTACATACTTTATGTTATCAACAAGTGGTATTAGCCTGCACTTAAAATTAAAAAAAAAATAAAATTAAAAACTAAGTCCTATTACTTTCTTAGTCAAGGAAACTCTGCAGCTTCAGTAAACATTGATTTAAAGAGTTCAGTTGTATTGATTTTATTGATGAATTCAGTGACTATACAACACACAGATCTACTCTTTTCTTTCTCTTTATGTATTTAAACAAAATAGCAAGTAGTTATCAAGAGATCAAGAACTGAGGAAACAACAAATATAATGTTAGTCCATTTTTTTTGTTTTTGATAGTATGTCATGACATTGAAGAAGGAAAGAGGGGTCAAATGTCTGGCAATTATCTCTTTGTAAAGATGGACAATTCTTATAATTCCCTTTCATTATTAGGGTGGCTGACTCTGAACCATATCACATGGAGAAATAAAAATACAACTTTAGCACATTGGGCCTAAATGTTCTTATTTAGATAAAATTCAATTGAAAGATTTCTATATCATAGTTATTACCATATGAATGCTTTCACCTTTTCTCATGGAAGATGAAATATGTGTGGTGGAATTTTTAATTTTCTACAAATCGGGGTCAAATAAATATATCATACATGTCAATCTCAGGAAACTGTTTCCAGTGATCTCCCTCAGGTTTCGGTAAGGACTTTTTGTCCATCTTTGATGGACACAAAGCACAGATTTTGAATAACATGTATTTATTTTTATCTTCAAATGTAGATCTAGAGTTTTTCAAATCTTCACCCACTCGAATGTTAACTTAACATTCATTGCATATAAGATTAAGAACTGATCTCTCCTTAATGAATAATTTATATAAAATGCGTACTAAAGAAAATGCATAAACAGAAGAGGTTAATTAAACAGCCTGGTGCTTAGTGGGTTTTTTACCTAATCACTGTACATCTTTTCCTTGTCTGGAGATTGCAAACCATATAATTGAATTCTGGAAGTTGATAAGTTTTCACTTGTAAGTTGAGTCACACTAATTATTTGTTAGCATGGACTCTAAGATTTTCCTCAGTAGTAGTGAGATATTACAATTTGGTTTGAACGTACATTATTCTTTCAGAATACTAGATATTAAATAAATAGTAAATGTTCTTTCCTCTGGCATGTCACCTTCTGTCATTCAGGAGGTCTTCTATTTAAACTGCTACCAATAATGAGTCAAAATGAGTAGAGATCCTGGATTTTCAAGAGGAATAATAGGCAATCTTTATTGTTTTTGTTTGCTTGCTTGCTTGCTTGTTTGTTTGTTTCAATAGAGGGTGGCATAAGAGAGTACCTCCAGAAATTAATCAACTAGTGTTATCAGATCTCATAGTCTTTCTTTCCCTTTCACTTATTTATTGTTTTAAATTTGTTTATTCAGCCTTTTTCAGTTCGTTTTTTAACAAAGTAATGCTCTTCAGCATTGTGGCTGCTACTACTACATTACTTCTGCAGATCTCATCCTCTCATTTGTACCTGTAGTATCCCTTAGTACAAACACAGTGGTGCTTCAGAGATGGTTAGAGACTTTTGCACATATTCATATGAAAATTATCCACTAAAAATGAAGAAAACTGAATAGCATATCAGTGCCAATCTTGTACTCCTACTGTATTAAATTATATTTTTTATATTAAATTTCTGGGAATCATCTAATTTTCCAAACTCCTGCATCTTTTTCATTGTTTTATTCTTAATCAATTCTATCCTTAATCAATCATTCTTTGTTCTTCTAGACTTTTTCCTTATCTGTCTTCCTTGCCTGTAAATTTCCCTTTCTATTTCAAAGCTTGCTCTTAACAAAACACCTCTTATTTTTAAATCCAACTAAAAGACTTTTTCTAAATCTAAATTCCAAATTTTTTCCTACATGGTTCCTCTCTTGGATTGAAGGCAACTTCAACGTGCTTTTGTCTTTCTGCTATTTGTATTTTGCTAAAGCATATCTAATTAAAGAAGTCTAATAAGAATTAATCTTTCTCTGATGAATTAGAAGTCATATCTAAAGGAATGGAACCACTGCTGAGATACACACTATCTTTTAAATTTGCCTTTTCAGTTAAACTGACTTACACCACTCTGAAAGAAACATGGTGAATTTCAATAGGAAAAATACATCTCTGTAATTCTCTAAAATAAAGGTAGAAGACTGTGGTAATTCCCTAAAAGTCTTTCATAGTCTACGAGTCTGTAGATGATTCTTCTACACAAGCTTATAGAAAGCATATTTGGCGACCAAAATTAATAGAGTTTTAAAGATAAGCCACTGCACCAGACCTTTGGATTTATTTTTTGAATATGCAGCAAGTGTACGATTGACTGTACTTTTCCATGATGGTAAAATCCTCCTGTCCATAACTAAGCAAATGGGATACCGGACAGAAAGATCAGTTTGGGAAGCATCAGAATCCTTCTAAACAGGTATAGTTATTTGGATGAAAAAGAATTTCATTTCTCATATTTTGCTATATATCCATATAGCTTTATCCCTAAATAATTTTTTTATATATCCTTACCACTTCAGGTGTATGAAATTATTGAATTCCTGCTTCATATCTGGGACTAGACAGTGTTACTGACGTCTTTCTAAAGTAATAGAACTGTAGAGAAAAAAATATATACATTTGCATTTGTACTAAGAAGGATGAAAACATATTTTTGGAAAATAAAAATGACTCCAAAAAGGCTGAATGGACTTACCAAGTTCTTGTGGATATGAAACAGCTTAAATAATTTGAAAGCATCATTCATTCATTTTTGAAATTGAAATCAGACATGATGGTCCAATTACTCTGTATATAACTTGGAAACTAGAGTTATATACTCTCTCCTTTTTGAAAAAAAAAAAAAGAAAAAAAAACATATTATTACACCAGATCAAAACTGATTTTTAGGTGCAGTGGATTATATTATAAGATGTGGTGTGTCAAATACCATTCTCATCCTCTTGTTTCTGAACAAGGTTATACAAAATCTGTAATTTATTCCCACTACTCTCAAAGTAAGCAAAGGTTTTGTAGACTTTTTGGAGAAATTGCATCTTGTTTATATTTGTTTGCATTTTGCCTGGAGAATAGTATCATGTGTGTCAGCTATACATGGCACTAAAAATGAAATGATAACTGAAATATGATAAATTGAAGTCTATGACAGAATCACATACTTTCACTTAGAAGTTGTCATGGAATGAATAGAGTGGGTGTTAGCAACACAATGCACCTCACTCGTGTGAAAGATGAGCTGATTTGGGCCTGTTTAGCCTGGAGAAGAGAAGGTTGAGAGGGGTTCTTAATGAATATATGTAAGTACATGAGGGGAGAGTGTAGGGAGGATGGGGTCAAACTCTCCTCAGTGGTGGCCAGTGATAGGATAAGAGGTAATCGGTATAAGTTGGAACACAGGAAGTTCCATCTCCATGTGAGGAAGAACTTCTTTCCTGTGAGAGTAACAGAACCCTGGAACTGGCTGCCCAGAGAGGATGTGGAGTCTCCTTCTCTACAGATCTTCCAAACCTGCCTGGATGCCACCTTGTGCCCTGTGCTCTAGGTGTCCCTGCTTGAGCAGGAATGTTGGACTAGATGATATCTAGGGGTCCCTTCCAATTCTGTGATTCTGTAAATCTGTGAAAAGTCAAGTTGAGCTGGAGAAGGAGCATATCCATTACCGAAGTTTGGTGTGGTAGACTGCTTGTTCTTCGGACTCATGCTAATCTGCAAATGTAGGATATTTAAGGACAGCAAACTAGCAAGTAATTTGCAGGCATTAAATAAAATAATTCTGATTCCTCAGTTATGAAGAATCATATGGTTATGAATCCATGAAATTTAAATATGAATGAGCTGGAGAATTTACTATTGAATATTTGAGCATTGAAGGCCAGATCCAAGATTAATGTTCATCATTAATACTTGAAAGTGTTCAGCTTGGAAAATTACTTTCTTTCTGTTTTTACTTTAAAGGAGTAAATCAATAGATTCTTCCATCATTAGTATAGGAATTGTCTCTGATTGTATTATAAGAATTCTTTTCTAAATCTTTATATTTGAAAAAGTTTTGGATTGCAGTTGAAAGTTAATAGTGAAGTCTTTGGCTTGTAAAGAAACCAAAATATTATGAATATATTGGGAATTCTACTGGCTATATATAGGAAACATAGCTACATAAAATAAAAATAAAAATCCTAGAACAGAATTATTTGATTGTCAAATATATTCATATCTGCCATTTCACTTTATTAGTCTTACTTTCAGCCATTTCAGATTAATTTCTGTTATTTGTGTTAGTAATGAATAGGCGGCCTTGAACTTGAACTGCAAAAACACAGTTATACTGATTAGATACTCATGTAGACTTTTCTTAAGATATTTGCTGAGATTCTTTTAAAAGCAAAAAATGTGCTATTAGAGTGGTGTAAAAGTATACATTGGTTATAAAATTCTTGGAAGATATGATAGACAAAACCAGAAAGCACAAATCAGAAAGTAGTTTTTTAAAAAAGAAGAGTTAAATCATCAGAAAAGCTGAAGCTGTTTTAGGAATCTTTTATGTTCTTTCCCTTATTATATTGAATTCAACTTGCTTTTTGTTCACTATGTTGTATTTGTCGCATGTGACCTCATAGTAATTCTGTGCAATGATTTGATTGAAGCATTACTGGTATGCTTTTATTGGCGTGTCTTGAGCATTCCTGGATATATCGTATACATCATGAGAAACACAAGCTGCATGACCTCCTGATCTTTCAAAGATCATGAATAGCATGATCAACTCAAATAGAAACATAAACAAAGAGAAAAAGGAGAAAGAAGGAGGGAGGGAGAAAATGATGGTGAGAAGAAAGAGAAATGACAATGGTTGGAGTAGGGAATGAAAAAGGAGTTAAGTGAGGGGAAAAAGAAGGAAGGGTGGGATGAAGAAAACAGAAAGGAAGCTCAGGCAAGGAATGTGGTATTTGGGGTCTGCTGCTTCTCAGGCAAGGGGCTGGGCAGTTCGATTTGGTTTGCCTTGTTTCTATGCTCTCCATGCTCTAGACACTATGAAACTAGCCTGCCCTGGAAGCATTTTCAACAGTATGTCTCTCAGTCCCACAAGAAGTGGAATTCACTTCAAACATTTGAGGTAGTTACCTGCAGCATTTGTTGGAGAGAAAGATGCACTTACAGAATGTGATTCATTTTAGCAAATTTAGATATGGGCTCTATTTTTAAGAGATAAATTGCCCTCCAAAAGCCCCTATCTCTTTCTGTCAGATGTATAGAAGAAATTCAAGGTGGCTAGTTCAGATACATTAGAGCTATCTACATTTGCTCAGATGAATACAGCTCATGATGTAAATGATCAATAAATCTATCAACTCCTAAATCTGTATCAAATGTACACCTCAGAAGCATACAGATCGGTAATATTCCTACAGCAGCATCATTCTTTTAGATCGTGTCTGTGCATATGGTAAAATACGAGATGCAGGGACCTTCATCACATCCAATTTTCTACATAACACAAACAAGCATATCATAGTATGCTAAAGTATCTTAAAATCCAGTGATTTAAAAGTGAATATGATTTCACTTTATCATTGAAGGTAGTTGAAATTTATAATTGCATGTTTTGATTACGACATCTTTTCATGTCAGAGAGAGTGATTGCAAAAAAGAACCCTCTAGTATTTGCACTTCTATACATATATATACATATGGGCATAATTTCTCTGTATATATAATGTATAAAAATCATATCAAATATATAAAATACAATCTGATGGTATTTCTGCTTTTTTTAGGATGATATAAGATTCTATTTAATGTCCTTGGGTACATGAAAGAGATAATTTGCTTGTAGTTTTAATTCTATTTAATAAAAAGAGTAAATAAAGCAATGTGCTATATTATTTTTGCAGTTATGTATTTTGCAGTCAGTGTGTCCACAGAAGGGGATGATGATGTAAGAAACTATGTCCTTATGAATAAATATACAAAACAGAATGAACCTTTTCCTTGTGGTGGGGAAATTTTGTCCGTGTGGCAATACATCCCATTATAAACCATATAAAACATTTAGTCTGAACGTTAAATTGAATTATTTCAATAACTAACATATGGCGTTATTTTTCCCAAAGAAATAATTAAAATATATTGTCTAAGTTTTATAGTTACTCATCTTATAAGTAGATTTTTGGTAAATAACAAGGATTTTTAATGGAAATTAGGATTCATGCAGCCCACATCATTAAAGATAATTATGTATCTAATAAGCAATTACATTTTGGATCTATAATTAAACTTAATTATGAAATGTTTTATATGAATGAAGACATAATGTATAGTGAGAAAGAAATTATTTATTATATTTTTGGATAAAAATCCAAAGTAATCTAGAAAAAATCTAGTAAAAGTTTCTGAGGATAAAAGGCTATGTGCAAAAAAGCATACACAGTGATAAACAGTGATTAGAGCTCAGTTAGAACAATATTTTTAGAAAATAACTTAGGAGAGTTGGACTTCTGAATGTATGATGAGGTTGAATATATATATATATGTATATATATCTGTTTTTTCTTCTGTCTGTAACAATGGAGTTCATCCTGGTGAAAACTGCCTTTGTTACTGCACCATGTATCCCAATAGTAAAGATAGCAACACTAGTAATAACCTATATTTTTGGTCTAAGGCAATTCATATATTTTCAAAAATAATGACTGATAATTTGCATGCAGTACATCACATAACTTTACATATAACCTTTCATTTTATATTTCTTTTTGAAAACAAAGCTGTATGTATTATACTTTTACAAAACTATTGCAGTGAGTACGCTTGCCAAGTTCTCATCATTAATATCCAAAAATTCCCTTGAGAATTCACTCTTTATGTAAGTTCTTTTAGTTGGTGCATTCATGATGGAAATTCTAACAGCATAAGTTAACAGAAGGAAAATTATTAATATCTGGAGACAATCTCATGTAATACAATAACCAATGCATGTCACTTTCTTCATACTTTTAGTATAATTTTACATAACTGAATGTACAGTCTGAAGCTGCATAAACTATCTGTTCCAGTAAGTACAAACATTACAAGAACCTAATAAATCAAGTTAAATGTTTTCCATTTCTTATTCTGGACAATGCCATTCCATGCTCAGCACTCAAAGTACTTGCATCCAAAATGAGCTTTCTAACCTAAATAGGAAATACCATCTTTATGTCTTTGCAAGGATAAATTAGGCATTAATACTTCAAATATAGAAAGATGTTTTCAATCTCTGAGGGGCTTTCATACACTAGACCTGTCATTTACCTATGGGCTATTTACTATCTAAAACAATTCTTCAAAGAAAATAGTTGTCTCATACTTAAAAGTTAGGATGCCTAGTGGCAACAATGAAAAATAAACTTGCATCCTATGAGTAAAATGAATTAATTAACCTACAAAGAAATAATGAAAAAAAATGCATTTAATTTTCCATTGGATTAAATGTGCATCTGTATATATTCTGATTTAATTTTTACTCAATGCAAAACTTGATCTGCAGTGAAAATTTGTTCATGTGGTTACACAGAGTAAAGTCATAGCATATAAAATTTCATATTAACAGTTAATTTTGGAAAATAACATTGTATTTTGCTTTTCTGTTTAGATATGTCTTTCCTGTTGAAACATCTACATAAAGGCAGAATTCCAGAATAACTTCAAGAGCAGGAAATAGAGACCATGTATGGTTATAATTTATAGTATAGTATAGTCAGACCTCTATTGTGTAACCAGCAGTTACACCCTGTTTTAAATAACAGATTGTTTTTATGGATATAAATATTAACATTTATTTTTAAAGACTTGTTATATTGTCTTTATCTGAATGGCAAGTATACAGTTTCACAAGCCACTGATTGGAGCATATTGTACAAAGATTTTTGTTCTTTGTATTTTTTTCCTGTTCTCTGAGATAAGTGACCTTAGAGCTTACAACCTATTCCCTCGCTGTCCTTGTAACCAAGATATTTAGATCCCTAAACAGCATTTCCTACACCTTAACTGAAAAGATATTAGTTTATTGAGACGATTATAGCAACTTAATTACAGTATTTGCTGTAAATTCTGTATTTGCTTATGTAGTGGGTTACTTCTAATTGCTAAGATCTGAAAACAGGTAATATTAAGCAAAATTCTTAAGTTGGCATGAGATAGTTGGTGGAAATCTTTTTATATTTGTGTCATTCTTTAGACAGCTGATTTTTTGGATATGGCTAAAACTACTAGAAAAGTTTTAATGGCATCCAGTAGACAGGCTTGCTGACCTACCAGGTTTGTTGGCAGCTCACCTGCCAGATTCTTGGCAGCTGCATTTTACAAGGTAGTCTGCTCCTGCCCCAGGTACATATAGCCCCAGAGCTTGCGGACAAGGCACGTACAGTCTATCAAGAGCTAACTGTTTTCTAGAGGCAGGCTGACAAAGCATGAAAATAGCTTTGACACCTTAATTTTCTGCTATGCCACTGTGTTCTAAGCCAGGTGTTAGTTACGGTGCTGTTTAATATCAGAGCACTTGCTGGAGAAATCCTCCAGAGCCAGACTCCTGAGAATGGTCACAAAATTTCTTGGTGGTTCTGTTAAATAAAGACAATCATACTATTGTTTGACTCTAGTCAACAATTAGCCTGGATATCTATTTCTTTATCCTGAATAATATTTTCTGGCAATCTATAAAAAGGAAGTTTATATTTCAAGTATATATTCTTTGCATTTTCACTGTTTTCTTCATGAAAATGTGTTTGAATTTATTGATGTGATTCCACCTCCAGATTCCACATTGCTGCTCTTGAAAACTTTTCTAGCTAACAGATTTTTGGAATATCACTCCAAGGAAAAGCCTGATAACATTTAATGAAGTTCTGAAAATCTGACCATGTTTTAAGAGTATTAATCTATGGATCTGTTTAGTTAGAGAGATATGCGCATCGTGCCCTATAGAAGAGATATTTCTTACTAGAAGTTTTAATGCCCTGTACAAGTGCCAAGAAACCAGAGTACACCCTTTAAGCTTGGCACCTAGTTGGTGCAGTGTCTCTGCTGCTGTATTCTTACATTAACATTTACTCTCTTTCGGTGCTTTTGATTCTGACTGGAGTTGCTCTGCTATGCTACCAATTTGTAAACAACTTTGATCCTTCTGTGCAATGCTTATGTATTCCCACTGCACTCCAGCAGTATCTATCCCCTTTGTTCCCTCTTCACATTTTGTAGCCAAGTGCAGCTGCTGCCAAGAGCTCTCACTACTGTCTTGCTGTGCGATCTTCTTTTCTACTCCTTGTAGTGAACGCCTTTATTTTTCAATGGAGAAAGGAAGATTTAATACTATAGTAGCTTGATATTCTGGACAATGGTACATAATGCAGTTGTTGGTTGCTATAGTGGATTTTAGTTGTTCTCCTATGGGCACTGCTTAAGACCTGTAAGTAATTTATTTTCTTTATATTAAGATTCCATCTACATATTAATGATAAAAACACTAATAATCTACTACTAATAAATAGGAACCCGCTAGGTTCCGGCTAGGAACAAAATTTCTTTCAGCCACAGATATATTTCTAGTCTAAAGTGAATATATAATCCTTAATCCAGGGTTTCAAAATTATCTGGAGAACTTCGATTGCTGTGTGAAAAAAAAAATAGTTCTTTTTCTTTAGTAGTCCTGCCAAGATGGAATTTTTTTCAATTGATCAGACTTATTTTATCATTACTAAATGTATAACCAGTTCTCATTCCGTATTTAGCTATAATTAGCATGTTTTCTTAGCATCACCTCAAAGCTCAATGCTTTGCAAAACTATGCTATCACTAATAAGTTATGACATTAAATTTTTTTTCAATGAGATTTTTGTTTTGATGAGGTTGATTGTGAGTCAATCCACATGCTATCAGTTGCAGATTGAGGCTGCACTGCGAAGAAACTGACCTTTGCCAGCAGACAACACAAATGATGAAAATTAAATTACCTTTTACTTTTTTTCAGTCTTATAAATCTAATTTTATTAGTAGCAAAGGAAATTACATCCGCTTTAAAATATATGACATTTATTTTGCTAGTGTCCATTTGTATTTTACAACTTCTTTTGTCTATGTTGCTACCTGAAAGGAAGTTTTGAGACATTTCTTCTTGTTACCTTTTGTTATTAAAATAAAATGCAGTATTTTGAATGGAAACTTAAAAAGTAACCTTGAGCAATATCTCTCAATGTTTGTGAGATTCTTGAAATATTCGTTGCTCTTATACTATGAAATAGAAAGGAGGCAGGTTGTAATTGATAACACATATATCTTTTAAGGCAGAATTTTCTATACAATTTTATTTAACAGATTATGTCCTTTGATGCATATAAGGTCCCTTAATAGTTGTCAGAGCACATGACATAGAACCAGGCTTTCTTTTCACTTCCTGCCCAGTGGAGGACTTGTACTACAGTTAAATCAACTGCTCCTGTACTCAGTGAGTTCAAGGCCATGTCTTATCCCTTTTAATGTAATTAATCTCTTTATTTATGTTGAATTCTCATCTGTATTTTGATATATGGTGTGTATTATCTGATGAAGGTGGAGCAGCTCTGTGAGGATCAATATGACAAAACTGTAGAATTCATTTTGAAAGGCCCTTACTTCTTCTATATAGCATTACATCTTTATCTATGCCTTCACTTACTGTTATTCATCTTATTTCTGAACAACTAACTGAACAAATGACACAGTAGACACTTCCAGCTATTATATTTCAACCTTGAAAAAAGAACATTTGTACAGATAGGCATTTATTTATATTCAAGAAATCTATACAAAATATTTGCTGACACAAACTAATAGATGTGTACGAATACTTACTATATTTCTAAAAATTTCTAGAATACAATCATTCCATTATGGTGACCATATTTTCATTAAAACCAGGAAAAACACAGAAAATAGCCCAATGAAGATTAAGATATCTCTTAGTTTTAAAAGAATGAAATAGTTCTTTTCAGCAGTTCTGTATCAGCATACTTATTTTAACTCCTCTCCTTTCAAAACTTAAAGCTGAACAAGCATATTTTTCTTCAGACTTAAATTAGTGTTTACTGATTGCAGTTTGGTAGGCCAACTTTCAGCCCAGAATATATGTTTACCATAGATTTATGAACCTTTTAAAAAATCCTGAAACATCTGAAAGTGTAGCAGACCAAAGACTGTGGATCAAGGTTGTGGATTTTATACTCTTGTAAACTTCAGTAAGAGCTTTGCTTAGCTGATGACCTTCTTTATACTGTTTTCTGGTAATTACTTTTCCTAATCATTAACCTTCTTGTATGCTCTTGCTATAAATATTTTTTATCCTATATAAAGCGTTTTCTCAAACATCTTTAGATCTTTGTGCTTAGTTAGAACAACACACATATGTTAGTCTATGTTCTTACTTCTCTGGGATATACAAAAAAAAGTGACTTAGCTAGGGACTTGGCTAATTCAAGCTATTTGTGTCATAGCAGGAAAGACTATCCACAAGACATACATTTAAATCTTCCTGGATGACATTCTTCATGGATTTTTTAAAATTTTTTTTCTATTACTCATCTTTCACCTTCCCAGGATGATAGCTCTATCTTGCTTATTCCCAAGTACAAGTATTCATTTCTTATCTAGAGTTTCTACTGGGTACCTTCTGTTGATTTCTCATCTCCTGTTTCTGCTTTCCATGTAACTTCTCCTATTTACAGAAGTTATTTGTCTGTGTCCTTCCTTTTCAAAGATTTCCATTTTTTCTAAAATAAATTCCCATTTGCTGTGAGTTTCTCATACCTGTTAGCTGCTCACTATAGGCTTTCTACTCCTATTCTTAGTATTGATGTCTTATTAAAGGGAAACTTTACCATCTTGTGAACAATAGAAGTAGAAAAGAAAGGGAAACTATTAGTAAGAATACTCTGACTGCTCTAAATTCCACAGAGTAACAGGAATTTCAGTGGAATAATCTTATCCTGATACACAGTCAAGAATGAAAGTGCTAATATATGCTTGGTTTGTCTTGTAACCCTTATGTCTGGACAATGAATGTGCTCCAGGTCAGGATTCAAATATACTGAACAGCAAATTAAAACCAAGCACATCAACCTCAAATGCAAAAGAACTTATGAACTTTTTTTCATTTTGATTCACTGGTATATTTGCCAACCATTATGACTGGAAACTTATTTTATAAATAATTGCTTCTTTTTCCTTTTGATATCTTCATTTAAAAAAAAATCTAGAAAAAAAAAAGCCTAATATTATTCTGTCTGCAATCTATTGCTATGCTTTTCTTTTACAAATTGAATTAAGCAAACTGTCCCTAAAGCCCTTTTACGTAGGCTAATGAACTACAAGTAAAATGTAAAGTTTGAGACCAAAATTCTTCCAAGATGAGGTAATTGCTTACTCAAGATGGTGTTTATATGAGAATGACTGATTTACATGAAGTAAGAGTGAGAGTGATTCTGAACATATACTGGGCAGCATGCACTTATGATAATAGGCTATATTTTACATTTTCCTTCCTTCCTTCCTTCCTTCCTTCCTTCCTTCCTTCCTTCCTTCCTTCCTTCCTTCCTTCCTTCCTTCCTTCCTGCCTTCCTGCCTTCCTGCCTTCCTGCCTTCCTTCCTTCCTGCCTTCCTTCCTGCCTTCCTGCCTTCCTTCCTTCCTGCCTTCCTTCCTTCCTGCCTTCCTCCCTCCCTCCCTCCCTCCCTCCTTTCCTTCTTCTCTTCCTTAGATCAAAATAATTATTTCTGTTTTGGAAAACAGAGTTGGAACAAGGTGAATATAGAAAATGAAAGAAAAAAAAAATGATTTGAGGTCAGACTTTTCCAGTCAGGAATCTTTGGGCTTCTTCACTGTCATATTTTTCACTGAAAATAACATCTGCCACACAATGTGTCAGACTTGTGAGCTTATCATAGTTTATCATGGATTCCACTTCTTCAATGAAGAAGTTGAAATCTACAACAAGTAATAAATGCACATCAGTTCATAGTGGTTCCAGAAGTGCTACCCATCAACACTGATTTACATTTAAATGTAGCTTAAGTAGGTTGTTATGGGTGATGCAGATTTTAATAGACTCTGGATGTATCTAGAGATAAAAAAACATAGTAAGTCACAAAGAGTAATAAAACAATTTTGATAGTGACAGCAAAAATTCTAAAACAGAAGAAAAACAAGGAAGGAAAGGAAATGGGAGGAAGGAAAAATAAGGCAAACAGTACAAGGATAAGAGAATTTTGGGTTAGTTTTTGTAGACTTAATATTTAAGCATATCTTGAGTGCAAAATATGTTACATGTTACATAGTGATTGAAATGAGGAAGCACAGTAAGTTTGTAAAAATATTTATTTTCAATATTTGTAGGTCTCTACAATCTCTATAAGATTTGTAGGTCTCTACAAATCTTTATTTACAAACTTTACTTCTTCTTCTACAGAAGTTTCCAGAAAGCATTTTAAATAAATCCTGTATTAGTTCAATAAGGAAATATTTATATTCCAGACAATTACTGAACAGAGACAATATTCATAGTGGATGGGGGTGCCAAGTTATTTCTTTGAATATTTCTTTATTGGTTTGTAGTATGAGGGAAATTCAAGTAATGTCTCAAGTGTATCATTATCAGTGAACAATAAAGTAGTATAATTGCTTTTCCCAAATTAAATCATAGTATTACTTTCCTCTTCCTACTTTTTCCCATTCCACATTTTATCATCCTTTGCCCTCCCTCCAAAAGAATAGTCTACTATAAATAAATTTATTGTATGAGACAACAATTTTAATATATTTTAGTGATGGAAAGAATTATACTTCCTCTGATATAAAAATAAAATTAAACAGCAATATTTTGACAAGGATCAAGTTGAAAGTATCACATTAATTAGATAGCCAAAAAATGCATAGTTTTAAATTAACTTATATGTCCCTGTGCCAGTATACTAGTGTTTCCTAAAATATATATTAATTGATAAATCCATTTAGTTTTAAATAACTTTAATGATGGATCTACTCCATCCCTTCAGGAATGATAGCACAGCTCAAGAATTCTCATAGGACCTAATTCTGTCAGTTTTACCCTGAACAGTCACCTAATCCTCCATAATCTCATGAAAATCAGATTAAGGATTTCCAGTGGAAGTTGTTACTAAGAATAAAAATCTTCCACAGAAAAACAAGTTATGATTACTGTTTTTAACTTTCTAAACCATTTGTTGAGACTAATTTTTGCTCTTAATTCAGAATTTACTTGAGGGTTAAGAGGAGAGTATGAGAGTTTATTAATCTTGAAATTTTACAGATACTCCATAATCTTCACTTCAGCAAATTGTAGATAATCAAGTTTATGTAGTAATTTCAGTCATAAGTAGTTGTTCATATTAGCTTTTAACTTTGCCAGACCTTTTCTTTAAGTGAAGTTTTTTTGCCATTTTTTTAATTGCCAGTTCTTTAATTGAAGTTTTTTTTTTTTTGTATGTGTGAAAATTCCAAGGAATTAAATAAAGCCACATCAGTCATTTCCAAGATAGTGAAAACAATTGAGACTATTTAGTCATTTATTCCTTAAACAGATCTTTGAAGATTGTTCACAATTTGGAGCAGCTCATGTGTTTATTATCAGAAAATTCTTTTTACCAACTCATCCAGATCAAGTTGACTTAAAATCCTAAATCCCTAATATTGAATTTGCAAGCATTAGCTGTAGTTTTGGTTGTAGTTTTCTGGTGACTTGTTACTTATTGCTAAAATATATGTAGATAAAAAGCTAACAGTCTACCTAGGACATGATTAAACATGAGTTTCATCTTTCTAAAGAGGAAAACTTACTCTATATTTTGACCTACAAGAATGTTTGTTGGATTATAAACAGGAAAATGGAACAGGACAAAAGATTAGAACATTATACTCACATTTCTTCCTTTTATTGCTCATCAAGATCTCATTTTGTGTCATTTTAAAAGGCCGACAAGTAGCAGTCTCCATTTTATAGATTGTCTGAGATGGCAGGAAGTAATTTCTGGCAGAATAGGAATAGAACCCTATTTCTAATGCAGTAGAGACAATCTAATTTATTTAACCATACCGCCTTAGAAAGGAAGATGTTCAGGAGCTTCTATGTTAGTAATTGTAGTCCAGATAATACATGATCACATTAGCTCACAAATATATTCTTGTATAAATTTCATTTTTTTTTCCTCCTAGATTTTTTGGGGCCCAGATATTACTTATGTATAGTGCTGTTGGTGTTCATGTCACCGAAGAAAAGCATACTTCTCTAGGTGTATTTTCTCTAGTTGTTTTGTGACAACTGCAATGATCTGTGGACATAAGAAGGAATGACTTGTGAGTAGATAAAATGTCTTTAATTAGACCTTTTTTTTTGTAATATATGATATAGTTTCGTAATGGTTTATAATATAAAAGCCCAACAAACTAGTGACCAAACTGTGTTTCTAAGTAGTACTATTAGATCTCTTGAAGCTAACATGTAGCCAGACATGAGTGCTGTTTCTTCTTTGGTGCATTCACAGCGACATAAGATTCATCTTAAATAAATTCCAATTGTGCGTTTATTTTGCTCAGCATTTGAGAGTCTATTACGATAACAGAGTGTGTAAAGTGAGAACAGTACGGTGAAAATCTGGGTATAATGAAGATCTTATTTTGATCTTTGGTATACCTGTGCTGAAGCAGTGTCCATCAAAGACTCCTGTCATTATTGTATTCTTTCTCAGAGAAGCAGCTAATTAATTAAGCTATGTCTGAAAAACTTTCATAGAATCATAGAATCTTCAAGGTTGGAAGGGACCTCTAGATATCATCTAATCCAACCTTCCTGCTCAAGCAGGCACACCTGCTTGTGGCACAGGGTGGCATCCAGGCAGGTTTTGAAGACCTCCAGAGAAGGAGACTCCACAACCTTCCTGGGCAGCCTGT
>JAUBOD010000103.1:1133673-1148807 GCA_032353885.1 Nothura maculosa | reverse complement strand
ACTCTTGGGTGCATCCCATCTGGGCCCATAGATTTTTGGGTGGCCAACTTGCCTAAGTGATCCCTAACCCAATCCTTACCAACCAGCAGGAGGTCTTCCTCTATCCCATTTATTTCTCTTCATTTGAGTCCTGCAGTTCATGAGCAGTGGCCTTAGCAGTAAAGACAGAGGCACAGAAGGCATTTAGTAACTCTGCCTTTTGGCATCCTCGTCACCACGGCCCCCTCCCCATTCCGCAGCCCACTAACATTTTGCCTTGTCTTCCTCCTGCTGCTAACATAGAGAAACCTTTCCTGTCCTGTTGTCCCTGTTGTCCCTGACTGCCCTCACCAACTCTAATTCCACCCGGGCTTTGGCCTTCCTCATTTCGCATCTACATTCTCTGGTAATGAGCCTATATTCTTCCCTCATGGCCTATCCCTTCTTTCACAAGTTGTACACTCTTTTTTTCTCGTTAACTTTGCCCAGGAGCTCCTTGCTCATCCATACAGGTCTCCTGCCCCACCTACTTGACTTCTTTTTTTTGTGGGAATACACTGATCCTGAGACTGGAGGAAGCTTGAATATTAGCCAATGCTCCTGGACTCCCTTTCCTTCTAGGACCCTGACCCAGGGGACTGCTCCAAGGAGCTCCCTGAAGAGGTCAAAATCATCTCTCTTGAAGTCCAGGGTAGCTACCCTGCTCCTCACCTTGCTTCCTCCATGCAGGATCGTGAATCACCTCTAGCAGTGCCTTTCCCCTTGTTGGCTCATCAACCACCTGTATCAAGAAGTAATCTGTAATGTTCTGCAGGAACCTCTTGGACTGTCTGTTCTTGGCTATTTGATTTTCCCAGCAGATATCAAGGTGGTTGAAGTCCCCTAGGCGGACCAGGGCCTGTGATCGGGAGGCTTCTTGCAGCTGCCCATAGAAGGCTTCATCCATTTCCTTGTCCTGGTCAGGAGGCCTGTAGTAAACTCCCACCACCATGTCGCCCTTGTTGGCCTGCCCCTTTATCCTCACCCACAGGCTCTCTACTAGTGTTCCATCCTCTCCAATGCTGAGCTCCATGCATTCCAGTTGCTCTCTCACATAAAGAGCAACTCTGTCACCTCGCCTTCCTGCCCTGTCCCTCTTGAAAATCCTGTAGCCCTCCATGGCCACATTCCAATCATAGGAGCCATGTCTCAGTAATTGCAATGAGATCATGGCTCTGTAACTGCATATGCAACTCAGTTTCTCTTGTTTATTCCACATGCTGCATGTGTTTAGGTAGAAGCATTTGAGTGGGGCTCCCAATGTGCCTTTCCTCCTTGTCGGGACAGCTGCAGCCTGACTGGGGGCTTTCAGAAGTTTTCATATTTTGCCCTTTGGCCTCTTTAGTCCTAGAGGACCCTTCACAGACCACAGCACTAGATTGCTGTGGATGATGTGATGGGCCATCAGCTACCATCTCATCTGCCACCCCACAGATACCCTCCTCCCGCCTCGAATCTAGTTTAAAGCCCTCTTGATGAGCCCAGCTAGCTCCTGACCCAGTGCCCTTTTCCCCCTTTAAGAAAGATAGACCCCATTGGGTGCCATCATGCCTGGTGCCCCATAAGGCTTCCTGTTATCACAAAGAAGCCAAAGCTATGGCAATGACACCAGCCACGAAGCCACATGTTGATGGTCTGTACCCTATGATTTCCTTCTGCATTGCCGCAGCGCTGGGAAGAATCAAACAGAAGATGATCTGCGCCTCTGTGTCTGTCCGTGATTGTCCACTCCAACTCCCTAAAGTCTCTTTTGATTGCCTGGAGGGTATGTGTTGCTGCTTCCTCTGCACGCACATGTAGGACCATCAAGGGATAATAGTCTGTGGGTCAGATCAGTCTGGAAAGTCGTCTGGTGACATCCCTAATCTGGCCCCCAGGAAGACAACAGACCTTTCCAGCCTACCACTGATTGAGATCTGAAATTATTATTCGTTATCTCACAGAGTTTTTGTATTTTATTGGCATACCTTTGCTGAGGATATTTGGGAACCTCTCTTTTCATTGAAAGCAAGGGAGAGGGGAAATTAAGCTTTAACGGTTATAAGGAAAACTTAGCAAAATTAATCCCTTAAGTACTAAAAGACAGAAAACAAAGGAGATATTTCTTTTAAATTTTAATGTTTTTGAATGTTTGGGTGATAAGTCTGTCAAGTAAATTGTTAATTAATAGTGGATAACCTGCCCCTGATATTCTAATAAAAAAGGAACATTTAAACTAAACTACTTCACTTGTGAAGTGTGCCTAGGAATAATCAGTGATGCGAATATTAATTCCTTTCTGATCATTATTTGCTCCAAAATGTATTGTGTATAAAAGATGATATTAAGAGTATTTAATTTAGCTTTGCAAAGTCAAGCATCTGGACATTGGCAAATAATAGATTTGAAATTACATGTGAACCTATTTTTTTTCCTATTGCTCAAATGACCTTGAATGTGGCTTGATTCTGTGGAAGGGCTCATAAAATAAAGACTTACTACACTGTACTGCAGAGCTCTTCTAACACAGTATAGTTTTAGAGCAATATCTTAACAGTTATACTTTTTCTAAAAAAAAGAATCATTTCCTATGTGAAATTTAAGTAGCTTCTTGTCCTGTCTTCAACAGTAGCTTTCACATATATGAAAGTCATATAATATCTACCATTTGAGTATAACAACTAAGTGAATATCTTAGCAACAATGTGGCCATAGGAAAATTTGGGCCAGGCAGTTCTTTCTTTGCTCTTCAATTTGAAGGAGTTCTATATTCCCAAAATCCAGATATTAGCCTTCTTGTTCTAAGGAAAGCAAGATCTGGCCCTATGTATGATGTCTGTTAAGAGCATGTTTTTCCTTTTACACCTTGCGATCTTTCTGCTCAGTACCTTACTATCTGAGGTCTTGCTGCTACTGTTGTAATATTACTGCTATTATATTGGAAAAGAAAATGAACTTTTTTTTTTTTTCCTGGGCAAGCAGGTAGCTTTTTCTGATGGAACAAGCATTAGGAAATAAAACAGGAATTTACTGTTTATGTCTTATTACATAATATTGTGGAAGAAAAGGTACCCCTGCAACATAAGAGGCCCTTCATACAAAAAAACATAAATGACTTACACAGTAGAGATGTAAGATGGTTTTGAACAGAGAAAACTAAGAAAGTTTTTAGTAACAAGAAGTATGTGGTTCAAACTCCTAAACAGAGGTTTGCTGCTATGTCCTGGAGCAACACTGCAACAAATCGAGGAAAATGTTGCTACATTCTTATTAAGTCTTAATGAGTGTTAAATATAATTAGCAGTTTATATTTATTGCTATTACCTTTTATAAACAAGTCAGAATATTTATTAAGCTAAAAACCACTAAAGCAATGTGTTTCAGTTTATAAAACGTTGCTGCACTCTGCATAGACAGCTATATGCAGATGAGATCATTAAAAGTCTAGTATATCTGTTATAAATATACAATTCAAATGCATATACTTATATACTATATGCTATATTCAGATACTTCATTTAACTTTCAGGATCCAGGAAAATATAAGATCAATGTATTCAATACACTGGAAATAAAAAAGCAAGGCCACAGAGTAAACAGGAGAAAGTTCAGTATTCTATTACTATATTATATACACATCTGTTTTTCTGGTGATATAAAAATCATAAAAAGGGTTATAGAAGAATTTCAGCAGCTTGGAGACTGTAGCCTCTAATTTGCAGTTGATCTTGTATAATCAAACTTTCATTCACAAAATAGCTCCTGATGACATGAATTTAATCCTTGAAATGATATTTTCTGCTCTTAAACTTCTTTGGCTGTATGAAACTGCACCTTTCAAAAATAATCTCTGTGTTGATGCAGCAAACTAATAAAAGAAAATAGAAGTGTAACTAGTTCTGTTTATAAAGGCCTACCACAATGCTTACTTCTATAAGTTAACAAAAATTGTTAGGAGGCTCATAAAAACTTAATTCCGAGAAAAGATAAACATTTGAGGAGAAATAAAAAGTGGAACAGTTTAGATTTATAAAATATGATGAAGTATTATATATATTGAAACTATTTCCTTTCATTCCTTCTTGATTCATACATAGACACAAAGAAAAAAGAAAGATTAGTAACCATCATGTTTCCAGATTTACACAAGTATTTAACTTGGTTTATCTTAGCTTTCTCTCTCTCTCTCTCTCTATTTCTTTCTCTCTCTCTATATATATGTATATACACCTGTGAGATTTGCATAAATTGTTGTGATTATATTTGTAACTATATTTAATAGTAAAAGTGACTTTTCTTCAGATATGGAAAAGATGGATCAGGATTTTGGTACATTAGCAATACTGGATGAAGTTTTGATATTCTAATTATTTAGAACTTGTATGCTCCTGCAAAAATAAAGTATGATTTAGATATGAAATTAACATAGACTTCTACTCTGTAGCATGATGTTACTCTTTCTGACTCTTCATGTATTGTGCTACTTTTTCTTAGTTTCTGTCTGAAACTGCATGTGATTTTTGAGTGGGAAGATCTGAAGTGAGTCTGTGGTCTTGCAAGTCAGGAAGCTGACCTGCTGGTTTTTACCACCAGAACAGATGATTTTAGAAAGTTAGCTCTAATTATATATGCAGACTATATAGAGCTCATTTTAAGAGTCACGAGTTTCAACGAAGATGCAAATCAGTGGGACTGCTGGTAGCTGCTGACAGTCATATTTTTTTTCAAACTTCCTCCTCTCCTCTTCTCCCATAGGACAGACAGCTTATCTTGCAAGTGATGTTTTTTTTCCTAGGGAAAAAAAAAAAATCCAGGAACAGTTTAGAAGAAAGAACCATGGGTTACACTCCCTAAATGCACATCTAAAGTCTAAAGTAATATATGTTCAGGGAGTATATCAATATTGCTAAAACAGGACTGGCAAACAAGCCCACAATCCCATAGGCCATGACAGCAGTAGATAGTATGGGCAAGACTGCCAAGTATATCTGGAAACTTCTGTTCATCCTACTCTGTTGTTTAGACCTAATCCAGCAGGTTTGCACCTTAATACGTCCCTTCAGATATTTATGCATATTGTGTTTCTTGCTATGAAAAAGTTATGCTGAAAAAACCTTCTTACTTTTGTCAATTGAAAGAAAGTCATAATTATGCAACAAATGCAACCAGGACACCCAGGACAGTAAGGATCAAAGTAGTATATAATGTTGACACAGCCCAATTATGTTCTTTGGCCTCAAAGCTTAAAAATAGACCATTTATCTATTTCATTTAAGAATATGTGCATAGCTAGTAAGATGGATGAGGCTTTTGTGGTACCTCACACTCAAGGTAGCCCAGCTAGGTAGAGTGGGCAGAAATGATCTTGGCTGAACTGAGAGAGAGAGAATTAACTAAATTGAAGAGGCATGTTATAGAATGTTGAATTGGAAAACTATTTCTTTTTCAGATAAAAAGTACATACTAAGAAAATATTAAATAATATAAAAATGTTAGGAGGGAAAAAGAAAAAAAAAGGAGAAAAAGAAATACCAGCACATTTACTTTAATGGTTAAAAAAAAAATGATTTTTTTAACAATATACATCTATTACAAAATTCATCACATAAATTTCCTTATAGCAGATGCAGGTCTGTCTTACAGTATTTTGAAAATAAATTCAATTTGTTTTCAAACTTTCTCTAAAATCCATTGTCAATTAAGTTTCACAATGTGTGGCTACATGTCTCTAGCATGTGTCTGGTGACAGAGGAACACAGGTTGTTATTATTGTCCTTCTCAGTGTTTAGGGTCCACTAGCCCGTATCACAGATAGGCTTTCCTAATTTTTCAGATATATATCTGAAATGTATATCAGATATATATACGAATGTAAATTGTCTAATCTGACCTCTTCAGAATTTTAATCTAAATGATTCTAGTAGTTTTTTATCACATAAAATTAATGATTTAACTAAAATGCAATACGGAACAACTTCATATTATATATAAGTATACATAAGTATTATATTTAAAATAATCAAGTGATAATTTGTAATAGTAGATTTTATAATTTACTATTCTTATTAATGGGTAGTTTTGATAAAAAATTATATTTGCCCAATATAGCTATGTTAACCTGTGATTATTTTTTGCATTAGTACTACAAATATTAATGATATATTCTGAAATTTTATATATATATGCCTGAAAAAAAAGAGAAAAGAGGAAACAATTCAAAGTTCACCAAGTTTATCAAAATGTTCAAACTTAATCAATTAACTAAAAAGGATATGTTATGGTTGATCTTCTTTGATCATTGCTTTATTACATCCAGTGTTGCAGAAAAGCTTCTGAAGACACGTTGTAAAATTTAACATGTTATTGAACATCCACATTCAATCATTTAATGAGCTGTTACAAGCCATGGAACCTGTAGAGATAGAAAGGAAAATAATCCCTGAGCATCGTGGCATTGTCTGCCCTTATGCAATTTTAGACCCTGGTATCAAATAAATTCCTCATTTCTACTATAGTTTACTCTAAACATAGAGAGCTATAGCTTACTCTAAACATAGTTTTTAGACATTCAGACAATTCTTAAACAATTTCAAACATATATTTGAATTGATTACTATTTCAGAATTTGAAAAGATATAATTTTATTTACCCTTCTACAAAGTTAAATTGTACTACAGTGTTTTTTGCTTCAATGTGGTCATTAAAAATAACTATTTTAAGAAAATATTTATAAATTACTTTAATTTTAAAATGAATAACTCTTCATTTTAAATGAATGAAGAATTTTTAAATATTAATTAACTGTTCAAACATATTGTATATCAAAGCATATCTGGCCTGTGAAAAGATGTAAAAACAAATGGCACATCAGATGTTAAGATAGGTTGCTGGGTCACAGCTTGCTCTTATCTCTACCCTGGGAGTTTTATCAGTGTCTCACTTGTTAAAATGTAATTTTCATTCTGCAAGATACAAAGTAGGATGACACACTAAAATTTTCTCATGAAACAGTTATTATTTGTATGTTATTTGAATCAAGCTTCAGGACTGGTATATCTTCGTATTCTCAGGCGATTTGATCATCCCTTCTCTCAAGCAGTCAAGTCTTTTGACTGCTTAATGTAGCTCAAAGCTTAAAGTAGCTTTTCCTACTAGTGAAGGAAAAGTTAGGATTTTGTTCTGTTCCTGAACAACTTCTTTTGTCATCAAAAGGATCCTCAATGAAACCAAAGCAAATGTAGACTTCTTTGTCTTCTTTGCAGATCTTAGTAACTAATACCATCCTAATGATCTGAGGAAGCTAAAGGATGACACTCTTGCAGCCTACTCCAATACATTTTACATAAACTTATTTCCAATTTTAGATCACAGTGTTTTTTGAGTTCTTTAGAGTCAAACCAATTTACAAAATCCTCTAACTTCTTCAGGTCTAGTGTAAAAATCTTTTTTACTCCTGAGTGAAATGAGAGCTTTTCATTTAAGGTGGAATTATTGTTTTGTGGTGATTTACAGTTTAGAAAATGCCACTATGATTCTGAAGTTGTCACTGCATACAATTTGAATAAAGGCATGTTTGAAATAGGACCACTACTATGGATTTTTTTAAAGTGATAAATGAACTTGCATGTCTGGAGGTAAAACTCTCCAAGATTATATGATGCAAACAGATGTATTTCAGAGGCATTTATTATGTAACAATTAAAAGTAGATGCTGAAGTAGTAGGGATAAAATACTACCTTTAGTTAAATGTTTCTTTTTAGTCAAGATTATTTCTGATAATGTAATATGCAGTGTACACTTTCTGCCACTTCTAGGGGTCATATGTTTACAAATAGAGAAAGTAATATTCAGACTGATAATTTACTGTTACTGTAGTATAATAACTCCTATTTAGGAAGGATATTTTTGATTATTAAAATGCAGTGCAACGCAGATGAGTATAAAAGCTACTTATGATGCTGTTACTATAAGAAACATTTAATTAATCACAATTCTCAGTGACAGTACATCGCTTCTTGTACTTTTTAGAAAAGAGATGTAACGATAGAGTTATTTTATTTTATTTTTTAATGAATAATCTCCCTCTTTTAAAAAGCAAGTTATGCTTAATATACTTTTTGAATGCCTACAAATGGCAATGATATGACACTGAAATGATTCATACAATATTTTATTCTTAGATTAACTAAATATTTTGAAATGGGTGTTTCTGGTGAGAAATGTTAAAAAAAAAACACATTTATACTACTGGGCAGAACTTCAGAGCTCTTTCCACTGCTAAGAAACTAAAGAATACTATGAGTTTCCTTAAGGCATTTGCATTTTTTCTCTTCCCACAAGGAATAATATTTGAAGGGCAGGTAATAACTTACTAGGTACTTTTTGAACAAAAATATTTAATATTCCATATTATTTCCCACTTACCTTGCAGTTAATACTTTTTTTTCCTTTTATTTATTTTTTCTCTTAGCTGTTTGGTTTGAGGAGCTATAGTTAAAATTAATAATTTTTCTTCTCACTTTTCTTTCTGTGTCTTCTAATCAAGCAACTACATTACAATATCACAGCTGTCATTATAATGAGAGGAAACATCACAATACAGCAGAACTTAGTAAATTCAATTATATAGAAGATACAGTGAAATAATTTTTGATAGAAATGCACCTGCTGAGGCTGCCTGCTAGAGTACTCTGCAATTAGATACTGTGTAAAAGTTATTAAAAAGTTCATTTAAACAATTTCTCTCTCAAGTGCTGCAGGAAAATATTTCCCTCAAGCAAGGGTCAAAATTCCATAGAAATACAAACTTCAAAACTAAGGCTGATTATGTAGCCCTATTCTAGTAAAGGTCAAGCAAAGACTGTGTTTGCCTTTAGAGAAAATTGAAAATCTAAAAGCTTTCATAGTTGGCGTGGGACCATACCATTGCTGAATTACATGATTTTTAGGAGCACCAAGGTCTAAGACCACCAAAAAGGCAATGATTGTTTCTTAGAAAAGGAAAACACTTCAAATATTAGAGTCTCTTTCATTAGCAGCCCACTGCCATTAGATTCCTACTAGTGGTAGGAATAACATGATAATGAGAAGTAAAGGAAACCTACTGTAGAAACTGCCCCAGAAAAACAAGCACAGTCAGTCTTTTGTGAAGAGACATAGTGTACGCATTCTGAAGAAGCCTTGCCAAATGTATTTTACCAGGTCAATAACCATCTGATGGAGACTCTGAATATTCTGAACTATTCCTAGTTGTTTCAGTCACAACCTGCAATTGAGGCAAAATCTTTTTTGTGTGGACATGAAACAAAAGCTTTTTGTAAAAATATTCATACTCAAAATTAGTTCAGCATATGGTATCCATTCACTTTACAGGAGGCAAATAACTCACTTCTCAAGCTCAAATCTTCCTGATTTCTCTAGGTATTATGATGTGATTTTTTTACAGCTTATTTTGCTTTTGAGGTATGATAGTTTCACATTGCTTTTCTCATAAATGAGAAAGATTATTGGAGTTATACTGAAACTGTGTGCAGCTCACAATTTGAAAACTACTCGAGCAGTTTAACCATTAGTTTATAAAACCACTCTTGTACATCACTCTATATGTGGAGATTTTGTTTCAGCTGTGTTTTTTGTAGTGTGAGAAAGGTACACAAACTATTCTCTCCAGCATGTATTTTCTGTATATCTTTAATGGATACAAATATATATGTCACTGTAAAAAGATATATTGTGGCTCTGAGATTTGTTGTAACTTTCTAAGAGCATTTCTCCATGATTAGTGATATATCAAAAAAAAAAAAAGAGTTATATCTTCTTAGTACTGAAGAATGACATTTCAGTTCTTAAAGCTGGACAGCAGATGGCCAGCATACCATTAGTATTATTTATCTATGAATGTATCTATAAAAAAGAAATAAAATACATATTATATATAATATACGTAGGTTTCTTCAAGAACTTCCCCAAAATGATTATACTAGTGAGGTTCTCATAGGAGATTTTCTAAATTATCTTTTCATCACTTTATTGAATGAATAAATAAAAATGTTTAACATATCTAAGATATACATTTAGAAAACTCTTCTGTATAAGGTTTACATTAGATTTTTTTTCCATGTAATACCTTCTGAACAGCACTGATAACTCATATTAACATGCTATCTGCATAAATGATGGATTCTCACAGTTTGTGGTCAAGAAATTAAAACAATATTCCTGAATTGATTAATTTAGAAAATCTGACTTAAGTATCTGATTAGATGGTAGAGTCTGAGTTCATAAACTCTGTCTTCTGAATGGCTTCCCAGAACTATTTTGATACCATTTCAAGTCAAATAGGGCAACTATTTGACCCCCTCCCCATTTTTTTTTTCGCAGCTGTTGACACAAATATATATTAGTCTTGCAAAACCAATGAAATTTTTGAGATATTCATCTTTTGAGACTGGGCTTGTAAAAAAATATCATGGTTTTGGCTATCTTAGAATGCCTCTCTAATATATGACCATTTTTAGACTTAGCCAAGATTTTCAGTTAATTCATATCTGCAAAATGTAATTCTGGTCTCTTTTCATAAATACATTGAACATAGCTTATCACACATTACTTTTTGAATCACATTACATTAATGTATATTATATTTAAATTTTTGAACCTTCTTTAGCACTGTCTCATAACAAATATAAAGGTGTGCATAACTGATAAGATGCAAATTATGTGACTGATGGGCAGGAAAGCCCTATTTTCTCTAGTGAAAAAAAGTAGTGTTTAGTATTTATCTAGGAAAAAAAGTAATGTTTACATTTGTGGAGTTTATTCTTACGGAATATGTTTATGGAAAAGATTGTGCCATGTGCTCTAGGTGACCCTGCGTGTGCAGGGGGGTTGGACTAGATGACCTCTAAGGTCCCTTCCAACCTTACACATTCTATGATTCTATGATTTGAATAATTCTTTGAGCATATATGCTGATCAAAGTTATTCCTTCAAAATAAGGAGGGAATCTCAAACTCATCAGTGAAAATAATTGTGCAAATATTGTTAATGATTAAACCATAATTTATTCGGTGTAACATGAATGTACATGCACATATTTCAATAGGATTACTTCTAGTGCAATATATGCTCTTGTATTCCTTAATAAATAGTGTTAGCAACAACAAAGACAAATACACCTGTAATACATATTGGTTAACTCCTGAAAAGGTTAAGAACATCAAATTTTCAAATATCATGACCCGACTGTAATGACCCAGTAATAGGCTGACATTTGCAGTACTGTTTTTATGCAATAACACATCAAAAGCAAAGATAAGCAAGCACAATGTAAATGCTTATCTCAAAGGTGAAAAATAAGTAATAATGTTACAGGAGAGGTTAATAACAGGTACAAGTCCAACCTGGCTTTTATCAGTCTCTTTAGAAAATGAACTGGGAATTGCTGTCAACTTGATTGGAAAATGGAGAGCAGAAATAGATACATATGGGAGACATCAGTGAAAATGGAAAGGACTGGTCTATCTGAAGGTTGTTTGCAAGGTTACTTGCTCTGATGCAATGTAAAGCTTGAATTTGCATCTCAAAGCTTTGTTCCTTTCTCACTATAGTGTCACATAAATTGTCAGCCCTGAGGTTTTAATTTCACAGATCTCTAAGCTCATTTAGAAATTCAAGTACAATAATATGTGGTCCAAACCGTATCTCTTCATTCTGATTTTTCTCAGCAAATGCTGCATGGTGATCATTTTGTTTATACCTCAAAAAAATTGTTCAAAGTTTAGATTTTTTTGTTAGCATGTCTGCGCCTTTATGTGAAGATTAGAATGTTGTCTATTTTACCTTTAAACCTTCTTTTTTATTTTTATAAGTGAATCTATGATTTTTTTATTCTTATAATCTGCAGTCCTATACCCTAGTCAATATTGACTGACTTCTTATTCTTTATAAAGGTTTTACCAAGAAATTATCATTCTTTTTTTTTTTTTTTTTTTTTTTGTTAATGGAAATATTATGCTCTAAGGACTATCAGCAAGAGTACCCTTGAATATTTCAATTATAGACATCTCTGTCTGATCAGGATACCCTTTAATATCTTTGCTGAAGGCCTTTCTAAAGACTTTCTTTTATTCTAACATAGACATATAGAATACTATATAGAAGGCTACATGACATAATTCAGATCATGTCAAATGTCACTAGGCAGGTTCAGACAACTTACCCAAGTACTAGAGTGTGTGAATGCAGAAGGTGTCTCTGCTCCTTGAGAATGTAACCCCCTACAAACTGAAGGATCCTTCTTTATTTTCTTCCAAAAGATGGCATTTTTAGAAAGAAGTGTATGTGAATATTAATGAAATACTGAGTAGGATTTCTGTATGTAGAGGTGTTATTTTTTTTTTAGAGGTGTTATTTTTCATATTTTTAAAGATTTACTGAAATGACTATAAAGATTACTTTGAAATAGAAATACACACGCACATGTATGTACATATGTATTCATATACATGTGCTCCAGACATAGCTACAGCCATGGAGCTGTACTAGGCTAACATTCTCTTATGTTTACAGTGGATAAACTTGCATAAACTAATGAAGATTTTTCTCTTTAAAGTGTAGCATTCCTTTGTGTCAGTAGACTTATTTTCAGCTCTTTTCCACACATGCTGTTCTAAGCGACATCCCTAAAGCATAATAAGGTTTTTTTTCTAGTTTGTTAACAGTTCTTCATTCTAAAGGAAAACAAGTACAGAAAGTGACTTCCGTTTGCTCTTACTCTGTCCAAGTCTCCAGACAAAAAATAATATACAAAAGGATATAAAGTTTCTCCAAATATGTTATGCTAGTTAGCAATATTCCCTTCTTTTTCCTCTTTGCTTTAATAGACATTTCTGCAAAGATACCTTTAAAATGATAAATATCATAACTTCAAAACCATCTAGAGCATGCTAAGCTTAAGTTTAGTTTAATCAGTGCTTGATGAAAGAAAAAAAAAATCTCTTGACAGAAATTGATGTGCTTAGAAATACGTCTCTGATGCTTTATTATTTATTCACAGAAAGGTAAAATTTGTGATTATCCACACCTCTGATATATGTCTCCCTGGATTTACAGCTATAATTAACATTCACATTTATATAAGTCAACTTAATAATATTACCTTTTCTACCAAATATAATTGTCTTATTGTTGACAACAGTTCTATTCCATTAGTAAAAGTGAATAAAATACTATTATTGTGCAGAATAGCAAGTACTATAATTTATTTGCCATTGCTTATAAAAGTCAGGCTTTTCTATTGGTCTAGAAGTCTTTGATGAGCTCAATTATCTACATATAGAAACACAAATATTTTACCCAACATCATCCCTAAAATATTAGGAAAAAAATTTTGAAGTACATTTTTGATTCTTTAAGTGATACAAATTTGAAGAGATTGTTCCCATTGGAATTAGGCACAGTAAACTTCCATCATCAAATCCGAAATAGCGTGTACATCACATTATTTGAACTAACAAAAGAAACTCAAATCATTGTAAACGTCAATAAGTACTGAAGAGCATAGCTAAAATGTCTATGTCATGCATTCAGGAAACCTGCAGTGGCACAACACCACATCATCATGATTTCATGTTATTTAAATGGCTTGAGATCACAAATGCCATTTGTAAATAATGCATTAGTGAAGTATTTTATTTGAAAAACATCTGTATAAATAAACTATATTGATTTGGCCTGTTGTAGCACTTTTTCAAAAAGAAATGACCAATAGTAAAATATAGTAAGGCTTAATTCCAAACTACAAGAATTTTGACCAAGATGATTTGTTCGTATGCAAAGTGTGTAGAATATATGCAGATAGATAAACATATGCACTTTTTGACATTTTTAAATATTTATAATCACTATGAATTATATCACTGAAGAATTTTTCAGATTATTTAGCTAACCTAAAGTATGTTTTTGTTCCTGGTCACTTAGGTAGTAAGCAATTATTGACTTAGGCAATCCGAAAAACATATTACATCTAGAAAGCAGATGTATTTCTCCTGGTAAAAAATATCTGAGAAAGTTACAGAAAGAGGGAATGAGAATCTTTTCTGCATTTATTTTAGTATTTTTTTTTAATAAAACAAATTATTTTATTTTAAAAGTGCTATACTTAAGGTTAAGAAAAAATCCTTTCCCAAAATTCTTTTTCACATAATCATAGTTTTGCTGAAAATGATCTCCAGTCCTTTCAGGGGAAACTGATGTCATTCTCAGCTTTAATTTGAAAATTTTGACAAATTTTGAAATGTTGACAAATTTCAAAATGTTTGACAAATCTGCCAGATTCTTGCTTTGGTTATTCTAAGTTACCTGAAATAAGATCAGAAGTATGCTGTACCATACATATTTATACACCTTTCATTGGTTCTCAGCCACTTATGTCAGATAAAAGTAGCTGACTACTTTAAAGATATGGGTCTGTAACTTTGATAGTTCATATACAAGTGCAAATGCTATCTGTTTATTCTTATTTTTCTATCATTTTAAAAGGTGGAAGGTTCATAACTGAAAAGATTTAACCAGAAGTTATAATTGAAAAGGTTTTCCATAGATTTTATGAGAGTTCCTTAACAGATACACACTGTTATCTTACAATCACTGTTAGCTATAAACCTTGCTCTTTCTACTTGTTTGTCTACATTAGTACAAGAAATGGAGTCAAAGGTCAGGCCTGAACATGGATGCTTGACTGCCTGTAATAGGAACTTGCTGGCATAGGATTGGCATAGTATTTATCTGTGGCAGATAATGCTTTCCCAAATAACATTAGTATGATTTGGGTATGATTATGCTGCACACATGTAGCATAACAAAATAGGCTGCTTGCATGAACGTGTTTTATTTACTACCAAGCACATAAGTAAGATTTCACTTCCAAACACTGGGAGAATCACAGAATCTTCAAGGTTGGAAGGGACCTCTAGAGATCATCTGGTCCAACCTTTCTGCTCCAGCAGGCACACCTAGAGCATATGGCACAGGGTGGCATCCAGGCAGGTTTTGAAGATCTCCAGAGAAGGAGACTCCATAACCTCCCTGGGCAGCCTGTTCCACTGCTCTGTCACCCTCACTGTAAAGAAGTTCC
>JAUBOD010000103.1:1101928-1121737 GCA_032353885.1 Nothura maculosa | reverse complement strand
AAATAAAAAGATAAAAACATGGTGTATGGATAAAACAACTTGCAATAATTATCAGTTTTCTCTGGGTTACTGATGATAACACATCTTATTAACATACAGAAAATTTCAACAAAATACTATACTAACAGTATATCTTACGATGAATTCCAGAAGTGATAAATGCATGTAATATATTATCAGATGCAGAAAAGGAAAGTTGGCAAGGTAAAAATAATTGCTTTCTGTGCAGAAATGGGCAATAGGTCTTTTTCTAAGCTTTACAATTAGCAACAGTTTGCAAAATCACATCTATGCATCAGCGAATTTTTTAAGTTCTTAGGGTTCAAACAAGCCCATCAGCTGCACATTTTTTTTTTAAAGTAATTCCGAATTGAAAATATTTATTGATACTGTGAATTGTAGAAGTAAAATAATACTTTCTTTTTTGAAAAGACTGTCTTTTGTATTCTTTTCCTGTTGAAGTAGCTGAAGAATACCGCAGACTAGATGCAGCCACAAATACAAATTTTGCAGTAATTGCCTGTATAACCCTAAACACTGAAAGAGCAGGAAGAACAGCGCACTGCCAAACTGTGTGCCACTTGCCTTCATCTTCAGTCCTGCAGTGCTTTTACTGTACTTGTAGTGCTTTCAGTTCATCATTATTGGTGAAACTTTGAAACACACCAATCCTGAAACCTAATTTCAGGTTAGGAAGTGATTGTGCAGCTTCATGGTACACTGTTTTTGCCATTTAATATCTTGTAATACCCATTCTTTCACTGGGCAGTACTCCATGATACCTCACTTAGGAGTGTCCTACTAACTTCTATCTATACTGATTGTGAAATCTCTCAGTTCCTTCGTTTTTAACAATTAACATGAGATTTATTCTTTTGATATGTGCAGCTTACTCTTCCTGTTTTCTTCTTCTCTTTGGAAGTAAAAATATCACTTTTACCAGTCCGTGAAAAATTCATACAGAACTCCTCAGACTGGGACTCCATTTCAATTAACCTCAGAAACACCAGGAACACTAGAGTCTGTCCAAGAGATTTTTTTCCATTGTTGTTTTTTTTTGTTGTTGTTGTTTTTTAATCTATTTTGTTATAGCCCAGTAAAATAACTAAAATAATAATATATACTACTATAATAAATCATAAAATATAAATAAATACCTGAAACAGGTACATGCTTGTTACTAGTTATTGCCTGATAGATAGCTGATTCTAAAATTACAGTTTCCCCAGGTCTGCAGGGCCCTCCAAAGGACCAAGAGAAAGACTCTTCATCATTGAGATGATCAGTGATGCACAGCAAAATGAATCAATTCCACTGGAGGTTCATCCTAAAACATGATTCTGCTAGTCATTGCTTAAGAGAGGAAAATGATAGCAAGACAAAAGGCACATTCAGAAAGTGATTTTTTTTTAATCTACTATTCTTTTTCAGTATTGTTAGAATTAATTCTGAGAGTCTTTGCAAAGATTTAGCTAAAGCATCTGCTGTAGATGATAGATTATCTCCTTATGACACACAGTGGGAATGTCTTGTACTGTCATTCAGAAGGCAGAACGTGTCTGCGGCAATGACGATGACAGAAGACTGACATTCATTTTTATCCTAGATCTTTACTTGAGGCCAGAACACATTGGTGTGTGTTCTGTGTTTTTGTTTGTTTGTTTATTCTTTTGAGAAGAAAGAGTTAAACATGAATGAGATAATTACAGGAATGGTTATGAGGCTAAACACTTAAATGAAGCAATTGCTGCAGTTACTTCTTCCTTGAAAGTCTTCTTATGAATGAAAAGTGTATTATGTTTAATTTGGCTATTACCAAGAAAGAACAATGAGGTATATTTAAGAGATTAAATTAGAGAAGGTAAAAAGCAGCTCTACT
Organism: Nothura maculosa; assembly: GCA_032353885.1. Lineage (NCBI taxonomy): Eukaryota > Metazoa > Chordata > Aves > Tinamiformes > Tinamidae > Nothura > Nothura maculosa. The sequence goes on along the minus strand of JAUBOD010000103.1, from coordinate 1,119,858 downwards.
AGTAGCTCTAGTTAAAAATAGAATATATACTTACATACCAGATATGCAGATTATTATAAAATAATTATAAATCATGCAAAACACTTTAAAAGAGCTTATACAAAATGCAATTGTATTTTTTTATATATATAAAAATATATGTGGATATACAAATGTATCAATGTATATGTGTTATAAAACTTTATAACACACATATAAGATTTTATAACATTTATAAAATATAAGATTTATAAAATTTTGAAAATTATATAAGCTTTTTCAGTCACAAAAACATCTACAGGATTAAGAAGAAACTAAAAATTTTTAAATATACTGAAATAGAGAAATACAAATGATTTTGTTTTTTCTTCTGTAGACACTTTCATATGCACAAGTTCCACAAGTGTTTTCCTTATTTCAGATCTCACTAGAAGAATTTGTAGCTAATTTTAGAAGTAATATCATCAGAATGAGGAACAGGCAATGGGAAAGTTAATACATACTTTATCTTTAGAATGTTTAAAATTTTCCTACATCTTTTCTATCATATATAAGAGAAATGAATGTTTGGAAAGAATGTGGACTGTGAAAGAGTAACATCACTATCAAGAAATCTGTGAGAGAAACAGTAGGGAAAGACCTGAAGTTCTGAATCTATTAGGTGGAAAAAGAGCAATAGAACAAGCTGGAGTATCTTTTGAAGAGCCCAATAAATCATAGATACAGATGAAATAAAGTACTAAAGTATGGAAAACTTTTATTCTATTCTATATTTGAGACATAGAGAGGCTAGGAGTTGCTGATCTTGATCTACAAAGTAGTAGAAAAGTTGTCCTCAGAAAGATTTCAGTTGCAGGGATGACATAAAGATTCCAGGAAAAAAATATATCTGATTTTCTAATTATGTTTATTTAAATACGACTGACAGAAGAAATTTGCAATAAAATGAATATACAAAAGAAACTGAGGTCTTCAAATTCTTAAGATAGTATAGACAGAAAATATTGTTTCACTGATGCCCATGAAGAAGATGAAACATTTTCATTGTTCACCCATATGACTGTGTAGAGTATGTGAAGTCGCATTCAAATATGTATAGAATCCTTGCATAATAAGGTTAAGCATTTTAAATTTGGCTCAGGCTATAATTCATTAGTATTTGATTTACATTCTTTATAGTACCTTGTCATATAGAATTTAAAAGAAGGTTAATAAATTATATTCATTATATTTTCACAGATGAGTTCAAGTGTATACTGAAATAATTAGTTGTTAAAAATATCTGGCATGAAAATAAGTAAATGCATGATAATCTGATTATAAAATGATTATTTCTGAAGGAAACATATTATTTATTTTAAAAATATGCAAAAATGGATTAGATGATATTTTGGATTATCATGCTTGGTTTAAGAGATGTAGAATCAGGAATAGGGGCCAGCAATGGGAAATCATACTGTCACTGTGTGGAAGGTTCTGCATGAAATCAAGTTCAGAGCTGCAGCACTTATGAATGCAAATTTATGTAAAGGGAGAATTAACTTCAACCTTCAATTCTCAAACTGAAATATAAAACATGTTTGTTTAGGAGCTCCTGCAAACCAGACAAATAGTCTGCCCTTTTGTTCTCAGATGATGAGAATCATGAGCCCTCTAACCTTTCCTCTGAGCCCAGCAGCAACAACTTGTTTGACCTTTGTGGAAAACTGAGGCTACCTAGTGAGAAACATGGCCTTGTAAGAGGAGATTCATATGGAGAAATGTTGTATTCTGAGGACTCGACAATGCCTGTTTATAGGGCTTTGGGACCATCTGGTTCCAGGCTGATCCTGTGGATTAAATGCCCACGAGTAATTGGAGTGCAGCAGGTTCACTCCTGGCTTGAGTCTTCCAGTTCAGTTTCATCCAAAAAAAGGAATTTGTTTTTCTGTTCTCCAAAACTTCCCTTATGGGGACTAAACCATAGCAGTGACCAGTAGATGTGTTTTTTAATTGGCAGACATGCATTCTAGATTTGGAATAAATTGCTAATACAGATCTACTCTTCCACTCTCTAGGGTATTATCTCACTCATTAGATATTGCAGTGTAAAAGAGTGTAAAAAGTCAAAACTTTTCTCCTAACCTTTAATTGGAAAGAGTAGGACGAATAGCCAATTTCTTAAAAAAAAAAAAGCAAAGTGGCAAAAATGTATACACCTAGGCATCCTTTTGACTGTATATATATATATATATATTTATCAAGGTGCACTTCTCAGGAATAGTGACAACTATTTTATAGTTGATACTGAATAAGTTAATTGCCTTAATACATATACTTAGTAGACAGAATTCCATAAATGTGTGCCAAGATGAATGATCCATCATTTAGTGTATTGATTTAGCATTAAGTATTACTTCCTCAGCAGTTTTTAGAAATGTCTAAACATGGAATCAAAATGGTTTCTTTGGCCAGATTTAAGATTTGCTGCAAAGTAGTAAATAGGAATTTAAAAATAAAATGCATGCTGGCCTTCATTTCTATTCTATTTCTTCATTTCTATTTTGCATATTATTTTTTAGATAACTGTAATATCCTCAAATTTTCCAGCAGGATACTTCTCAAGAATACTGTTTTACTTAAATAAAGTAGAAATCACCAGATGGTTAAATTGAACTTTTCTTGTCTCTAAAGTGAATGATACAAAACTAGCTACGAGAAAACGCTCCGTTATCATACAGCTCACTGATGTCCAATAACATAAAGGATACATTCTGAGTTTATTGAGTTGGGTAATAAAACTCGTAAGTCATTGCAACAGAGGGAATATTTTTATTCATGTTGTTTGAATCTGATCAGCAGAATATCTACCAGATATTGAAAGAATTGTTTTTAAAATAGCAGAAGTAAAAGACTCTCTAATCCTTAAGGTGCTGTAAAAAGAGTTCTGAATGCACCAGTAAATGTTCTGGACACATAATGCAAAGGGGATTACTTTTTCTACAGCATAATAAAAAAGAGAAGAGAAATAGAATGAAATGAGAAAGAAACAGGTGAGGCAATAAAATGAGGATACACAAAATTATTTTCATATCTTTAGGGAAACCACTGGAACCCCAAAGAATTCCAGTATTATTGTGTAACAAGAGTGTATTTTGATTCCAAATATATTTTACATACATATTCTCCAAAATAGAAGAAAAAAAGTACTATGAAAAGCTCTAATTTGTAATCTATGATTGGATGACAAATATTATTTAAAATATATATGCTGATAAATGAGGAAGTGCTTATTAAGGACAGTTTAATACCTGAAAATTACATATATTCTGCAACTTATTACCACTAAAATATGTTTTCTAAGCTAAAAGAATAAATTAAAAAATGAAGGGAGACCAAAAGAATTAAATTTAATATGTATTAATAATAATATTTTAATAATTTTAGAGTTTCCTTAATAATGTAGCAAGTATGTTTCAATTTAGCTGGTCATTCTTTTTCTATACTAGTGAAAAGTTCTGATATAAATCTGTCAGAAGATCAAATTAAATAAGACTGTATTGATTGTTTGCAACTATGCTCTAGCCATTTTTGGGAAATCTAATCTTTGCTTATGAATAGCTAGAATTAAAAAGAAAAAGCCATTTTGAGCTTAGTAGGTGAAAGTAACGTGAAGAAAATTGCCTTATTGTATTTTTCTGTTCTTTGGCTTGAAGTGTTTTCTGACAGAGTGATTAATAGTGAAAATGAAATAATATACATACAGCTTTTTCTTCTGTGGACTAAGAACTAAATCTTTCCCATTTCATTTGCTAATGTGTTTCTCATATTTATAATTACTTTTTTAATAAGCTTTCATCTTATGCCCTCTTATTTCTTATGTTAAGAACTTCTATAAAGCTTTTGTTGAACACATTTCATTTGCATTACAGTTGCATGAAAGTTTATGGAAAAAAATATAAAGGTTGAAATGAAGAGATGTATGATTAATTAGAAAAGTCTTAATTATGATGTGATTTTATGAGTATTCATTGGATAGCAAAGTTTTTGAATAGTAAGCAAGCTTCTGAATAATGAAGATACATCTATAACTTTGTGTGAGATCTATTCCAGGACAATTTCCCTATCTTTATAAATGAATTGGACTTCATATTTCCTACCAATTGTTAGAGTAGATTCTGTTCGATCTTGCTATTTTTGTTTTTAGTTTTTTTCTCAGTATTTTATGCAAAGCAATTTCATCTTATCTAATATTTCTATATTGATGATATTGATCACTTCATTAAGCATGATGTCCTGGAAGATTGTATCAGAAACTTTTAGATACTGGGAAATCAAGACTCTGATTTAACCTTTTTACCTCGCACATTTTTTTACTAATTAGTTGAATTACTGAAATTAGTAAATTAGTTGAAATTACTGAATTAATTGATATAAGACATGCAAAATAATTTGCATGGTCCATTGCCTGCAATAAATTCAAATGGTTACAGAATCAGAACTGCAAAATCTGTTGCTGTAGAGCAGTACTAGAAATTCTCTTGAAAATACAAGAAAAGTACAAGAAAAAGAAAGAGAAAGCGAAGGGTAGAAAAGGGGAAAGGTAAGAGAAGAGAAGAGGGAAAGAAAGCAAAGGAGAAAGGGAAGGCAAAGGAAAGGGAAAGCGGAAGGGGAAGGGAAGGGAAGGCAAGGGAAAAGAAAAGGGAAGGGAAAGAGAAAGGGAAGGGAAAAGAACTTGAGAAGAGAAACTTATATGTGATGCTGATATAAGCGGTAAAATTAATAGCTAGCCATCTTTGAAAAAAAAAAAAAGCTTGAATATCAGGCTGTGGGAACTTATCATGCTTTTTAAGCCTTAATAAAGTAGAGAGCTTAGCTTAAGTAGATGATGTAGTATAGCATAGGGCATGGCATTTGGAAGATCTCGCGATGTCACGGAAAGTTAGGGGCATAATTAATTACCTTGCTGATAACCCCATGCTGATTAATTGGGCAGTAGGTGAGTCTCCCCACCGTACTGGAGTATATATACAAATCCAACGATGCAATAAAAGCCATTTTGCTGCATCCTCATATTGGGATCTATGCTCTATGGCCCTGGGGCGAGCAGAGCCCCAGGTCAGTCCAGCTAGCAAATGAGGCTTGCCGATCACCGATCGGCAACATCAGGCATAACCCCAAAGTCTGTATTCTGCAAGACCTATTAATTGTGAAGGGAAAAGCTGGATGGGGAATGCTTATAAACTGAATACTTCTCAGCTAACTTTAGCAATCTGAAAGCAGGAGGCAGTCTCTGTTACTTAAGTAGGTACCTATATGATTTATGAGATAAACAAATTTTAGGATAAAGTTATCTCTAAATTCTCTCTCTGTCTCTCTGTCTTATTATGTGGAAGTTTATATAGCTAAAGATGAGTTGAATCCTTCTATAGTCAGGCATTTTAATAAAGCATTTAGCAGATAGTGTGTACTTAGTACACTGAAAACTAAGGTACTTACAGAGAATGTGTTACATTCTGTAAGACATATAGAGAATTCTGTGATGTCTGTGTGATCTTTTATAACTTGTGTTTGTCATGTATGTGTTGTGTAAACAAAAGCTGGAGGTGAATACTGCTTTGTTCCCATGGAACACTATATGTGCCTAATTAGTATGTTAAAAATACATCATCAAGATCCCATGCAAAATAGACCAGGCAATTTACCTTAACAGTTGTCCTCCAGACAACAACATGCTATGCAAAACATGAGATGCATGTCATGATAGATAGAGTTCATTAAGCCAGATAGTGGAGGCTGCAAGTGGGGTTTTTTTGCAGTTGATAGGTTTATTATTACACAGAATAAATTATTTGCTTGTTTGTTTGCTTGTTTAACAATCTATTGGCTACATAAATTCACCAAAGGTCTTGTAGCAAAAAGCATTACACCACAAAATTGCACAAAGCTAACATAATGCTAAAACAGATTAGGTAATGGTCTGTCTGCTCTTCAAGAAGACCAGAGAAAGCTGGGGATGTCCTGAGCGATTGCTACCAGCAATGTCAAAATCACATTTACTAGGCTATAGGGCTGCAGAGTCTTTTATTGTCAAAAGATTAGAGGCACATACTGCTTGGCTCCTGACTGTACAGTCAGAGGTAAGGAAGAAGACATTGGACATTTCCCCCTCTGATTAATCACTGCAACTTCTGTTTATAAAACTGTGCTGTATTTCTTTAAAATTTGAAGTACAAAATTATGCAAAACATTCCTTAAAATTTATTCTTATATAAAATTTTAAATATAATAAATGAAGAGATTTTATTCTACTAAACTTAAGCACTGACTTTCTAGCTTACTTGTGAGAGAAAAGAGTGATTCATTTAAAAAAAATAAAAATAAATAAAAATAAAATAAAAATAAATCTAGCAGAAATGGCTTTCTTTCCCACCTCTCCTTCCTCCATTTGATGAAAAGGGCACAGTGTTGAAATACCACTCAGATGTCTCTTGCCAAATGATGCTTTACTAACGTTTTGATCAATATGTCTGCCTCTTCCTCCCAGGAGCCATGGAAGGTAGGAAATTACTATTTGGTGGTGCAGTTCTGAGGAGCACACTAAATTCCCTGCCATAAGGAAATGAGCACTTTGTGTTTCATTATTGGTGAGGACTTGAGAATTGCTTTCTCAGACTAGACAACAAAAGGATTTTTTTTCTTTCTGATTCCAGCTAAAAGTTTTTCATGCAATTGTCCTTTCTCACTCTTGCGTTGTCTGTGATTCAAGGGACGGCTTGTTTCTCTGGCTGTGCTGTGTGAGAAGTTGAATATTTTTCTTATACTGAAGCCCCATGGACACATATTAATCCAAAAATATTAATTTACAGACATTTCCTTAGAAATGCTATTGATTTTTACTTGTTAGCAACACAGGGGAGCTGGTTTTGTTATAAACAATTAACATCATAAAAGGACCACACATACGTTCAGTTATCTCTTTCTTTTAGATTTCAGTTTCCTTTAATAATGTTTTTCTTACAGAGCCCCTATGTAGGTTAATATTTTATTGCTGTATTGTATTCAATACAAACTTTACTTTTTAAAATTAAATTTGGAGATGCCTGGTGACCTTAAATATTGTCACAAAAATTAAAATGTGATGCATAATACAATCAATTTATTATAATGATATATCAAAATACACCTAAAAAGCACATTATTTCTCAGCTTTAGATCATATTTCAGTGGTTTTAAAATTATGTTTCTAAGATTCCCTCAAATCAGCTCTGAAAATGAAACTGAAAAACAGCCTGCCCTATTTTGTCCAACTTTGCACAGAGAAAATCAAATTATTGAGTGATCTGAATGCCTCATTTTTCACTGAGTAAAAGAGAGCTTCACTGTGACAAATAAATTGATTCAGGTATATCTTCAATGCTTATCCCAGAACTCTTTCTCAATGCACAGTAGTTACAATTCAGTTCTGAACCAGAAACACTGGGCCGAATCTGGTTCTCATCTCTTGTGCAAGTAATGCAGCAAATTCATTAGGATATGTAAAAATAATTAAAAATGACTTGCACATGAAAATGCTTTTTCTAAACTCCTGTGTGCAGACTGAATAAGACTTTGGAACCAAGTGTGTAAACTTACCTGACATTAGTATTATGAACTTTTGTCTCTCTTTACATTGCAATGGGATCTAGCGTCTAGGCAGATGCCACGCTACATAAGCTCAAACTGAATTATGGCCTAGTCATGTGTCCCTTCGATATAAGCAATTTTACTAAAGACACACTTAAATGCTGACTTCATCTTATTCAGCATTTTTTTCTTAAGTCTGAGGCATATACATGCTTATGCATACAGCATTTAGCCTAATTCATTACTCTTAATGTTTTGTCCTGTTGCCTGGAATTAAAAATAGGTATTAAATCTAGATAGTAAATCTTTCATTACTTATCAGAATTTCCCACAAATAAATAGTCATTGTTGTATAAACTTATACAATACTGAAGCTTCATTTTGCACTACATTCAGGTGACTACTTACAGAAATTAGGTTAGCTAATGTTAGTTTAAAAATGTAACAATTTTGGCCATGGCTCTGCAAAATGTGGGGAAAAACAAAACAAAACAAAACAAAACAAAAAACACAGAATAAAAGATTTTCCTAGAGTCTGCAGGGGATCATGATGGATATTTTAGCAAGTGTCTTAGGCTCCAAATATGTGGTACCAATGGTGTTTTTGTGTGTAAAATTAAGTATTTACCAAAACATGAGGCAGAATGAAAAGCCTTATCAAACATGAGACACAATGAAAAGCGTGATATGCCTGTTATCCCCAGACCTAGACCTATTCCTAGACCCATATATTTTAACTGAACAATTACATTACTGATTAATTTTTCACATTTTTTTGGAAAATTTATTGAAGGAGAACTGATTTAAGTGTGTATTGATTCTGTTAAGCTCAGATTGTTACAGACTTAGAGGAGGAAAAAACTGATATGTACCAAAGACATCTTACTATTGTTCTTGTTTACAATAGTTAGATTTTGACTGTGTATTCCGGAAGAGGAAAGAGACTCCTATGTGTTTAGGTCCTAACAAGTATGATTTTATATACCTGTATTTTGAAATTAATTGTAGAATATCATTGTTTTTCATATTTTCAAGTCAAGAACAATAATCAAGAACAATAATCTCAGAACTAAAACATTAAAAGCAGTAGCGGCTACTGAAGAAATTTGGATGACTATTTTAGAGAAAAGGCTTTAGTATTCGCATACATCCCATAGAGTACTGCTCAGGTACTTCAGCATCTTCTGCATGGACTTATGTTTTATTCTCATACTTGGGTGTCAATGGTTACCATATCTTTGTCTAACTGTAGACATTTAAAAGTTGAGCATGTTATTTAAACTTGTCATATGAGTTTGCTCTATATCATCTGGGAGAGAAATAGATCTATTGAGATGATTTAGCTGAATTATTTTAGCTATCTATCTTCAGATGGGATGAATTACCCTCTGAAGGTGCTTTTTTATATATATAAAAAAAAAGAAATACCAAATACTACTAATTTTTCAGCATCTCTACCTGAGATTAATCCTGTCCAAGGTGAAATGGGCCTGGATCAGGGTCACTATCCAGGTATTGATGCAGACTTGTTACCTGTAAATGCAGAAGACTACTTGGATTGCCATATGACAGTCAAAAGTCAAAACTGACCCATAATTACAATTTGTAAAAAAACAAACAAAACAAATAAAACCTGTTAAATACATCATACCTATCAATGTTTTTCTTAAGGTTGAGTTTGTAATTAAAATATACTGACTTTGCCAGCTTCATCAAGTGAAAATATGTAGCTAGTCTCTTTCTGTAAAGACTAGAGAATAAATTTCTTGCTAAAAAGCATAAACTTTTGCTTCAAAAAAGTGTATTTAGCTGCAAAATGTATTGTATCACAGACTCCTACAACGGCACACTTATACTTTTTGATTTCTAATTTCTCATCTTGTCCCAATAGCTTTATGAGAGTCTTAAAATTCTACAGTGATCAGATTTTGCTTGTGATCTTTCAAACAGTGGCAGAAGTAGTTTCACAAACCCGAGCCTCTTCATTAGAGCATTTATATGCCTTTGGAGTATTCATTGTATCCACAATGCTTTGGGGACAGCTTCTCATATGAATTTCATGCTTAATTTTTGTGACTTACTCTTTCTTTTAATGTGAGACAAAAATGTTTATATCTTTATGTTTCTCTGTGAAGCAATGAGAATATTGAAATATGTACATATACCTCTAAAAGTAAGCCCAGACATGTTAGGAAAAAAAATCCCTCTAAGTAACTAACCCAGGTAGGACTGATCATATTGGCTATAGAATAAAATGCATGTTAGGTTATCTGAGAGCTTTGTCACAAAACTAAATTATGAAAAGTTGAGTTGAAATCACATTGCTACCTTCACCTGGAAATTAAAACCAAGGTATTTAGCTTAGATCGAGCAAGTATTTAGTTAGAAGTAGTACCTAGAGATTAAGGGGATACTTATCAAGAAAACAAAAGTGCAAAGCATCCAGAAAAGAAAAAGTGTGTGAATTGTATGAATGATTTTGAAAGCTATACACAACACATAGATTGAATTTAATTGAGATCCTATTTAGTTAGCTAGTCTTCTTCAGTTGGAAACACTCACATTTTCTCCTGAGACTGCAAGGAATCTAAGATTCCTAAGATTGCTAAGGCAATGACTAGCTTTTTAGACAGATGACGTTAGCTGAGATGAGTCCCACCAAAGATAAGTAACTTCCAATGTGTTCTGGAGGTGAAAATAGCTAATAAGCTTGTTCATATATTTATCTCAGTTATAAAAATGACTTCCTCTTCCCACTTTACCCTCTTCTTCACATCAGGATTCCTGCTCACTTTTAAAAATCTCTTTCAGTGTCTCAGGAGAACTAAGTTTTGATTAATAGCTCTGTGACATGATATTTTTTTTCTTATATTCAGCACTGAGATGGAACAGTTTAGATTTGCTCAGCAAGCACTTGTCTCTCATCTTTAACCAGAAAAAAAGAGCAAGATAACTTGGAGCAGTGCTATGAACATCCCGTGTCCAGAATCAAGGAAAAGTACCATAAGACAAAGATATAAAGTTTATTAGATAAGTGGGTTAATTCCTTAACATTTTTCATTCTCATTATGATCTTTATAATTGGTCTTTTTAACAAGGTTCCTTTTTAAATATACTGTTCTTGCTATTGGAATCACAAGGACAAATAAAGGTTGTGATTTTCTCTGTTCTTATTGCAGTCATATTTTGTCAGCAGCACAGATTATTTTCTGTCATTTGTCACTCTAACCATACCCTTAGCCATGTGATAAAATTCATTTTTTACAATACAGGAAAAAAAAGACACAGAAGAATCTGAAGTTTTCTGATAAGAGTATGTTTCTCTCCTGAGACTCTCTTTCCTTCCCAGTTATCTCATGCCTGCTTGCAGTGCAAACAATTATGTAATTGTATCTGCTATAGCCACACTCTGACAATGACCTGGAATTAAAAGGACTTACAACCCCTTTAAAATTTAATGTCAATTATTATTCTTTTGATCTGGTAATCAAAAACTAACGAAGTATATGGAGATGCAGCTTTCTTGTCTCTCTCTTCCCAGCTCATTAGGCTAGTTTACTCATTATTTTAGTCTTATCATTTTACTCATTTACTGCATCCATGGATATGCTTAATTAGGACAGATTGCTACTAGAACAGTTTGTTTATTTCTCTCCTTTTTCTCTGATGAAAGCAGCAGTAATAATACATATTTTAAATAGATTGCATTTGATACGGACTGGAAAAGCATCAGAGAGACACTTCTTCAGAAACAGTACTTATCACCAATGTTTCTAAAAAGTCCCCAGATCAATGGTATCAAAACTTAGTGAAATTTCCTACCTAGTAAAAGCTGAAAAAATATTATATAGGAGTAATTTAGCTCCTGTTATTTGACAGCATTTGTCTGATCTCCTGCTATAGCAAATGAAAAGCAAAAGAGTAGGATTATGTTTGGGTGACTAAATGTAGATGCTCAGTGCCATGTGAGATGGCAGTAAGATATCCTTCCAAGGCTTCAGTTAACTTTATGTCAGTGTCATTCATTTGGGCTTAAGGATAGTCTTTGCACTGCTTTTGATTATGTAATACTACTTTTATAGAGGTAACAGAATTCTCTATAAAAGGTCTAAAATCTACTTTATTTCTTCATTACAAATTGATAGATGACTGAGTATATTTACAAGATAATAAATTAGAAAAAATATGTTTCTGAGACATAACAGCCACACATATATTATGTACATTAAACATGACTTTTCTGTGTGCTGCAGACTACTTGTATTAAATTAACATGGTATGTTTTACTAATGAAATTAAAAATGAAATATTATCCAATACATCTTTTTTTTTTACCCTCTGTGCATTTAAATTTATTAATTTAATACAACTGAATAGAATCAAAATTCTTAAAAAGGGAGGTGAAAAGCACTGGCATCAGTAATACGTGAAGATTTACATGGGAAAGTAAATTTTCTGAGCTCTTTCATGACCTTTTTCTAAAGGCAATAACAATTGCATAGGAAGAAAGTATATTACAGGAGGTAATGCTATCAGATAAGGTGAGGAAGTGGTTAGAGGAAATAAATTGAGTCATGAAATAATCCCAAGTGCATAAATAAAGTATGGAGTGAGAAAAGTGACCATTTTGTTGCATAGTAGATAGATTGACTCATTTCTTCAAGATAAATAATTGCAATTACTGAGACATGGTCGGACAGCTCTCATGACTGGAATGTGGCCATGCTCATGACTGGAATGGAGGGCTTCAGGCTTTTCAGGAAGGATAGGCCAGGAAGATGTGGTTACAGAGTTACTCTTTATGTGAGAGAGCAACTGGAATGTATGGAGCTCAGCATAGGGGAGGATGGAGCACAGGTCGAGAGCCTGTGGATGAAGATTAAAGGGCAGGCCAAGAAGGGTGACACTGATGTGGGAGTTTACTACAGGCCTCCTGACCAGGATGAGGAAGTGGATGAGGCTTCTGCAGGCAGCTGCAAGAAGCCTCCCGATCACAGGCCATGGTCTTCCTGGGGGACTTCAACCACCCTGATGTTGCTGTATAATCACACAGCTAAGAGCAGCCAGTCCAGGAGGTTCCTTGCAGATAACTTCTTGATGCAGGTGGTAGATGAGCCAACAAGGCGAGAGTCTCTGCTAGACCTGATATTAACAGAAATGGTCTAGTGAGAAGTATGAGGTTTGGCAGCAGTCTTGGCTGCAGTGACCATGAGATATTGGAGTGACCATGAGATATGAATTCATGATCCTGAATGGAGGAAGCTGAGCAAGAAGTAGAATTGCAACCTTGGACTTCAAGACAATCAACTTTGATCTCTTCAGGGAGCTCCTTGGAGGGATCCCCTGGGCCAGGGTCCTTGAATGAAAAGGGAGTCCAGGAGAGCTGGCTAATATTCAAGCACCACTTTCTCCAAGCATCTTTCTCCAAGAAAGAAGTCGAACAACCTGGGTAGGAAACCTGTATGGAAGGGCAAGGAGCTGTTGGGTAAACTTAATGATAAAAAGAGAATACAGCTAATGTGGAAGAAGGGCCAGGTCACATGGGAAGAATATAGGAACATTGTCAGAGAATGCAGGGATGCAACAAGGAAGGAGAAGGTCCACTTGGAATTAGAGTTAGCAAGAATCACAGAATCACAGAATCTTCAAAGTTGGAAGGGACCATCTAGGCCAATCTTCCTGCTCAAGCAGGGACACCTAGAGCACGTTGCACAGGGTAGCATCCAGGTGGATTTTGAAGACCTCCAGAGAAAGAGACTCCACAACCTCCCCGGGCAGCCTGTTCAAGGGCTCTGTCACTCTCACAGAGGAGAAGTTCCTCCTCACCTGGAGATGGAACTGCCTGTGTTGCACTTTGCACCCATTACCCCTTGTCCTGTCAGTGGCCACCACTGAGAAGAGCTTGGCCCCTTCCTCCCTACATTCCCCTTTATGTATTTATACATGTTAATCATATCCCCTCTCAGCCTCCTCTTCTCCAAGCTAAATAGACCCAACTTGTTCAGTCTCTCCTCATACGAGAGATGTTCGAGTCCCTTAATCATCTTTGTTGCCCTCCACTGGACTCCCTCTAGGAGCTCCACATCACTTATATTGGAGAGCCCAGAACTGCACACAATATTCCCGGTATAGCCTCACCAGAGCTGAGGAGAAGGGCACGATCTCCTCCCTTGACCTGCTGGCAACACTCCTCCTGATGTAGACCAGGATCCCATTGGCCTTCTTGGCCACGAGGGCACACTGCTGACTCATGGTTAACTTGGTGTCAACCAGGACTCCCAGGTCCCTCTCTGCGGAGGTTGACCTCTAATCTGTACTGCTGCCTGGGGTTATTCCTCCCCAGGTGCAGGGCCCTGCACTTGCTCTTATTGGACCTCATGAAGTTCCTCTCTGCCCCACTCTCCAGCCTGTCCAGGTCTCTCCAGCCCTCCATTCAGAAGGACCTGGACAAGATGGAGAGTCGGGCAGAGAGGAACCTCATGAAGTTCAAGAGATAGGTGGGACAACAGGAAGGCTTCTAAAAATACATCAGGAGCAAGGAAAAGGTTAGTCCGCTGCTGCATGGGGAAGGTACCTTCTTGACAGGGGATGCAGAGAAGGCAGAGTTACTAAATGCTTTCTTTGCTTCAATCTTCACTGCGAAGGCTGGCCTCCATGAACTACACAGGAGAGAGAACCGGGAGAAAGTAAGAATTGTAACATCAACCATTCTGTGATTCTCTGATTCTATGAAATAAAGCATGTGAGTGCGAGATGGCAGGAACCTAAAGCTTTTTTATTTTTTTTTTTCTCTAGTTAGTCCAATCTGTACATAACTAGTATAATACTGACATCCATAACTTCTTTTGGCCTAAATTATAGGTGATAAGAACTAAGAAGATATGTCAGTTATTACATGTGAAGAAAAGTCAGCATGAAGAACAAAATGCATTAAAAAGGACGCATGGTTTAGACACAGATTAAGCAGGATAGAGGAGGAAGAGGTTCTTGCTGATGAGGTTCTGCATAAGAAATGCTAGAGCTCAGATGAAGAGTGAAGAGGTATGATAGCAACTGAAGTGAGCTGTACAGCTCATGAGTGTGTAGTAAATATATACATATTAATTATCAGAGGAACATTGAATTAATAAAAAAAATAGATACTAAGTTAATAATTGCATGGAGACCATTCAGAGGAGATCAGAGGAACCAGAAGCAATGATTATTCCTCTGCTCTGTGGAACACAGGAGATCAGCTATGTGTCTTTTATTACCCAGCTGAAGGGATAAGTTGTTTCCTACATGCCCCTGCCTGTGGGATAGACTCCTTCCTATGAAGTTGTTTCACAAGCTGGACTGTGATGTGCTACCCCCTTGCTTTTTTGGTCTGTGTAGGCAAATGGACTCATATGCTTAACCTTTAAGTTAGATTTCATGGTCACAAACAAGAAGCAAGAAAATACTGAAATGACTTCTGCTTGTTGGGAATGCTTTCTTTTACCATGACTTGCAAAAATTTTATAGTATCTTCTCTGTATTCTGCTTTTTCTTTCTTTTATCTCTCTCCTTTTCTTTTCTCACCCCATGAAAAATGAAGTGGAATTCATTACCTTGTTCATCCATAACATAATTACTGACTTTCTGGAATATAGACTTTGTCATAGGAGGAATAAAATTTCTATTATTAAAAAAATACTTCAGTTTTGTTATGTGTAGTAGTATCTTACAATCTGTAATTCTCACTTCAGTATGTATAAGTTTTTGACCTTTGAAAATGTAGCTAATAGCATATTGCAAAACCTTTTGCAATAATTCAAACATTTTTGTTACGTTAGATTTCTTTGCTGTGTCCCTGTGTGCACTGATAAATGTTAAAGTGTCTAGTTATAAGGATAGCGCTGAAATTTTATTCTCTGAAGTATCTGAATGGATAGAAGCTGTATTATAGTGCTACTACTGACATTTCAATTCAGAGCCAAGGCCACCAACATTTACAGCTACTGCTGTCCTATTAAATATTTTTCAGTGAAAGAGATGGAGGATTGCTTCTTTCATATTTCTTGTACATGCTGAGCTACACCAAAAGATGAAATGTCAGATAAAAATCAGCACATACTGTCTTTCCAGTAGCAAAACTCTGAGCTTGCATATAGAGACTGGCCTTTCAAGAATGTGTTATCACAATACATACTGAGATGCTTTAATTGAAAAGCAGCATAGGTAGACAATTGTATAGATGAGAGACATATCCATGATGTGTGCCAATGATGCATGGAAAGAAAAAGGAGACTTTGTATGATAAAATCAGTCTGATGAAAGTGGCTTAAACTTTCCCCCTAACTCCCACATGAAATTAGAACTTGTAACTTTTAAGTGGTGCTGCAGGACTTGATTTATATCTAATGCTTTTGAATTGTCCCTGTTCTTTTAGTTTCTCAGTAACTATTTTGTGCATAAATGGAGCTTCAGTGAGTGGGCAGAATGGAGTCTCATTTCTGTAACACCTACAAATTTCCATCATAGTCATTCTATGCTCTATCTTGTCCCCATCTGTGATAGCACCATGTATAACAGTGTAGAATCCTGAGCCAGGATTTAAATTTGTTTGTTTGTTTTAAAATATGGAGGAATGAGGAGAAAGGGAATTTCAGGAAGTTAGTTCTTTGTAAGTAGTAACCATAATGGACTGATAGCCTTCTAGTGAATAGTTCTGCTTAAACCAGTGTAGAACACTTCAACTAATACTGCTATAATTACTTCAGTCAAGCAGGAAAATCAAGAGCTAAGACAGATAAGTATGTCTGTGGTGCTGGTCGTTTGTGCCATATTGAGTTTTTCAGACATATTTTGTTATTTGTGTATTATTTTCTTTTTTTTTCTTTTGTAAAATATTTTTTTCTCTCTCCGCCTTCCATTCAAATGTTTTTGCTTCCTCTGTCTTAGGGAAAGAAGTCTGAATTCTAGTATCTTCTCTGTAAAGGAAGGAATGAGTGAGAAAGAAGTTAAGAGTCTCACTGGGACAGTTGGAGAAGAAACTGTGTGCAAAATAATTTTGGGTGGATTTGGAACTCTGGAAAGACAAAGAGATTTGTTACATTCCCCTATTAATTGGGTGGTGACTATATTTTACTTTGGGGGACAATATGAAGGTGGGATATCCTTTAGAATATTAATTCAACATTATGGAATATTAATCGTCTGTTAAAATTATTAACATAGTAACTTCCTAATTTGAAATAGTATACAACATATGTGGTAAGTCATTGACATAAACACAACCACTACAACAGAGATCTCAGGCAAAGACTGAGTGATTATGAGGACTATTTTGCAAAAAAAGAAACATAGAATATGTTTATTTTCCCGGTAAGAAGACTTTGAAAAGCTGTTAGAAATCAGTTAAGATATTTTTGTGTGAAATTAAAGAAGCTGAAATGTGATAGTGCTTTACAGTATTTGAAATCTAACAGAATGCGACTAGTATCATCCTGTCATTCAATTGTCTTTTCGTTTATACAACATTGGCAGGTTATTTGCTCTTTCTTAGGGGAAAAAAAAAGAGTTAATTTGTCATTGAACTGCAAAGCTCTGTAAATCATATAGGTTTAATTTCATCTCAATTAACTTCAAATATCTAAATTAAGTATAAGAAATGGGAGCCTACTTGCATCCTAATCAATTAGGAAAATGCAAAATGTAGACTATGTTTTAGACTATATGGTTCCTGAGATTTCTTAAACTACTATGAAAAAAAAAATGAATGAGCTAATAGTTATATCAAAATAAAATAGCCTGGCTTCTTGGTTGCTCCCTCCTGCTCCACTCTAGTGTTGCAATGACAGTGAGACCAAAGACCTGATCCAGCTTAAAACCTGGTGGTGCTGGGCTTTTCTTGTCTGTTTGGTGGGTTAGCTGTAGCCAGGATCAGTTCTGCAGAATCTTCAATGTGGGCCCACATGCCAGCCTTTGTATGTATCAGGAATATATACCCTCAAAGGATCTTGTTTGTAGTCCTTGTACTCTTGTACAAGTACTGTTTACTTGTATTATATATATAAAATAAGACGTTTCAAAAAGTGGCTTGAACTTTTTTTAAAACCCAGAGATCACACCCATATGTGATCCACATCCACAAAGCACCTCAACAAACCACATAGTATTCTAGTAGGTTATTTCTGTATGTTTCTGCCTGACTGCTACCTACCGAAGGTAGGTGAACTAGGTGAAGGTGCTGCAGTGTTGCATTTTCTGTCAATGCTCTGACTCTGTGGTATTTCAGTACCCAGGGTTAGAAATATCAACCTCTGTAATAGAGATTAAACCACAGCAGAACCTAGTAGAACAAAATTAACTTATAAACATCATGT
>JAUBOD010000103.1:1067256-1077325 GCA_032353885.1 Nothura maculosa | reverse complement strand
TAGAAGTGAGCCAATGTTTTAGTAAAGGCTATGTTTGCCATGCTGTTGCAGCTTGAGATGGGCCAGATCACAGAATCTACAAGGTTGGAAGGGACCTCTAGAGATCATCTAGCCCAACCTTCCCGCTCCAGCAGGCACACCTAGAGCAGGTGGCACAGGGCAGCATCCAGGCGGGTTTTGAAGACCTCCAGAGAAGTAGACTCCACAACCTCCCTGGGCAGCCTGTTCCACTGCTCTGTCACCCTCATAGTAACAAAGTTCACCCTCACCTGCAGGTGGAATCTCCCATGCTTAAGCTTACACCCATTACCCCTTGTCCTATCACTGACCAGGAATATGAGACTCAACACTCACTGAGGTTAGACACTGACTTCATTTATCCTGCGTTCACATTACATTTATATAGTCCTTGAATAGCAACATTTAAACAGTAACAGTTCGGCAGAACATCAGAGATTGGCGGAGTGCATAGATATGGCCTACTCTTATTGGTCACTAAAACTGATTGCTAGGTGGCCAGCCGCAATACCCACAGGGACTATCCAGCCAATGAGGCAGGGACTTGCCTGGACTGGACTGCTTTTCAGCCTGGTCAAGGGCGGTCAAGGACACCTCCCTTGCCTGGGTCCCAAACACAATGCTTTTCTAGCAAAGTTACTCCTTTCTCATGACAAAGGAACTATGTTAAATCTGAACAGGGTAGGGGGAATAACCCCCTATTGCTGTGCAAACAAAGAAAATGCAGACAACTTGCTTTACAGTGAGCCTCAGAACAAACGAGATCCTACAGTTCTATGCCTTGTGGTTGATTGCACTTTCTAATTGAGGTTTCCATTGTTGGCTGGAGTATTTACAAGGTGTCTCTGGCTATGCTTAGATGACATCTGGTCTGACAACCAGAAGAACATCTAAAATTCCAGGAAAGGGTGCCTCTTCTACATATCTTAGGGCTCTTTCTGTTTTCCATAGAAAAACTTAGACATCTAAAAATGATTAAACATAACTTCCATATTTTGTTGAAATTAGAATTGAATAAAAATGTTACCAGGCAGAACGCAATTGAAAGCAGGAAACATGAAGTGAACAAATACAAACACAACCTCATGAGCCTTAGAACTATAGACAGCAGACTGGATGTTGAAAAGATGGCGTATACACCATTGTGATCAAATCGATTTGTGATCAAGTATTTATCTTTCTTTTTTTCTTTATAGTTCTGAACAGATTTCTGTTTCATAGAGTACATGAAACAGAGACTGAAGATTTAATAAAAGAAAGGCTTGTTTTGTGGAGCACTATGGAACATAGGTGTACTCACAAAACTGGTCATACAATTGAACAACAGAAAGAAATGGAGTTAAGTGAAACAAGTGGATTCAACTTGATTTAATTCCTGTAGTGGGAAAACATATACAGTCCTCTAAGACTTTGATTTTTTCTACAGGAAAGTCATTCTAGACATAGATTTTAATCATATACAAAAAAAAATCAACTCAAAAATTTCACTTGGTTCATCTGATACTCTTCATTGTGTTATTAATGGAAAAATGATCTTAAGCATTGTAAATCTTATGAAGACTATAAAAGGCCTAGTTAGAATACTTATTTAGAATACTTACTATATTGATTGCGGTGGTGGAATACATATTACAGATATGTAATTTCCATTTCACCACTGATTACTTAGAATAAGATCCTTCCATCTGAGAGTAGAGCTATAATTCCTAAATCAATATTCAAACAGTTAAAAAACATTTTTTCAGGGAAAGACAAGATATAAAATAATGCAATACTATGTGAGAAAGACAGTGTTTTCAAGCATCTGTAGAGCTTGCTAAAGCTATAGTGATGTCATACACTG
Organism: Nothura maculosa; assembly: GCA_032353885.1. NCBI lineage: Eukaryota > Metazoa > Chordata > Aves > Tinamiformes > Tinamidae > Nothura > Nothura maculosa. The sequence goes on along the minus strand of JAUBOD010000103.1, from coordinate 1,075,464 downwards.
TCAAAATGCCCGCCAATGAGACAAGAATTTCCTGTAAGTTTTTATTTTAATTTCTAGGAAGGAATATACTGCATGTGTCCATACAAACTTTCTTTTTCCTTTTCACATCAGTTCTCAAGAAGAAAAGCAAGTGAAAAGATAACTCATATCTTTTCACATACCACCTCATTATACAATATTTCTAGAAATTATTCATGATGATATATTGTAAATGTTTGTGGGCAAAAGACAATTAGGAGTGAGATCTCCGAGGAAGTGCACATGTAGAGCTTTACATACAGATTCTGCTGGTTTGGCTCTAGTCCTGATATTTAGCTTTCCCCCTGGTAAGTATAGTATGTGTTAATACTTTCAAAGACAGATTTTGCTGAGAATGTTTGACCCTTGAACTAGGGTTTGATTGGCATAATTTGAACAGAGTATAAAGTGGGACAGTGGCAGACAGTTCAAAAGTGAAATTCCAAAAGTGTTCTTCGCTATCTTAATCTACAAACTTAGCCAAATTCTAATTAACTCTTGTGGGAAGAGAGATATTGAAATGCCAGAGACATTAGGTGTATTGTTAAAAATGCATTAACACTGTTTTCAGTGTTAATATTTCACTTTCTGCTAGAGAAACAAGAGTCTATGGTAGGAAAGCTATTATTTCTTTTCCCCTCAGAAAGCCATTAAACTCCTTTCTTATCAAACAGAAAAATACAATGGAAATGAATTATTTTAATCCCCATGAAAATAAGGAAAATATTTATTTAACTGGACTGGACTATAGATTATCCAAACCCAGTTCTCATCAATTTTTTTATAGAGTTAACCCTGAGAAAAAGACAGGAAATGTGTTTGTACAAATCATAATGTATTTATTTCACTCAAAGGACAGTGCAAAAGCAGAGTTCGGAAAAGCACATGGAATAGAAATCCTAGCTAGTAAATAGTTAGGATTTCTAATTTATACTAAATTTTAACTTTATAGAAAGCATCAATGATGATATTCTTTGTTGCTAAAGAGAAGTTATGTACCAAGGCCATGTATCTCAGAGGTCCCTCCTCTACTTACAGTTATAATCTGTGATTGTCCAGTTTGTTTTCATTGTTTTCTTAATGAATTCAAGTAAGCTCAGTTGTCCTTACGATCAGTATCATTAACCACAATAAATTCCAATTCAGTTTATGGAATATGTTTTTTTGGTTGAAGTAATAGTTCCCCTCTATTTTCTAGCCTTTTAAACATAATTTTGTGGTACTTTTGTCTGCAAATTAATTATTTTTATCATTTCCTGAAATACTACTTCCAAATTTTTGGTTTAGACTAATCTATTGATGGTGAGTGAGAAGGATTTCATTTTAAAGAAAATGTCCACAACTGCAATTAATTGAGTATTGCTGGGCATTCTCAAGAGAGAGAGATGGAGAAAAGTGATATTCATTTGGCCGAATGCAGAGTCCACATCTAAGCCAGATTCCTGAATTTCTCTTTACAGTTAAAAGGAGGAAATAGGTTTATGTAAGGTATAACTCATCTCATAATAAAATAGCTCTCTGTTGGCCAGATAAATCACACCCAAGATGGGATCTACTCCACCTAATCCTAGTTAGGAAATCTAAAGTAGGAAAATGGCTTAAAAGGCAATGAATGCATTTATTTTTGCAGATTGTGCAAAGAATTAAAAGCATTTTAATAATTGTCTTCAATAGCAACCTAAAATTATAGTGCAAGTTAGACAGCATCTTAATCTCAGTGCTGCATCTTAATGGAACCCATTTAGATGTAAAATAAATACTAAGACTTTTAAATTTGGGTTGATCAGAGCATATTCAGAAGCATAGCTCCAAGTTTCTGAGGAAATTAAATGAAAGAGGGAGATATTTAATAAGCAGAGAAGTTTTCATGTGAGTTAGTTTTAGATATGGTTTTAGACTTTTATTTTGCACTTAATTTCTTAATTTTCTGAAAAGTCTTTCATTAACTCTATCTTCTAATTTCCTCAATATACCATAGAGGGAGTCCAGTGCAGGATTCTGATTTCAGGCAAAGATATGCTTGACCAGCTCTACCTGCAGTATCTGATAAGAAAAGTCTTATCTAGTTAGGATAAAAAAAAAAAAAAAGGTCTATTGTGTCTATTATGTACAAGTGAAACAGGGAGCTTGTATAAAAATGCACTATTTTTTTTCTTTCTTTATTAGCATACTTCTAGGGTGTTTTGTCCTCTGAAATCATTGTTTCTTAGGTAATCATTCATGAGTTTGATGATACGCTAGTGTTTTGTTACACTATTAACTATTTATTTTTGCTTTTTGCTTTATTGAAAGACACAGTTGTTTGTTGAGGTGCAAAGACACTGTGAATTGCAGCTGCCACAAGCTGTATCCTCACCATAGGCATTTGCCTCAGTGGCAGTATATCTTGGTATTTCTGTGTTGTGTGTACACACTTGTGAAACAAACTGGACTCTATATAATAATTTCTCTGCGTCTTGTATTCTAATAATCATTATAAACTGGGTGAACAGTTTATACTTGAGGCTCATATTGGTAAAGATATTGGTAAAAACCCAGGAAATAAACCATTTCCTCACCTTAGAAGGAAGGAGATTAAAATAATACATCCTCTTTTTGTTTGGGAGGTATTTTTTTTCTCCAAGTATTTTTGTTTCTGTTGTTGTTGTTATGTAGCTCTTTTTAATAGTTAATTTCTTCTGTAAGGAATCTCCTGTGTTAGACCTACCTACTTTTCACTTATTTCAACACAAAACTGACACATTAACATTGCCTACATGTTGGCCTATAATTCCTTGTATATTTTTGAGGAAGTATCTTTTTTTTTCTTTTTTTTTTCCTTTAGAGGCAAGAATGAAAGTTGCAAGTTTCTAAAACAGACAGACCTAAACATCTGTCCAGGTAACAGGAAATTATCTGTCTCTCATTGCTTTGCATAGTTCTGGGTAAATTCCTGAGATGAATTTTCCCTCTAACACTTGGAGTGAATTTGTAACATTAGATTTAGCTCTCTTCCAACAGTGGAACTACATCATCCTAGAGAACTTCATGCAGCTAAATGTAACTGCTTCTGATAATAATAATAATAAACAAAAACCTCCACATTTTTATTTGAACCATTTGTGTATACAACATTCAATTCTGTCAATGTTCAGATTAACTATACTATTATTTAGAAGCTTTGGAAGTGTTTCCATTCACACTGTATAATAACATTTTAGTTGATTTGGCCCCGATGGAAGATATAGCCCAGAGCGTATACTTGGAAAAGATAACATCTGTGCCTGCAATAGCCTTGCAGCATAACTTTGAGAAAAACAGGAATAAAATAATGTGGAACATTTGTGACTATGTAAACTCCATGAGAGTTTCCTTACAGAATTGGGACCTTCATGATATAATGTTAATGGCCATATATATTCTTTAACCAGCAATTTCACTACAGATTCAGAGTGTGAATCTCAAAAAAAGAGGGAATACTTCAAAGGAATATTCATCCATACTAGAATGTTAGAGGACTGATTAGTTAAAGCAAAAAGTAAGAGTTCAAATTACATCATAGAAAGACAAATTATGTATTCATTTTATATGTGCAAATAGTATACGATGCTTTGCACAGAACATCAGATCTTCCTAATAAGCTGACATGTGTCTAAATTATTAAGAACTGATTTATCTATTTAAAATATGGAGAAAATTTTACACTGTCTTAGATTTAAGCTTACTTACACAATTACAGAACATACAAAATTAAAATTAATGCTATGGAATAGAAGAGGGAATTGTTTCTGCCTTGTGGAATTTACACTAGTACTCAAATGCTAACTTGAGTTATATTTTAGTATATTAGAAATGACTTTGACCTCTATCATTTAACACGATGACCTTTATTTTAAAAATGGCCTTTAAAAGCCATGGTTCAATTTGATAGTTTCCTTATCCTAATTTAGATAAGAGCAAAACAGAGTCTGAGATGATAGTGCCAATTAGTCAAGATCTTTATCTTGCAAAGTAATCAATACATGATTATCTTCAAGCATAAAAATACTCAATCTGCATATAACTATGCAAATGTGCATATTTGAGATTAAGACCTAAATCTGTACAATGACCAGATTCAGAATTATAAAATTATTTATATTTATAAATTTCTATGTTTATAAATTTTTATATTAGACTTGTACATATTTAGATATTTATTTAGTAACATATTTACATGTTTGTATATGTACAGGTTTATGTTTATGTATAGTTTATATATGGGTAGAATGTATTTTTTCACAAAAATATTCACAAAAATATATCCTTGCGTGACTATTTTCCTAGCTAGTAGCAAATACTTTGCAGTGTAGGTGAAAAAGCATATTCCAGAATCAGGACCACCTGGCATCTCTTCATCTCTTTCACTGGTTAATTTAGTCTTGTTTATAATGAATTGAGGACTATAAAATAAGAATTTGTAAAACAACAGTGCAGGATTATGTTTATACTTAGGTCAGTGTCCAAACTGGGTGCAGTAGATGGGCTTCAGCTGTTAAAGTCTCTGATACCATTTTCAGAGCCTTAAAACATGGGCACATGTCAGTTCAAACATCCTATATCACAGAATTATCACTTGAAACTGTAGCAGATAACTATGTTCACAGCTCACTAATTTAGGTAAGCACCTATACGGTGGATATCAAAATGCAAGCAGACAAATCTCAACCAGAGTAAACTTAGAAAGAAAACAGTGAGGAATAATCACCTCAGATTGGTTGTTGGCATTCTTAATCAAATGTTAATTAAGTTATGCTTATTCCACATAGATGGTCATGTGCAGATATTATAGAAAGCAAGACTGAGTGTAAGAGCCACTTCCTCCTGAAATAGGCACTTGAAAGCTGAGATTGCATAGGTCAGTGTAATGGCTTGCTGTCACGAAAAACATGTTTTTTCTCCACTCTCTTCCTTGTTCTTCTGTCCTGCTTCTGGTTGTGCAATTTCACTTCTTCCTCCTTGACAGGTAGGCTCAGGCACTGCCAAGATTTAGGTTCAATTAATAATCTGAACAAGATCCAGTTTTGCTGTTACAATTCAGTCTTCCATTGGTTTAGTGAGTTGAACCAGCTCACAGAGGAGTCCAACAGGAGTCAGTTTCTCTAGGGGAAAATGAGGGCAAAGGAGAGGAAGGAGGCATGCTTTCAAAGTCTAGTCTCGTTTAGCAAGGAGATCTGACTTAGCAGTTCACCAGTATCAAAAGGAAAAGATTTTGCTCTACTCTCTCCATCCTCACTTTCTGACTGGACCACATTATGAGCTGATCTAATTACTAAAGTTATCCCAGAAGTTTTCAACTATCTTAGTGAATTACATTAGTTCAGGAAGGGTTCTGAAAAGGGTCAAAGTAAGATAAAGGGAAGAAGAAGATTGCTTGGCAGGAAGGAGTAAGAGGTTACAGAGAGATAAGGATAGAGTCTCATGAGAAGGAGGGAGCTGGGGTATCAGCAGGGGCAGGACATCCTCCTTTGGAGCATCAATAACTTATGTGAGTGGATAAGACAAACATAAAATCATAGATTTCTCTTGTCTCACACTATCTTGGGGAACTTCACCTAGAACAGCAAAGAGAAAAGAAAGGAATGAGATGTTTTTAGTATTAAATGAAGAAAAAAATCTTAATTAGTCACTACAGTACAGGAGATGATGCCTTATCTAACAAAGGGCTATTTATATATCTAAGGAAGTGAAATAATGCTTTCCTTAATCAAGAAGAATAAGCAAACTGTCTCCTGAATAAGGTGAAGTAAACATTTCAGGGAGAAAGATTAAATCTGTCTAGATGCCTTGGAGGAATTCAAAAGGAGGACTGATGACCACCATTCAGCAAAAAAGGTTTTCTATGGTTGACCCAAAGGATGAAGAAAGAGGCAATACCTCAAAGTCACTTTGTCATGAAAGCCGGGAGAAAGTCAGATAGATAAGGAGGAAATGGATATTCCAATTTAATTTCCATTTAAGCAGGTCAACTTTGTCTTCCATTTTATCATCTATATCTTTTAAAAATATTTGTAACACCACAGTGTCTTTTAGATGTTGCATATAGTTACTTTTATTTTCATTTGACGTTAATTTTATTTGAATTAAGAATGATTTTACTGTGGTTTCATAGCAGAGCATATCTAATGCAAGAATGGGACAAATTTATAAATAAGAGTCCTGGGACATTTTTGCAAGTATGTGATGTAAAATTTATTTTAAAAAGTAACCTTATCTAGTATATTTTCCAGAGAACTCAAAAAGTAATAGAATATTCCCCCATTTCCCTTGCATTTGCCAATGGATAACTGCCATTACACAAGACTGGAGAATTAGAAGGCCAATGACAACTGAGAAGGCTGAGTGGCATGTAAAAGGCTGCTGTGGTGTTTGGAAGAGAAATATATTATGGGAGATAGAAATACTAGGTTAAGGAATAATACACTAGATCTGATTGTCATTTGGCTTGGTTTTTAATATTTAATATACCACAGCTTAGATGCTGTCTTGACCTTTGAAGAGAGGTCTCCGAGTTCTCAGGCTCCTGGGATCCCCATTTTGGTATGAAAGCCTACAATTCTTTGCCAAGGCTTCTTTGCCAAGAACTTCTCTCCACTCAGTGAAAACGTCCAACAACCTTACGATCTCTTTTTGACTAACTGAAGAAAGATATATCTTCACAGGGGAGTTTTTCATGTATTCTTGTTTCAACATGTGAATTACAGCACATAAGATGTGTCTTTTCCTTTTTAAAATCTTTTTTTTTAATCAAAATATTGACTGATATTCAAGATCTGTGCAATGCATCAAGCCAATAGTATCAAAGAGTTTCATGTGAAAATTGCGGTTGACATTTCTATAATTCTGGTATGCAGAAACCATTCAAAAGGGAAATAATTTTGGCTTGGTAAAAAACCTTCAGAGCTAATGGAGCTAGGATTCATCACACACCTTAATTCTTTTCCTGTATATGAAAAGCACCTGTCTTTCATGGACTTCTCCATTGTAAAATTGTGTTTGTGAGTCCATTTTAGAACAAAACAGAACAAGAAACCCTCAGAATGAAACTATGTGTGCTCTCCTTAAAAAGAGGATGGGAGCCCACATCTGTCTCTGAACAGCATATTTGTGACAGATGTCACAAATTATAATACTATTGAATACATTCTAATACAACATAAATCAGTACAATATAGCAATTGTTAGAGTATAAAAGAATATACTGTTGCTATTATTCCTGCTCAACAACATTTTTATAACTCAGTACCCGTATGTTTAAAAATTATATGTAACTCTGATTATTGGATTTACATGGAAATTAAATACTTATTTGTTCACAATTTTATTTAAATTTTACGTACAATTTAAATAAATACTTGGACTTTCTGACAATTCTGTATCTAACTGTTGCTTGTTAAATTAGTAATATGTGCAGCTTTAGCAGAAACTAATGTCTATGATTAGGATTACAATTTTATTGCATACAGTGAAAGAGAATAAATCTGAAAATATTTTCACTTATTATGGAAATAGTGACATGTTTATTTTTCATTCTTTTTATTCTTTAGTCTTTTATTTCATTTACTTTCTGATCAAGTTCTGCACTAATTATGTGCACTAAGAGTGATTGTTCTTATAGATTTACATGAAGCTGGTATAGTGAAAAGATATTATAATTAATTGACTAAATTAAATATCTTTATATATAAAGATGATATAATAAATTAATTATATAATGTTTCTTGCTAGTCAAGCCTTACATCAATAGACACTTGAATTCTCCAGCACTTTGTTCAGAAGCTGAAAAAGTAGCTCATCAACTTAGGTCATTATTTCTCTTTTTTTATAATCTGTTCTCGGAAGTTCATTGTTTGATATTGTGGCTCATGACAGATAAAATGCTTAAATGTCTTTAATATTTTAATTTTTAATTTGATCTAAAATAGTATGTACACACTTTTTACATTCACATATATATATATGTGAATATAAAGTGTGTATATATATATATATATATATATACACTTTCTTTTGCATTTTATCTGATTTTTAATGCTTTTCAAGATAGTGAAAGATAGATTTTCCACAGAGAGGGACCTGGGAGTCCTGGTTGACACCAAGTAAACCATGAGTCACCAGTGTGCCCTCGTGGCCAAGAAGGCCAATGAGATCCTGGCGTGCATCAGGGGGAGC
>JAUBOD010000103.1:1032682-1044545 GCA_032353885.1 Nothura maculosa | reverse complement strand
CAATTTGCTGTTCCTGGTACATACCTCCTAAGGCTCTTCCTGTTACCTCCTGGCCCTTTCAAGATTCTTTAATTAATAAAAGATAACTGTTTTTTTGCTTTCTGTTTTGTCATTACATTCATTCCCATTAAACCCTAGGGCACAGTTTTTAATAAGTATGGAAAAAATCAGAAACACTGAAAAAAATATTCCAAATAAATATCCTTCTTATTTCTATTTATTTTAGAGAAGGTATTTGTACACATTTATAAGGTCACCTTAGACTTTTTCTCATTGAGTAACATTATCCTTGGGAAAAAATTCACAGAATTCCTCGCAGAAGGGACCAGTGAAGACATCATTCAACATTAGTAACAGTATGAAAATGTGATCCTTTCACATCTGGCAGATGTTTTAAACTCTCTGGTACCATTAACTGGGATAATTTATATAAATGTATATATATATTAGTTTTACATATGTATACACACACACGATTTTTGTAACCTTTTCACTTTTTTGAATGGTCAGAAAGCATAAAGGATGCTATTATCAGTACTCACAATTGTAGTGTATAAGGTAACATATATTGAGCCAAACCGTGCTTAAGAAGGACAAAAATAATTTCCTTAGTGCTTTAATGTTTTCATATTGAGATCACATCTTTATAAATATATAAAATATATTTACATTATAGATATTAATTATAAATCAAAATATATATTTCTTAAGTTATCTTTTGGATTCTGTGCTTGAGGGAAGGTGGAAATGTTATTGAAAACTGTAAATATCCAGTTGCTACTGCAACTTTTCATTCTGTTTCTGTATTTCTCATTTACATTTTTTCTCATTTTCAAGCACTCTGAAATTAGTACTGCAATCTGAACTTTTCTGCTGGAGTTTCCACATTATGATTATTGTTGCAAAATCTCTATCACAAGGCAAGGGACTTTTATTTCTTTCTTTGTGTATCAACTGAAACAATTTATTTGAAGAGTCTGAGAGTGAAAGATAAAGCTAAAAGCAAGAAGAGGCTAATAAAAGTCAATATCTCCCCTTTGAGCAGTGTCAATCAATTTGAGTGAAATAGATTCTCTGTCTGTTTGATGAGAAAAGAACTTTGTGTCACAAATGACCTGAATAATTCTTCTTGGGTGTCCTCATTATTAAGAAATACCTGATGTTTTAGTCTAGTATTACTAGACTAGAAAGTTGCCAATATGCCAATATGAAAATTGGCATATTCATATTAAACTGTCTATTATATTATTTAGAAGACAATATCATTTTGTTAAACTGTGATAAGCTACAAAATAAGTAAAAGTTCCAAAGATAAAAAGTGTTATGATAAGTCTTCAATTCCTTTGACAAGTGAAAAGTGCAATAAATTGAAAATGTGTAGTAAACATTCACTAAATTCAGCAAAAACATAGGATTTAAATATTTATATATCTTCTTTCTGACTAAGGATAGATTCTCTTATTTTCTTACTCTCTTTGAGCTAGCTCAAGTTTTAAAAGCAATTGTAGAATAATTCTGAATAGAGAATGATAAATTAACTTCTAGGATCTTTTTCCTTTAAATGATATCAAGCATTCAGGCTACATATTGAATTCAGCTTTCTTGAAAAGATTCAGTGTGTAATTCATATTGAGCCTTTATAAAAAATCTGCAAATATCAATTTTTAATGAATCATCTAATAAATAATTTATGTTTAGGTGCCTGATCTACATTTAGGCACCTAACAAAACTCTTGAGCATATCTTTCAATACCTATGTAGTTAGCACAGTATGTTACTATAGATTTAAATTGGGGAATTCTAAGAACTACTTTGTCTGTCTACTTTCAATTAAAATATTACTTTATACTTCTGTCTCTATATTTTTTCCTCATTGTTTATTTTCAATTTCCAATATTTAAATTTAGTCTTATATACTCCCTTTTCTTTTGCTTTGATGATAAGTTAAAACCTAATCTGTATGCAAACCTAAACATCTCTATTGATTTTTTTTTGTTTGTAAGAATATTCAGAATTCAGAATTTTTGTGCCTCATTCACAGTGTTACGAAATCTCATATGCTGTGCACAGTGCTTAGAGAATCAGGTATTAAAAAACACTTCTTTTTTTTCACCCTTACCATAACTATTGGACAAAACATATACTATGACACAGAACAGTAATTTCAGCTGGTGAAAGGCTCCCAACAGCTTGCTATGCCCACAAACTTTCAGCAAATCATCCCCTTCCTAAATTCCTTCCTCCAACTTCTCTGCTAAATATTGAAATACTAATTTTGAGGCTGAAGGGAGGAGGAAATTTCCATATAGAAAAAAGAACACCATTTTCAAGAATGAGTAACATTCTTTATGCATGGGTATTTGGAGATCATTTATATTATGAAAAAACATATCGTTCGTAAAACATTAAGAAACTTATGAAACTTATGTTCTTAGAGGACTTGCTATTTAGTCTTCCCTTCTTATGTATCTGTATCAAACACATTGCATTGCTGCATTGCAGACTTCTTTACTACTATAGACCACCTCCTTTTTATTTTTCTACACCATTAGAGACAGAAGAAGCCAGCTTACATAAATTTTCTTTCTTTTTTTTTTTTCCCCTGCCATGGATTAAATCTTGATTGAGTATCTCCATCTTAAAAGCATTCTCAGGAATCTTGGCCTCCTTACTTGACAAGGTTCCAGATACTCTTCTTATGATCATACCTATAGTCAATAAAGGCAGATTCTTGGGAAATTTTTATTTTCTCAAGCATTCCCTATTTGAGGAAAGTTTCAAGGTGACATTTAAAATTCTTCATTCTTTTCAGCTCTGATATTGCTTTTCAGAAGATCTCTATTCTGTCATTAGATTATTCATTGAGAAATAAATATGGATACTCTGACATATGTGTAGAATGTAAGTTGTATTTCGTACCCTTCACCATACATGATAAATAAAAATTACATTTGATCCCTCCCTAAGTTAAATGAATATTCTGGATTTTAAAAAATTCTGTTCAAATATCCTGCAATGGATTCAACAGTGAGTATTTAACCATTATTAACTCATATTAGTTCATTTAGTATTTCTTGTGATAACAATAATACCATTGATGTATTCATTTGGTATTACCATAATTGCCATAAGTACTCTGATAGGATTTCTAGTGTAATTCACTGGTAATTAAGTGCATATGTGTTGCTAGGAATCCCCCAATACACTGAATATTTCAGTATATTTCAAAATATCTAAATCTTCCCCAGAGTGAACAGAATAGCTAACTGGATATACAGAATAAGGCATAAAAGAGCCGATGCACAGTAAGCTTTTCCTACTTCTATCCCTTATTTATTTCAGTCAGTTGTTTGTGGAGTAGCTATATTACATTCATTACTCCTAGTGACTTGAACGTGGTCTTCATGACTGAAATAAAAAAATTATTTCTAGTTCTATCACAATGTGAGCTGAGAAATCTCCTGACCAAAAAGGCATTGCTCAGTGACAAAGGCAAGAGCAGTCAGGTGCACACTCTCTTTTTGTGCCTAGATACAAAACAAGGGACATTTATTTTTTTCTTTCATATGGTGAATTATATAATAAAGCACTCCATTCCTTTTGAAACCAGCTGCCAGAAGCTTATGGGCAGCCTAGCAAGAGTTAGACTTAAACTTGAAGGAATTCAGTTGTTTGAGAGATATTGACCAGTCATTGAGGAGAAAAATAATAAATCACAAAGGAGATGATCTTGTCCACTTTTATTGCGAGTTACAGGTATATTTCAAGGGTATTCCCTTGAATACTTCTATTATTCCCTAAATAAATTTCTCTGAATACTCTAACTTTCTTAAGGGAGAGAAGAAGAAGAAGAAGGAAAACAAAAAAATCAACCAACCAAACAAAAAATCCCATCTCTCCCCAAAAAACCTCAAAATACTCTGCAAAAATTGTGAATGACAGAAAATGCATATCTTATAGCTTACACCTGCATTTCCTCAAGGAACAGAGACATGTTTTGTTCTTGCGGAAAAATCTCTTCAAATAAGATGTCTCTTCTGTGTTATCATGTCATAAGCTGCCTTCCAAAGTAAACATGAAAACATGGCATGCCATCGAACTTAAATTTGGGTTTTAATATTTATTACTGTCTTTTTCAGTTATATGCTTTCCTTTAGTTCTTTACATTAACTTTTGTAACAATGGAATAATAATGTGTTACTTTGTTGTATTGACTTCATTTCACAATATAAAATGACTAGCCGTAGAACATATAAAATAAAATGATTCAGCTTGTATGAGATATTGAAAGGTGACCCTGAAATGTGATAAAAATGAAATGCTTTTCTTCTATTCCCATTGTTAAGACACTTTTGGCATGGATTTTAAAATTATGTCTGAGTTGCAGGATAATATTTACAATGTCTGTTAGGCATTATTATTTCAAAATATGCATATATCAGTATACTGTGCTTAAAGAAAATAACTATTTGACAAGAGAATCACACTACAATGCGGAAAGATATTTGTGTGACTCACAGGTATTGAATGGTATTTAATGGTAGATACAAGTAAATTGAGATTAGGAACTCTAGTTCCTGATTAGGAAAGAGATGAGAAATTAAGAAAGGCTCCAGAAGGTGATTCAAATATTTCTACTGAGATGTATAGGAATAGCTATGAAATTTTTGAGGGTGATTGCAGTGCAAATAAATGGAGGTAGAGGACCCTATCATGTTGATAACATAGCACAAGAAATAGAAGAAAAAATATTGGATGATGAGGGAAAGATGCTGGGTCTTGATCTGAAAAACGGTAAAAAAACTAAATCAAAAAAGTATAATCTGCTTTCTAGGTAAAGAGTACATCACTTAATACTGGAGAGAACAGAGGATCCAGGAGTTCGTGGAGTAAGCAGAAAGAACAAGGATTTGAATATTTTCTGGCCTAGTTGATTTTTTTCTTAAAGGAATATTTCTATAATCATTAAGCTAAATAATGAAGACTGCTGGTGAGTCATACCTGCCAATTTTTATTCTTTTTTGAGTTTATTCCTACTCACAGAGTCTAATGAAGATATGTGGAGAAGTCTCTTTGCTGGAAACTCAATACACCATATTTATCTTCTCTCCCACTTAGAAAGCATTGCATGACCCTGGCGGTTATACAAGAGTATACTAATAAATCATGGAGATGGATAAGAAATGTTATCATTATGTCATGCAATATGAGAACTTAGAAGAATCTAAAGAAATTCTCAGCTAATAGGCTTAAAATAAGCAACTTGAATATATTTTCTCTCAGCACAAGATTCTAAGAATGTCAAAGAGGCCAAGAAAGAATTCCACAAATCCACAGAGGAATAGTCTATCTGTGGCCTTCAGACATGACAGGTCAGATGCAAGTTATACATCTCAACGTCCCACAGGGCTGACTGAAGAAAAATGGAGAGGCAAGGACAGTACTACACGCATCCTCTTATTTTATTCTTTGTACATATCAGTTATTGCATTATATTAGAGGCAGCATACTTAGCTTACCATTACTGCTCTCATAGCTTTTTACTCTTCACTTAGTAAAGACTGGGTAGTCCAGAATCTGAAAATCATTTTTTTCTAGAAATATCTCATATTTGTTTCCCAGAAGACATTTTTTCTGGTACAACTTTTTCTAATGCAGAAAGTTTTTATTGTTAGTTTCTGGTTATTTCTGTTCCTGTTTGACTTTAAATGAGCTCTGTTTCAGCAATGACTGATCTCATGTATAAACCTTTTCTATAAATATCTGAGTGTCTGGAGTGATTCTCAGCAGATGGTTTTGGAAAGGAAAAGACTAATGTCTTTCACAGGTAATTTCTGAAATCTCTAAAGGAAGAGCCAAATCATGGCAAGCTATAAAACACAGGAGGCAGAAGCAGGCTTCATAAAGCAATATTTATAGTTGTAGTATTAAAGGAATTTATAACATACAGTTCCTATCATTCCTAGGAAGATTTAAATCTGTGTTTGTGAATATTCCAAGGACTGTGAAATATTTAACCCCTCAATAGAGTTTATTCCTGTCTTATGAATTACTATGTTGCAGTTTAAAATTATAAAAAAGCATTTCTGAAAGATTCACATGACAAATGATGAATCCATCTCCATCTCTCCCAGCCTCCCTTGCTCTCAAAAAAAACCTTAGAGAAAAAAAAAAAAAAAGAAAAAAGCTTTAACTAAGGGGCAGCAAAAAGTTTTATTATGATTACTAAACTCATGGCTATGCCAGGCTAGGGTAAAAAATATATTGTGCAGCTATATTGCTAAGCTATGAAGAGGATTGTTTCCTCCTAAAGATATGTATCTCTATTTAGCTCATAATTTGCAGTATCTTTTAAATAAATCCTTGTAGGTAAATAAAGCAACTGACTATACATTTTCAAGTACTTTTAGAAGAACTACATCTTCCCAAGCAACATCTATTTCCCTAAACTTTTTTTTATTACATAATTCAGTATGTGGCTGAAGAACATTTGAATTTTTGCTCACTATCATCATTAAGGAAAATAAGAACAAATCCCCTAATTACAATTCTGAATACAGAAATTCTCTGGTATCTCAAGTTTCAGATTAAGTCATATGTTGGGTTGAGGAACTTTTTGGGTCTTTGTGCATTTTGTATCTATCTGAGAAATATGAGAAATCATCTATTTGCAGATGTCTTTCAATAGTGTAGTCCTTTTTTTGGAAATTCCATGTACAGGTGTGCGGCCAATGTTTAAAAAGTAGTGAGGGGAACACTACAATGTTTGCCTTGTCAACGTCAATGTTTGCCTTTCTTGTGACTCTACCTACACACCTCTGTTCCAGGACTTGGACCATAGCATGTAAGATCACTGTACAGAGGACCATACATCATGACAAACAAAATGATGAGAAGCCATCGCACATGGAATCTTCCATGGGTTTTCCTATGGGTTTTACTTATCTTTATACTGAAGCTGATACACTTCCTGTGTTCAGCTCCCTACCTTTCTGTTTGTTATGTGTAATACATCCTTATTATTTATAAGCCTAGATTACTTGCAAAAGTAACTTTAGCCTCACCCTCAAATAGAGCTGGAAATCCCATACACACACACAAAAAAAATCAATAAAAAGGGGTGCGTCCCCAATGTAAAGTTAATGTTAAATATAGATCCCTCTGAATGAGATCTACATGTTTTTCACAATGCTTTTTTCAGGTTTCTGCACCACCACCCCTGCAGTTAATACAGAGGAGCATTATATTTCTGCCAGTAAAAGATTGTGCTGGTAAATCAACATGTTTTATTTGAAAGCAGAGGCTATCCAGGGATAGAGAGACTGTTAGCAGAGCCTATTTTTTATTAAAAGACTTTTAAGTTTAGCCTGCAATAAGAGCCTTATTTAAATAGAAATATTTTGGTTACTTCTTGTGGGAGTCATAAGCAGCCTGTAAATGGAGAGGTTTACAAATGAGAGTAGGTGGGGACTTCAGATTTACCAAGGCAGTTTTCTACCAAGGTGCAGAATATTCCTGTAATATTTTCTTTGAAGTTAAACACTGTTTACACATTAAAAATGAATCAAATTCACACAGTAAGAAAAAAATGATGGTAAATGAAACATAGAAGTTAATTCTAGTTTAAATAATTTCATTACTAGATCTGGATTAACAAAATGTTCTTCCTTTCTCGAAGCCATATTTGAAGCAAAATGAAGTAGACAACTTGTCTTTTTATGCTATAAATTATATTTCTTTCGCTTAAGGTATTTTTTTTTTTCTGGAATATGTATTTGTTGGCTACAAAAACATGCTAAGGGGAAAGGGTGTGGGCAAAGGCTAAATGCAAGGACATGAGCTAGACTGCCAAAAGATCTGCTCAGTAGTAAGGCCCAGTTTATGGGGCCAAGGGCAGGTCAGCATATACTTGAAAGCCTTAAAGCACTCATTCAACTTCTTCCAATTTTTTGGAGTCTTCTCCATGCTGCAAAGACTGCAATGTTGAATTTGCTTCAGATATCAGGAAGACAGTCATGCACAGGAAGAATTAGGCAAGTCATTTCCTTCCTCCCTCTGCTTCTCCTCTATACTATATGTGGGGTCTGCATTAGTTTTCATGTTATCAAGCAGCTAACGTGCTGCCACATCTTTTCTCATGCCATCTTTGACATTCTGCCAGCAGTGCTGTGTGTTAAACAATAATGACTTCCTGCATGATTTAGCAGAGGTTTTACATGCTGCAGATCTTCTCTAATGTTAGAAGGGCTGTATGGGTCTGTTACTATGGTTTCGCACTGTCCTTTTACAGCCAGAGTCAGTATAATGGTACTTCATTGCTCTAATTTTCACTCATCTGTCCTTCGTTATAACATGGCCAAGAATTACTGTTCACCTGAAGCTATAATAGTTCTGGATACTTATCACCTAGAAATCAAGATTAATCTCTTTTCTCCTGTAAAGTCAATTCTTTTCATTTACAGAAGGATCACAAGGAACATACAGGGTCAAAGCAGCCCCAAGAGCAGGGAGCCCAACTGCCCATCGACCCCTCCTGCCTAAAGTTGACAACAAAACCAAGCAACTTTCTAACACTGAGCAAGTTTATTTTTTGATCTGAACTGGCAAATGAACAGAGTGGAATGGACATAATGCTTACAAGAGATAAAGACAGAGAGACCCAGGATCTTGTTTTATAGTGGGGGGACATTTAGGGACATTCTTTTGGCTGTGTTAAGAGTATTCACTTCTCTGAAAATCAGCTGAATTTGTGAAAGGAAATATAAATAGAGAAAAAGCTTCTTTCCATATCCTTTTTTATTTCTTAATTGCAGACTTTAACAATTTCAGCATTTCAGCTAGTCAACCCTTCAAAGACATCCTTTGTTAGATATTAACCGACCTACAAGTTTCTTTGTCTTCTTGTCCCCCTCTCTGTTGTCCATTTCCATCTTATTAAACCATCCAGAGATGTGTTCATTGACATGCTATATGAATCGCTATTACTAGGCAACATCTGAGATTCTGAATGGCCAGATTAGTAATGTGACTTTCTAGTTGTTATGTGAAATGCAGCCACTTAGAATCAGGTGGATATTTTTGGCTGCAGCTCAATCCTTATTAATGTATGCTTCTTTTTAAGCAGAGTTAAATTACTAGCCCTGGAATTTATAATAATGGACAAAATGTTGTGAAATATAGATTTTTTTTTACATAATGAATACCTCATCTAGCATCTCTGTAGCACGTTAATCTCTTAATAACCTTCAATTGGTACCATAACACGGATGCTAATAATAGAAATTAGAGCTGAAACACCTATTTGGTCTTCTGTTCCATGTATTCACTTGATTGTTCTCTGTGGAATACTTTCCAGTGCTTTGTCTCATCTAGATTTAAATGTACCTAGCAATAAAGCTTCTATTACTTCCCTTTGGAGACTGTGTCACCATGTAATAGATGTCACTATTGGGAATTTTTACCCTGTTCAATCTTGGAAAGATGTTTCACCTTCACAGAAATAAGAAAAAAAAAAGAGAAAACATAATAAAAAGCAGAAATATTTATCAGCTAGAAGTAAAGGGAGCAAGAGAGCTCACTACAAACCTGTGATCTTACTGCTCTTACAAGCTTGTTCTTCCCATGATGCTGTTGCCATTTCCTGTAGCGTAAACTCTGCTGTAGCATTTTTCAATATCATTACATGAGCTCAAGGCAAATTCTACCCTTGTTACTTGGCAATGTCATTTAGCTCTCCTTTGGCATTTCTTCTTTGTAGCTGTGAGTTTGCTTTACCCTTGAAAACAAGTTACTGAAATATTCATCTAACAGTCAAATTCTTTTAAGTCAGATTTATTAAATAACACAAAAAAAAAGATTAAAATCAGGGAGATTTGTTAAACATATTGAGATTTCTTACCCTTAATGAGTGCATAATCATAGTCCCACAAAGTGTGTGTAACATCCCATATGAAATACAGGAGAGAGAGTCTTGGCTCAATTGACACATGATTTATAAGTGTAGGGAGGAAATTATGGAGAAGAGACTTTTCAAAATATTTCATCAGGATCAGACATAACATAGTGATGGCCACACAGGTTACTTGACCACTAGCCATCTCTAGTGACTGAGAGTCACACATACTCAGTAACTCTGGCAGAGTACATGCCAAACATTTTGACTAATGCTACAAACCAAGAAAATTTGTATTCTGGGATGTAAAATAGCCTAATCACTGTCAAACTGTGCAATGTAGGGCTACATGGGGACAACAGAGTGCTACAGAATCTGGTAAAGGGCAAGGGAGGTTAAAAAAAATATCACACAGGCTTGTACAGAATAAGGTTTTACAGATAGCCTGCAATGTTAGAGATGAGAGAAAAATAAAAAGTAAACAGTAATTAGAGGTAAAGTTGCACACACATATCTGCATGAAACCGTAGGCAATTTCCTCCTAGCCAGCGACAGCACACTGAGGAGCTAAGAGCTGCCTGAGAGTTGCAGCCTGTAGAGCACCCTCACACCCCGGCAACCACACGCTGGCTGCCCACGAGCATTCCTTCAATCCTTCTGACAACTCTTTCCTCAGGCCCCAAATCAGAAACCTGCTACTGTGCAGGATGCACAAGTAAGAAGTTTCAAGACAAGTTTAGCCTCAGCACCCTAGACTGCAGGCTGCACCCTAAGGGCTGTGGCAGGTGCCTTATCCTTTTGCTCAGCTATTTTTTCTTGCTTACCTCCTTCTTTTCTTGAGCATGCTGAAAGCAGTCTTTTCCCCACTCTCAAGGTTGCACTTCTTCAATGACCAGCAATTAATTGACCATCTGTGAGTCGTTTATAGCCCTAGGCCCTTCATTTTCAACTATCTTTTCAAGGTACTTGCTGTTATGCCATGCTTAAACTCTATGTCATAACATGAGACACCTGGTACCAAGCTCCAGCTCACATAGGCAGTTCACATAACAAATTGTTAACAAGCTTAATAGGTCAAGACAGAGGATTTGCACAGTTAGCATCAGTTAGCATTTTTTACTGGTCCACTGTGTAATGTCCCTGTTCTCAAACTAATACTTTTGTCTTTTTTGGATATGCAGATAGAAAGGTGAAAGACTGACAAGATCTCAGAGGTACTGAACTAAATCCAGAATAATACTAGTATTCCCCAGCTCTCTGATTCGCCAACAGCTACTTCTTTTTTTTATTACCAATGAGTGCATATATGTTTGCAAAATTTAGTTAGCTGCTGCACCTAATTGTTAAGTCGAAAGAGCTCTAGCTGTTTCTTCAGGCTGTATATTTTTTTTCTATTATATCTTAGTATTGCACTTTGATTAAGTAATTAAGACAGACAGTCTATCATATTTCATAAAAATGTATGGATGACATTTTCAGCTTTCTAGGCATTACACAGAAAGGCAGATTGAGGCCTGCAGAGAGCAAGTTTCATATTTCAGTGAGAGCCTTTTTTTTTTCCACTACAAAGGAATTTTGTTTTCAAGTATAGATCAGACTATGGATCAGCTGCTTAGCAAGATAATTCTAGCTTTGATATTTTGTACTTGTTGATCTAAACTCCTTAACATAATGTTATGCACATCAGTAAGGTTATAGCAAAGTTAAATGTGAGATCTTCTTCTCCTGTCTAATCATTGTGTATTCATGAGTTGATGATACAAAATATATATATAGGCCTGTGGCCAGTGGTGTCCCCCAGGGGTCGGTGCTGTGCCCAGTACTGTTTAATTTGTTCATCAACGACCTGGACGAGGGCACAGAGTGCAGCCTGAGTAAGTTTGCAGACGACATTAAGCTGGGTGGAGTGGCCGACACTCCGGAGGGCTGTGCTGCCATCCAGAGGGACCTGGACAGGCTGGAGAGTTGGGC
>JAUBOD010000103.1:1017124-1032582 GCA_032353885.1 Nothura maculosa | reverse complement strand
TGCTCTAGGTGTGCCTGCTGGAGCGGGAAGGTTTGACTAGATGATCTCTAGAAGTCCCTTCCAACCTTGAAGATTCTGTGATTCTATGATATAAATGTACCCATAGATTGTAATCCCAAAGCACAAGTTTATATTCAAATTGAGAAAAATTTCCTGTAGAAATATCATTATAGCAATTTCTAGTAACTTCAGCTTCTTCAGTGTGCTGCTAAATGCAGGAAAAACTCTCATATTTTCAGATTACACTTCTGATAGATATATACTTAATTAAACCAGTGTTTTTAAATACATCTGTTGGAGAATGTTGTCAATAAATTAGCTTCATATTTAAATTTCCAGTGTATTTGGATGTTTGTGACACTGATTTTCTAAATAATGTCTGCTTTTTCTTATACAGTTCACCATGCAAATTTTGAAAATATTATAAATATGACTTCCTTTTTTCAGATTTTCTTTACTAGACCTGATAAGTGTATGGTTATTTTTAAGTTGCTATATAAATACTTAGGCAAATTGATTCTATTTACATGGTCATTTTTAAAATCCAAATGAACTTTTTATAAGTATCCAGACCTGAATTATAAGAATTATAAAATAGACTATAGATAACGACAGCTTAGTTGGGGCCTTGAATGCATAATAATATTCTTAAGTTGAAACAGAATTATTCAGCATATAAGCCTGCTAGCTATATAGGCGGGAAAGAAGATACTCTGACGCCCCAAGCTTACCACATTTAAATAGGGTGTTGACAAGAGATGATTCTATGGGATTAAGTTTGGAGGTACCTTCTAAGCATAATGAAATTATGTCCCATTGCTGCTGAATTTATGATCATATATAAACTTCCTTTATAACTGCTCAATTCTAGGCTGTTCTAGCAAAATTGGAAGTGTCGGATACTAAGTCCCCAGAGCAATCTCAAGTAGAGCAACTATTTTTATCTCTGATTCAAAGCACCAAAACCATTGTAGAATACTTTCTTCCTGAGTAGCATTTACAATCAACATGAATGAGACAACTTACCAGCATGATCCCTCTAAGCCTTCAAGAAACGCTGTACAACTTCATGCCATATCTCAAATACACCATGCATGACCTCTGTTACATGCTATAAAACCCATCTTGGCAGGCTGCAGTAACACACTCCTCCTAGAGTGAAAGATAATGCAGAAAAGTACACTAAATAACTCTTTCTATCTTGAGCTCAGGAGAGATTCAGAAGCACTGGGCAATGGAGATATCGTCAGAAAGTTTTAAGTGTACTAGATCAAGTGGTGCAATAACTTGCTTCAAGTGGGCTTGCAGAATGACAGTTCCTTTGCAGCCCAGATGCAGGGAGAAGTCATAGATATCCAGAGGGCTTCTGTAGTGAGAGCAGCCTCCCAGGCTGCTTCCATAAGTATGTACCTTTGCATGCTTGGACTCTGTGCCAGTCTCCTTTCCCTGTCCTCTGAACCGGGTCATAGGATCAGAGGTGCTCAGGCCTTCATGATTATGTCTCATGTAATGTATGAGGGGACAAAAACATCTATAACTATTATTTATATAAACAGCCACTCTCCATCCTGCAATGTCTTTCTTGCTAAGACCAAGTCACAGTGTGCAGGCTATATGGACTAAGGTTCTGAAATACTCTAATCACATATATTTGTGATTTTATAAATTATATGACTTGCCTGTCCCACAGGAGAGACAACACAATCAAGGAGAGAAGCTGAGCAGGTCAGGGCAGTACCTCAGATGTGGGATTTCCCATGGATCTTTCCAGACTTCTTAAGAGTCTCTGGATTGTGAGAGATGGTCCCAAATCCGGTGATGCAAATTCCTCAGACTCTCTCAGATTCTCACTATTTTCTGGGTCCCTGTTGGAGTCTATTCCCTTGACATCAAGTATGCTTGGTTGCCTCCAGTAGGCTTAAGTCCCCTCAGTTTTAGTACTCACCTTGTTGGTGCCTCATTGATGACTTGTTCATTCAGTTGTTTCCAATTTGGTGTTGCTGTTGCTGGTACTCACAATCTGCTTGTTCTTGACACTCCTGAACTAATTTGCACTTCTTGACAGGTAATTTTTATAATTTGGCTGTATGCTTAGTGGAGTACACAAAAACTAGTCAAGG
Source organism: Nothura maculosa (assembly GCA_032353885.1). NCBI lineage: Eukaryota > Metazoa > Chordata > Aves > Tinamiformes > Tinamidae > Nothura > Nothura maculosa. The sequence continues at coordinate 1,030,462 of JAUBOD010000103.1, read as the reverse complement.
GCATATTGTTTGGGACGTTGTCAATCATATTTCATCCACATTCTACTGCAGTAAAAAGTGGCTCAAGCTGTTGGCTCTTGCTAACGGCTATGGTAACTAGACCTAACTTGAGCTAACAGCTATGCCACTGCACTATGAGCAATGAGATATAACATTGAGGGGCAGGGGAAAGGGAGAGCTGTTTCTGCCTGAAGCAGCTTGAAGAAGAAGGATTTTCTTTCCTTCTCCATAGCAAATATGTACATGGCTTTCCAAGGGCTGTGTTCTCGCTGTCTTCTGCCTGTGGGCCATTGACAGTTCTCTCAATAAAGAGAAAGATTTGCTGTAAATAAATCTGCCCGCAAAATACTCTCTGAATACAAAGCTTTCTGACATTCAGAGCTCTTTTTGTTGTGAAGTGTATTATTGAAGGTACCATTGCATATCACAGTCCGATGCCTTCCTGATTCTTTAATACTCTAGCTGCAAATGCACTTCGTGATGAAATGGCAATAAAATGTGAAATTGAACAGCTTTTCTTTAATATTTAAAGAATAAACCTTTATAGCACCTTCTTCTTTATTAGATCCACAGCTTTTGAAATGTAGTCCTTTTCTTCAGCTTTCATCATGCAGGGCATTTTTTTGGACCCTCTTCCCTTTATCTATGTAGCACATCTAGCATGGTAGACTCTCCTCTTTGCCTCAAGAAGGCTATATGCATTAAAATCAAAAAATAGAAAAAAAAATGATACTAGGTCAGAAAGTCTAACTTTCCCCATTGGCTGAACTGCAATGTGTACTTAGAGAGAGGATGCTGATATTACCTCATGTATATTTAGATCTGAAAACAGCATCTTTACAGAGAAGTGGCATTTAGCAACTTTAATAAGAGTCTTCACCAGTCAGAAGCAAGGGTTATTTTAACTGTTTGCTTCTAAAAACAAGTAATTAAACAAGTTGTATGGGAGGCATTTTCTGTGTACATAAATACTGTTCACATAAATGGCTTTTATATAACTGTTCAATTTACATTAGTATTTCTATAATAAATATATATACTTAATTAAATCATTGGGTAAATATTAAACACATTTTTTTCCACTTGCACCTCAGATAACAATTTATGATCTATAGGATTATAATTCAGATAGAAATTATTTCATTGCATCATTATGTTAGATTCAATATGCTTTTTATCAAACTATAAGTGTATCCACTAGCTCTTACTTACTGTAGAACTCTCACAGTGTTATTTCTTTTTCTTGAAATTAACCTCATGGCACATGATGCCTTCTTTTTAAGGTACAAGATATGCAGAAGTTCATGGACAAATAATTTAAATACAGACAAAATTTCAGATCAAACTGTGCCAAGTTTGTGAAAAACATAGTATTTTTGAATCCCAAACAATGAACATTTCTCTAAATATAAAATGCAGTCATACTACAGTCCATATTCAATTTCATCCCCATGATATGAAGTATCTATCCAGGCTCCTGGGAGTTAATAAAATGTGGCCATTAGTGTGAAATTGCTGGAACTAAAGAACAGTCCAAGTAGAGTTATGATTTAATCTTCCTGAACGCTAGAAGATTTTCTATTCATCATTTCTATACTTATGTAAAATATGACAGCATTACTTGCTAAATCAATAGGAATTACGGTACCGGGGCAGAAGCACCATAGGTGGATCAGGTGTTAAATATTTTACGTCCTTGAATTTTTGTGAGATAAAATGCCAGTCATTGATTCTAAACACACACATACAAAAAAAAAAAAATGCAAAACATTTAAACATCCACTTTTCCCAGGGCAATAGTTCTAATACATTTCAATGTTATTTCTATTAAAAGACTGATTTCCAAAGAATACCTGTTGCCCAAGTTTAAGATAAATATTTAATGGTCTTTTATATCTGGCTTTCTTAAACCTAGATTCCTTCCATTTAGAACAAAACTTTTTTTAAAAAAGAATAAATAAAAGGAAAATCTTCAGAATATCTCTTGAATGCCAGATCATAAGTGGAGGGGAAAGAGTAAGATTATTTCCTCTCTCAACACAGGAAAGGTGAGTTTTAAAAGTTTTATCACAAGAGTAGACCCACTACTTAATATAAATCCCAGGAGCCATGGAATGCATGTATTTTTTTTCATTTCAGGAACAAATGTCTTGACACAAATTCTGCTCTATCATCTGCTCTATCATATGATGGAAGGCACACTTCCACCATGAAAATGCAGAGTTTCTGGATGTAGATGGAGCATGGCAGCATAGTATGTCTTCTTATAGGCCCTAGTTTCAAATAAGGGCTCCTGTCAACATTACTGGAGGTGAATTTTAAGCTGCTTCTCAGGCGCTCTGATACCGATGTTCCTGACTGTTTAGGCTTGTGCTGTACAAGCTTTTAACAAGGTAGAATCATTTTTGACATTGATACTGCTAAGTATGCTGTTACCTGCAAAGTATCCCATTTCTCTGTGCAAAACAAGGGAATAATATGAGATACTGTGCTCTTGGAGAACCCAGTTAAAGATAAATACCTCTATAATTTTGACATTGATGAATATCAATACCACCTGTATTTACAAAGGTAAAATTGTTTAAATATCTACTGCTATGCCTTGAAGTTGGCAATTCTGCCCAATGATAGGATGATCTATGCTATATTACATACCTTCTCTTTTTTGTTCTGTAGTCTCTCCTGTTGAAAAAAACAGTAATATAGTTGAAAAAAGTGCAGTCAGGAATAGAAAAAAACCTTGTAACTGTACAAATTGACAGTTGCTTTTTTACAATATTCTAGAAAATTTGAAAGAAGCAGTAAAATACAAAAAAATAAGGTGATGAGAAACAATAAAACTTTAATAGTAATATGGAGAAAGCATGCATTCTCTGCTTAGCATGTTCATTCTGAGCAGCTAAGACTGCTTCAATATACTAAATATTTTGTTGTTTAGGTGCTCTTGGAAAAATGCATGAGGAATACATGAGGAAATAAGAGCTGTGGTTTCTTTTTTTTCCAGAAAATCATGAGAAAATAAGTGCTTATTTTACAAAAGAAAATAAAAACTTTAATTTTATAAAAATTATATCTTAGTTTGGATTCAAATGGTCTCAAATGGTCATCTTTAATATATTTCAATATTTAAAAAAAATAATCTTATCTTTATATTTTCTGAAAATTGTGACACTCCTGTGAAATATTGTGAAACACTGTCTCCTGTGACTCCCAGGCGTCAGTACTGGGGCCAGTGATGTTTAGTCTGTTCATCAATGACTTGGATGCTGAAAACCAATGAGCACATCCTGAGCAAGTTTGTGGATTATACCAAGCTGGGTGGAGTGGCCGACACTCCAGAGGGCTCTGATTCCATTCAGAGGGACCTGGACAGGCTGGAGAGTTGGGCAGAGAGGAACCTCATGAGGTTCAATAAGGAAAAGTGCAGGGTCCTGCAGTTGGTGAGGAATAATCCCAGGGACCAGGACAGTTTAGGGGTTGACCTACTAGTAGAGAGGGACCTGGGAGTCCTGGTTGACACCAAGTTAACTATGAGTCAGCAATGTGTCCTCATGGCGAAGAATGTCGATGGGATCCCGGCCTGCATCAGGAGGAGTGTTGCCAGTAGGTGGAGGAAGGTGATTTTGCCTCTCTCCTCAGCTCTGATGAGGCCTCATCTGGAGTATTGGGGGCAGTTCTGGGCTCCTCGAGACAAGAGGGCTGTGGAGCTTCTAGGGAGGGTCCACTCTAGAGCAACAAAGATAATTAAAGGACTGGAGCATCTATAATATGTGGAGAGACTAATTGAGTTGGGCCTCTTTAGCCTGGAGAAGAGAAGATGGAGAGGGGATCTAATTAATACGTATAAGGATCTGAAGGGTGAATGTCGGGAGGAAGGTGTCAAGCTATTCTCAGTGGTGGCCATGACAGGGCAAGGGGTAATGGCTACAAGATGAAACACAGGAAGTTCCATCTCTATGTGAGGAAGAACTTCTATACTGTGAGGGTGACAGAGCCCTGGACCAGGGTGCCCAGGGAAGTTGTGGAGTCTCCTGCTCTGGAGGTCTTCAAAACCCGCCTGTATACCACCCTGTGCCTCCTGCTCTGGGTGTCCCTGCTTGAGTAGGAGAATGGACTAGATGATCTCTAGAGGTTCCTTCCAACCTCAACCATTCTGCGATTCTGTGAAAGGTCAGAGCTCATCAAGATCTCAGTAACATCAAGACATCAATAACCATCAAGAGCTCGGTAACATTTTTTTGCAAAATAAGAAATGAGACCAGGCACATAGCAGAGCATATATATTCTTAATATGCAGTTAAATAGAACAGAATATAATTGTAGTTGCTTTCCTAATATGATTACAACCTGCACCAACACCATCTAAAAACTCTTTTAAATATAGTGAGCAGGAATATACTTTGAGCTCATAGAATACATTACTTATTTTAACAATAAGTAATCTAAATATCTAAACTTCTTATACAATTACAGATCAGTTCCTTCTGCTCCTAGTGGTGTCCTGGCAATTTTTGTGCTGCTCTCTGACGGTTTTGTTTTTTTTTTCAAATTCTTCATTATATGTCTTTTAAATTAAATTACATATTATATAACTTATTGCAGACAGATAGTGAATATAGTACATAAATGAGTAGCTCCTGTAACCTTGGCATATAAGCACTGAGTTTTTCACTTGTTTTCTCTACCAGTTTCTAATGTTTGCATGCAGTGTGGGGATTTTAATATAACTATTCATACAGCATACTGATAACATTTCTGTTCATTGTGCTTATCTGATAGGGTCTAAATTTTATTAGTTCTTCATTTCTGCTGAGTGTAAGATTGGCTCTGAAATTCATCTCTTACTTGTTTTGAATTCCTGTTGATTCTATAAATAGCATTAGAATCCTTGTGTGTTATAGATGTGCATTTTACACATTAAAAATATTCCAAATTTAATTCTACCACAATGTAGAGTAATAGCACAAAGGACCTTCATGTGCCGAAATTCATTTCTGTAATCATAGATTATACAACAATACATAGAAGTAGACAATCACATAGGGATTCATTACACTTTTAAACTTTGAAGAAAATTATGAAGATAAACAGTGTAGCGCACAATACCTCTCCTCAGATTTCATGTTCTGCTGTAGAAACTGTTTAAAAGAAATTGAACTTCAATCATAATATATTATTGATCATGTACTGTTCAAGAAGCATATATTCTAAAAATATATTTTTTTGTTTCTTCTTGATGATGAAAATAGTCTAAATCTTGCAAAAAAAAAAGACATTAGTTGCTGGATTTTATTAATTTATCTGCAGATGTGTCAGAAGCTGAATATTTATAATGGATTTTGACATAGTTCCCTGAGGAAAAATGGACTTGCAAAACATCATGCATCAGGCTTCATATGCATGTAAGTTAGATTTTCTATTCCCTACAAAGTTTGTTCTGATGCATGAAGTTCTGTGGATGTGAAGAAGATGTCACTGGTTTAACATGAGAGAAAATTCATGAAATTCCCTCTACAGTCTTTCATTCTTAAGATATTGAGGTATTCTAATTCGCATTAGATATTTCTAATATTTGTTAGATATTTCTAATATAGATATTTCACCAAATAGATTATTAAGGCAATAAGCAAAATGGATAGAAAGCTTTGCCTTATGTGTACCTCTTGTGAGGAATGCTATATTGAAGGTACTGTCATTTTCTGGAGTTTCTTCATTTGCCAGTGTGCATAGGAGCAGTTTGGGGAACAATATTTTTTTTCAGTAAATTGTGAAAGAACTTGTCTTACTTATCAAAAGAATCACTGGAAGCACATAAGAAGATTGTGATCAGGCATGAAGCTCTTGACTGCCTTTACACTGAAGAGAGCATAAACTGCAACAAAACTGAGACTCTATCATCTGGAATATTTCCCTAAATTTAACACGCCTCTTGATCTAAAGTGGCAATTGACTATACGTATTAATGGGAAAGGAAAAGAGATGCAGGGAAAGCAGGAGGTTCCCACTGTAGTAAAGCACCTGGCTTAGAAAGAGCCATTGTGATAGCCAAAGAAATGCACTGCGTGGGATAAGTCTATATGTGTTTTCTTGTAAATCCATTGATGTACCTTCCAGGCTTGCTCCTCAGATGTACCTTCTTGAAAGGGCCTCTCCCTCTGGGAGAAGCCTATAGACATATTACTGTCTTGGTTTCATTTAGAGAACACAGAAATAATGTGATTAGCCTTGTCTGTGAGGCCAGTGAGAGTTGGACAGACCCTTGGCCTTAAAAAACTGTAATGACAATTGTGCAGGATTTTGTGGTGAGGACACACTTCTTCATCTTGCTCCTGCTTTCCTGTCCCGAAGGAAAGAGTACATGGGACTATATGCCATCTTCTGTGCCTTCAGCATGAGTGGAAATGCTCTTCCTGAGGCTGCCAATTATGTCTCTGTAGCTCAAAGCCCTCCGGCTGCTTGGTTCAAAAGTAGCTGATCAAAGGTTTAGTCCTAAGAGCTGCTGGTAGGACAAACATGATATTTTGCTAATTAATAAAATACTTGGCAATTTAATTTTCAAATGTCTTTAACAATGAAAGAGCTGCACAGTTTAATAAGCTCAATGCATTCTTGGATATATTTGAGTATGGGGGAATTTGAAATTATTTTGCTTGAGTGAATCTCAAGACTGCATATGTAGAATGAAGTAAATTCATGTTAAAACCATGAGCAACAATATATATCCCACATGGGTCTGTAAATTATTGAACACACATAAGAATGTTTTGCAGCCTTGATTAGGGAATTGTTAATCAGGCCTATAATAGTATGTAGGTCAAAAACCAATTAAAAGAGTCTGACTAGAATTTTTGATTAGGCTGCTATTAGAAACATTGCTTATTAAATAAAATAGAAAGATGGAATAGATTCATATTTTTTTTCTGTGCTCTGGATACTGTATGGCAGTATGTAGCAATAAAGCACTAAGTTAGCTATCAATTACAAACCTCAGGAATCTAGAAAGAGTTTGGCTGATGAAAAGCTTATTCAGCCCTTGACAAATACTTGGCTGTCACAATAGTTTATTTAAAATACCATTGCAGCAGGCCTAGATCTGGCTTTTATTTTTGTATCTTTCAAACAAATAAACTGTGTAGTGTTGTTAGTCAGGCTTTGAAGTTCAATCTGCTCTGGAAAGGCAGTGGTACTTCACAAACAGTAAAAATACAATTCCTGCTGTTACTTATCCCACGGAACCATTTTCTTATCAGAAAGGCTTGCAAAACAAATGACCAGCTGTATGTCTGCTAACAGTAAAGTTTTGTTAAACTGTGCCATTGAAACAGTAAAAGAACACTGCAACAACACCAACATTTCAAAACGCACAAAAAACCCAAAGATAAATATGAGACAACGTATTTTTAACCAGCAAAGAAAAATGATAAGCATATCACTTCATCTCATCTTCGCATTTTGTCTCACAGAAAGATAAACATAATTTCACTGTATTAGAAACTTGTACCAGATAAGACTTTGTCACTTAAACATGCCTGCATGTGCCTAAAGCACTTATAAGTATTTGAAGTTAGTAAACATAATACTCTTTATGAAAAAAAAGACTACATTTTTTTTTCTTCAGTCCAAAAATCTTTTTGAAAAACATTTTAATTTACAAGGAAGAAAGTAATGTTTTTTATTAGGTGAAGGATGCTAGAAGATAAAAATATCTTTGTGAGCCACATGCTGAAACTGAATTTCAGATAAATCCAAATTAACAAAGCCCAAAGAGGAGGAGGACACTGAAGAGATTGTCGTGCAAGAAGAACACTCAAGTAAACAGGATTATCGGTAATGACGCACTCAAGCTGTGAAGAGAAGATTTCAGAGGCGTCTAAGGGAATAAGTATGCTTTGAAGAAATTGCAGGATGTGCTCGTGCCTTGGCTTTTTCCAGGATAGCATGCTTATCTTTTCATAAAAATCCAAGGTGGAGAGATGACAATGTTGTCTTCTTGTAGATCAATTGTGATTACAAATATATTAATCCTCAAAAAAAATCCTGCTTTTCAAAGTTAAATGTGTTATGAGGAAGAAGGTTATTTTGAGGGAGGAAAAAAAGGAACTATTTATCTGTTGTTTTGCACCTCTTTTATAATGGGTACTTATATTTTTACTCTCAAAATTGAGATCTCAGACCTAAGAAATTTTACAAATGCATGTTGATAGTTTTAAATTTGACCTCATTTTTAGACTAAATCAAACTTCAGAAGAAAGTTTCAGCTGAATTATTTAGAAAGAATTGACAGTAATATTTTTGAACATGGCTCTGCAAATGCCTTCACTATACCTGAAATACACAACACCTGAAGTCACAGGTGTTTTAAATATCATTATAAATAGGGCTGGCAGAAGTATGATATAAATGACAATGTTTTGTCAAGGACAGAGTAGACTGAAAAAACAAAGGAGAGGATCAACAGCAGAGACAACATCCAGCTAATAGATAAGGCCCATGGACTGTTTCCTGGCACATAAGTTGGAGAGTAAATAGACCTGCTGTTTTCTCAGTTCATAGGATTTCATCTTGACTCCTCTGGCTCCACAAGAACAGTTGTCTTTTGTGTGCATTGTCATTTCTCAGTGCCTGATGCAGTGCCTGAATCCAGCCTAGACCGATATAGACCAAAACTTTGTGCTGACAATAACTCCTGGAGGTAGTTTCCCTTGAACTGTGCCTGGGCATAGCCTAGGAGCATGTAGGAAGTATCAAAATGATGCTGGGCAGCATCAGTGAGTGCAATCCCTGCAATGACTGAGTGAAATGATGGCACATCAGTGAGTGCAATCCTTGCTTTAGGTTCCTCCTTGCTCTTTTGTGCGTCTGTATGGGCATTGCCAGAGAGTCTGGGCTTAAACTCAAAGGGCTGACCACTTAGGCTTCTCTTCTTAAATAAGGAAGCATTTAGAACTCTCAAAATAAGCTTTTCTTCTGAATTCCTTTCCAGAAGTATCTTTTTTTGATCACTGTAAGAAACAGAATACGCACATATTGTTCTCTCTCTGAAATGACCTCAAGGCATCCTTACATAATAAAGGTGAAAGCAACATCATACTTCCCATTATGATATTAAGTAAACTGGAACCTGTTTAACATTACAGTAACAATAAGAGGAGATAGGTGTGTTTTATAATATCCCCTATTTTTCCACTAGAGAACCAAATACAGAAAGGGTATATGCACTTCCTACTCTTACAGTCATCATAACTAGCAGTATAAAAGGGACAATGAATTTTTAATGCTATGTTGCAAGAACCGTCACAGTATTATTGCTGAAGCCATGCTGCCTAAGGCAATTCTGTATAGGAGGTTGCCTGGGCCACTAGGTGTGGTCTTGCTGAATGTAGGTGTTATGATTCCAGTAATTTCTGTGATTTAAGAAGTTAGACATAGACATGTAGAAATAAAGTATGTCCAATTTAAAGATGATAAATGCACGTGCATGTGTGGGAATTTCCTGGTTATTGGTCTATTCTTAAAATATTATATAACAATTTATTTATTTATTATACTTTATTAAAATTTATATAAATGTACATTTATAAAAAATTGCTCTCTATAAAATGTGCTCTAACTATCCCTGCTTGAACAGGGAGGTTGGGCTAGATGATCTCTAGAGGTCCCTTCTAACTTCAACCATTCTGTGATTCTGTGAAATTTAAAAACAGAACAATAGAATTGTTATAGTTGGAAAAGACCTTTCCTTTTAATATTGCACTGCAGTGACTCAGAACCTTTATTTGATCTCCGTCCAGGGTGAAGGAACTCCATTGCCTGTAAAAAGGAACTCAAATCTACACTTAGTCTAATGAATCCTCTCTTGGATTCACATCTAGAATTTTGTAGGTGGCACTGTTTTGCTTGCAGTGTCTTGACTGTGCAACATTACAAACCAAATTTTGGTAGTTTTGTCCTCACAGTAAAATGAAAACTGTCAAATGACATGGAACATTATTGTTCTACTTTTTATAATAACAAAGGAAATGTTTTTCCTCCCTGAATTCTTTACCATCACCTTGCTTTCCACCTTAGTTTATTGAATTTACTCTTTTGACTACACCTCTCTAAAGCTTTCTCAACAACTGCATTTTTTTGGCCTATTATATATGGCTTTTTACCTATAAGAATCCACAAATTACCTTTCTGCTCTTACTAACCAGCTTTGAAAGTCAGCTTGAAGTTTTTCTACAATAGCCTCTGAAAATGTGTAACTATTTTAGAAGCAATTATGATCCCTTTTCTATGACTATTCGAACAGTGTCACCTACATAGGTAGATGGGTACTGTGACCTCTAACTGTCACAAAATGTATGGAGTAAAAGGAAGGAAATGGAGAATAGATCAGCTGATTTAGAGGAATTGAATTATTTATTTCTTAGTAAAGGCATATGCATGCCTATGAATTCAAACAGCTATTAGTTAAAAAACATAAATCAAACTAAGGCACAAGCCATTGAACTCTTTACAGTCTTCGATAAAGTAAATGCCAAAATTCCTTTTCTTCACCAAACTCTTACTCTCTGACATTGACAAGTCTGTAAATGTAGTGTGTTTTACATTAAAAACAGAATATATGCACTCTGCAACATTTCTGGTGCAATAAATTAGAGGCAAGACATTTTGATTTAAGATCTGATCATGTATTGCTTTTCTCACTTTAGTTTTCTGAGATAGATGATAACAGAGATAGATGATAACATAGAGGCAAAGGCACTTTTTAAAAGCAATTTATTTTATGAATCATCTTAATATCTCTTTAGAAGGCTGTGTGTTGGAGGACTATATGATCAGTCAAATGGTGTACAATGAGCCTACCTTATGCTGCTTGCATCATCTTCTTGAATTGGAAGAGAGATAGCAAATATGTAGAGTGTATAAAGATTTCTTAATGTGATGGAACCAAGCCAGAAAATTTCTCTGACACCCAAGGGTGAGCCGAGAGAAATAGTGCCTCTCATGCCTCTGGTACATGCTTACAAAATCCATATTTTTTAATGTAGTGTATGCACATGAACAAACTCAAATGGTCAAGTATGCATCTGGCAAATGACAGTGATGTAAATCTAGCAGCTTGGATCCATCTAAATCATATATATCTTGGGGATATACTGCTAAAAAAAAAACTTTCCTGCTCAGTATTATGTAAACTCCCAAGACTCAGTATGCCACTATTCTTCTTAAACCTAAGTTTAGACTTAGAAAAGCAGATAGGCACCTGCAATGCTTGGTATAATTGCAGTTCTTATGAAATATAATTTTGTTTTGATAACAATGAGAGAAGCACAGATGGGGAGCAAGTCATAATTTTGCCTGTCTGCTTTAATACAGAGTTATTTATATTTATCCAAAAGTTGTTATTTGTCATATCATACTTAAGAATAAAGAGCTGTTAAAATAACAATTCAGGATGTAGTGGACATACTGTATGCTTTAGGTTTGCTTCAACAATACACCCTCTAGAGCAAACTGTAACATTATGAATATGCTGTAAACAGTTACACTCCTTGTCTGAAGCCAGTAGGATATGGCACTGACAGAAAGCCCTGCTGTGTATAGTCAAAATAGAATCAGGATTCTGACTCATGAAATAGGAGTAAGAAATGGAGGAAAAATTTGTAATAGTACAGGATTAATATTGATAGGCAAATTGCTTTTCCTTCACATTCACTCCTACATCTGTCCTGAGTCACACTCCTTACATATTCTTTGTTTCTAGATTTGTGTAGAGAAATGTAACATTCTTGCAGTATTGTTATACTTCCCAGTGCTATCCAAATATATGTTTATATGCTTTTTCCTGTAAGGTTCCCATGTGTTTTTACGTAGAGATATACATTCTCATGCATATCAACAAAGAGTGAGCCACATGAGCCATGATACATAGTTACAAGGGCTAAATGCAAAAACGTGGAGACACCTCATATCCTTTGAAAAAAATCGGTGTGTAAAGACAAGAGAAATAGAGTGGAAATTGTTCTATAAGCTTAATTTAGCATATCATCTCACAGACTGTTTAGCAAATTAATCATTTATTCTTTTCAACATATATATAATGGGTAACTATTGTCTGCATGAGAGAAAATAGTGATCCTCAGAATAAGTAACTTTCAGCTTTCATTTTTAAGCACTTAAGACACAGAAAAGTTATCTTTTTAGTCTGTTCCTTGTATTTTTACAAGAAAGCTACAATCACTTGCATATAACAACTGCAGAATTTTATTTTTATATCATGTAAATCTAATGGAGCACTAATAAAGCTAAAAGTAGAGCATCCTGTTCATTGAATCTCAAAGTATACACAGTGCCTGCAGTCCAGGCATTGATGTCAATGGCAGATCATGTCTTTCTGTTTTGGATTCAGGTTAAATCCATTCTTTTGGTGCTGTTTTTAGATTCTTTGCCTGGGTTGCTGGCAGCTGTGTCAGAGCCTAGTGGCCCTGCCACAAGACCTGTGCAATATCTGCAAGCATTGTGCAGATATTATTGGTAGGTACTGCAGGATTAACTGCCTACATTTTGGAGCTTTATCCTTCATTTCTGTGGTTAAACCTGATCAGATGGAATGCAATAGAGCCCTTGACCAAATATTTCACAGAATTTATTTGCTGTTTCACCGTTTATACAGTTATATACAAATACATTTTTTTCATAAAAAGACATGAGCTTCTACACAAATTGTATTCACTTTTAGATATGTCTTACTGGTTTGGAAGGCTTTATCTGGCAATTAATGACTTTCTTCCAAGATTTCCTTGGAGGGTCTTAGTGCTTTCACAGACAACAAATGGAAGAGTATTTTCATTTTAAGCCTTCTTTATGTATAGTAGCCTGGCATTAATTCTTCTTTTTTATTTTGGAAATCCCATTTCAGGATTCTTCAGTACACAGCCCACTGAGAGCCATAGCTGATCTGCACCATAAGGCCCAATGATAACAAGCTCAGAGTCCCAAATGAATACGGCTGAGAAGCAGAGAATCATGTTTTTGAGAGAAGGTAACAGAGGAAAGGCTGGCAATCACAAAAAAAAAAAAAGTCCTCAAAGACCTTTCAGAGGTAGCCCTTCCACATCTCCAGGCTCCAAGCCAACTAAATACCTTCCAAGAAGAATCTCCTGGGTATCCTTCCTCTCTCTTTCTGCCACAAATTTATCTCACAGAATCACAGAATCTATAAGGTTGGAAGGGACCTCAAGAGATCATCTGGTCCAACCTTCCTGCTCCAGCAGGCACACCTAGAGCAGGTGGCACAGGGCGGCATCCAAGCGGGTTTTGAAGACCTCCAGAGAAGGAGACTCCACAACC
>JAUBOD010000103.1:1005657-1017024 GCA_032353885.1 Nothura maculosa | reverse complement strand
CTGCAGATGGAACCTCCTGTGCTTAAGCTTACACCCATTCCCCCTTGTCCTATCACTTGCCACCACCGAAAAAAGCTCCTAACAACATAGTTGAAAGGATTTTTTTTTTTGTAATCATGACTAATTTTGATTTTTTAAGGGATTAGGAAAGGAAATCAAACAAACTTTTCTTTTGTCAGTGTATCTAGTATCATAGCGGAATGTCCCAATTCTTTGCTTAATAATCTGATTCACTACAGAAATATATGCTTGATATGCCTTTAAATCAATAAAACACTTCTGTTTGTGGTACACAGATATGCTAAATACCTCAGTTTATTAGTTTGTTTGCAGAGTTTTGTCATAAATGAAATTTTTCATCTGGTGTTCTAATCTACACGTCAATGCTCTTCATGTACTCACATTCCCAAATTATTATCACATTTCTTTTTCCTTTGACTCATTTGATGTTGTTATTGGATGCATTATCAGTAATATTGAAAATAAGTAGATATAAATTTTCAAAGACAGCAATAATGTTTTATTATCTCTGAAAAGTATATTGCATATATTAATTTTCTCTATGTGTTTAAAACTTAGCACTTATAGTCCTTACTATACTAAAACAGTATGAACCTCAACAGACTCTATCTTGCAAACACTTTGAGGCATGTTTAACAATATTGGCATGAGAATAAACAATAACTAATCAGGCTTAATTTTAATGCTCAATTAGAAGATTCCTTTTTAAGAAAAGAAATTCTAAAACAGTCTTCTAATTATTCACAGACGCAATAAAGGCAGTAGGTTTCAGAAGATGCTCTCCAAACTGAATTATATAATGAGACATATTCATGTAAGGCACAGAACTCAGTGATGCAGGAGATTCTGTCTTGTCTCATGTACCTAGACTTACATGCAAAAGTGACTAATAGCTTTATCTTTGGATATCAGTATTTGCAGGATAACATAGCCAAATAGTTATGTTGCAACTATATTATAATGATATCTATTGGATTGTTTATTTTATAGAAAACTTGCTGCCTTACATTAGGAATAAATTTAAAAATTTGTCCTTGTATTTGTATAGATTTTCTCTTATTCTATTTTATAATATACTTTTCAAGCTACTTCCAGAATAAGAGTACATAAAAAGTTAATAGAATAATTATTTTTAGCTTCACATTTCAATGAAAAAATGCAATTTTACTGTATTTTTTTGTGATTTGAAAGCAGATAAATAATGAATAGTTGAAGTGATAATTACCTTACTTCAATATTTACAGAAAACTGGCTCTTCATCATCATGAAAGCACACTGAGAATTTTCTTATTATCTGCACAAGTGCCTGATTTCTATAAATATTGAAATTTGGTAATTATGTCTAGCACTATTTCTTCCTTATCTACATTTTAAAACTGAGCAAATATAAATATCATTTAGTCATTAACATTTTGCAAATACATACCTGGCTTTGTTATAAGGAGACTAAATAAGTAAAGACAGTAAGTTGCAAAATAAGGCCAATGAAATAGAATAAAATTATTTAAATATCTGAGTTTATCTTCAGTCTATCTACAAGTAATGTCCGTTTTACCAGCAATAAGAAAGTCTGACTCACCAAAGGACCCATTGGTATGTATACATCATGAAATCAAATTCTCTAATACAGATTTGAGCCAGTCCATTTATGTGACAGCACCATATGTTCTCAACCAAGATCAGAAGTATCAAACCTTCTTAGTTACATCAGAAAAGATTAGTATTCTCCCAAGTTGTTTTCCCTAGTAAATCATTTTGGGATGTACTAGACAGGGCCCAGCTGGATTTTTCTGCATTTATCATCATTTCAATTGTATTTCTTGATGTTAGTCTATAATCCCACGTATCTTTATGTCAAATAACTGAGAAGAATTGATCTGTAATACAGAATTTATAGAGATCTTTAGACTGTTAGTCTATGCAATATACTGAGCAAATCTAAGTAACGGGACTTTGCAAAAGGAAACTTTTATGGACAGTAGAGATGGAAGAGTCATCTGTCTTGCAGAGAAAGAGAACAACCTACTCCGTGTAGGTATAGGGTGTAGTTTCATCCAAATAAATGTGTCGTACCTTCAAAATCTCTCTTTCTGTCAATGTGTTTTGATATGCTTTGAAGTTTGGCACTGGCATGGAGGAATCTTTAGGTAGCTGTCTTCTAGAAAAGCAAAAGAGGGCCAGTTTCAGACACTGTCCAGTGATAGTCCATGTCATTTAATCATTTATATACACTCCAACAGGTTTGGCCCATGCCATCTTACATTCTCCCTTGCTTGCTTCACACTGAGGCAGTACATGTAATCATGAATTACTCTTAAGAATAATTCAGAGTTTTCTGGAAAAGGTGAATTTAGCAGTGTAGATGCATTGGTCCTACATCAGAGAACAGCCTTGATCTATTTTACATGCTTTTTATTTATTTATTCTCTACTTTCACTTGTCTGCCTTTTTAATAAGATGCATTGATCACTAACATTTTTACCCAGACAGCTTGGATGAGATTTGTCTCATCTATCCTAAGGTATCAAGGGACTAGTCTCTTTACCTGACAATAGAGAGAAAAGAGCACTCCTAGGACACATTTTTCAGCTGAGCTATATTACACATTTATCTTATCATGAGATGAACTATGACCAGAATTGTTTCATTGAGTATAGGTAGAACTAAACAACTAACTCAGATGTAGGTGTCTATAGTGTGTCTATGATAAAAATTCTAAACATAGATCAGATTAAGTCTATCCCTTACTCCTTTCTTGATTTCTTCTTTTATAATGTAAGACACATGGCACATACACTTCATAGAGATAAGTATCCTCCACATGCTTCAAATAAATCCTGGTCATTTTCTTTAAATAGGAGCTCAAGTAATCTGTGCTTTTTTTAGATGCTTCCTTCCTTAAGAATATCACATGAATCACATGAAATAAAAGGTACTTATCTGATTTTTTTTTTCCAGCTCCTGTCACATAATATAAGGGCTATAATGCGGTCACAGTAGTGCCTGATGATAAAGGAGTTCAGCATGAAATTACACCATAATTAACAACTTACAAATTAGCATTTACTCTCTCACCTCTAGGATTCAAGTAGCTGCAAACTAAGCCAAGACAAATATATATTTTCAGCACTTATAATATTTTCCTGTAAAAAAGAGCAATGAAAGTAAAAATGTCATTATTCATAACTCAGAGATGCATAGCCAGTCCAAGCTGTCTAAAGAAAGGAAAAAGTATGGCATTATTTTCCCAAACTACTGTCACAAGGAAAATTAATGAGATGTCCTTATGTATATACTCTACTGGTGAAACTGATAATAAAACTCTTGACTATCTGTTTGCTGTCATTTGATTTTGATTCTTCTGCTGAAAGGGAGCTAAAAGGACAGTTACTTCCCTAATTACTCAATATGCAGCAGAAGACAACCACTGATGATAGTCCCTTATCAGTCCAGTTATCAGAAGGCACAAAGTAAGCTATGAGCCCCCAATATCGTATTCAGTAGTCTTTTGCAGCAGGCCGAAGGCAATTAGGAAGACATAGTTTTGACAGGGCATGTTGAGAGCAATATCAGAGGTGCAATTTGTTAAAGGAAAATGCAAATGTATAACATGAAGGATTTTTATCCTACAGAGAGTAAATCATATTATTAAAAACGATTTAAATATATAAAACCAATAATAGAACAGAGCTAGCTTGTAATAACTTTAAAAAGAGTAGGACTGAAAATATTAGCACTATAAAAATTATATTTGTCTGAAATACCTTTTTTTCTGCCCTACTATCTGAAGTATTCTTCATTCTTACTATTTTAATTTAGGAATGTGTGGTTGATATTCTACTAAAGAAAAACATCTTTTCCACAATATATAAACCTCCTTTCCATTACTTCAGTCAGCTCCATCTTACTGTGTGGGAAGCAAAGATTCTTTATCCCACAGGGCCAGAGACAAGGAAATCAAAAAGAAAGGAGAAGATGGAACATGAAAAAGTGAGTCACTGGGTGATAAGCTATTTTATATGCAATAATGCAATAAGCCTTTGGTAGAATATAAGGGCTTTCTCAGTCCCTGTAGTCCTCAAGTTTGTCTGCTTAAATTCCAAGGTGCTTGTGTTTCAAGTGGGTTGCTCCTCTGGCAACCAAAGCTTTTTTTTTTCTGAAGAGGCATATAAGTGTGGCCTCACAAACAGCACTTTCAGACACAAGGCTTTAAGGGTTGGATCAGAATGGAGACCAAAATCTTACAGCAGACAACCATATCAAATGTCCCAAAATGTTCACACAGCATCCAGTTTCCAATCCAGAAAACTCTCCTCCAGTCCTACTAATATGAAATACCTGTCGCATAGAAGTGCATAAGCCATAAATTATAATATGCTCTAAAGAGCAAACAGGAACTTGAGGGCATATTCAGCAAAGTCACCTAATAAAATGTGAAATATTCCAGATTTCTGTATCATCACTTTCCAAGGTTCTCAAGACAGCTTTGTAAATATTGTGCTTTTATTGCTTTGGCAATGGGAGATGGTATGTTCAAGTAAAGAACATTGCAAACATTCTGTGTTTTATGGGGAATCGGAAGGAGGTATTCCAGTGTTTCTAGGGATCAGGAGCCCCAAAGTAATAATCATTTTATGTGTCCATTAAAAGCAGAACATTTGATTCATGTTATGAAAATTACAGTAGTAAATTATTTGTTTTTTAAATTGCAACTACATTATCTTCCTGTTTACACCTAATTAAAAACTACTGAGTTTTACATTTCATAGGTTTCTCCAGATAAAGTGTTTTTGTTCCAATAATTATATATCTTAGAATTGTAAAACTAGAAACAATCTTGCTTTAACTCCAGAATACAATACATCTAAATCAGAAATAATTTTTTCCAAGTATTTTAAGTGATTGACTGTCAATGAGTTATGAAAAGTGAATACATTTATAAACATGCATAGTTTACAACAGATTTACAGAAAGGAATAATTCTAACACATTAAAACAATAATGCATTCTCTTAATTTAAGAGATGTCTATATCATTACAAATGACTTACTGAATTATGAGATTGCTTTTATATCTGTCTTTATTTCATTTTGAATGTATTATGGTTTATTCTAACCTGCCAGAAACCATTTGCCTCTCCTTTCTTCATTTTCACAAAATGCTATTTTTATTACATGTAACTTTTAAATATATTCAAGCTATTTATGATGAATTATGAAAAATTAAAATATGTTATTAAAGTAGAATTGTTTGTCAATCATAAGTTCATTGTAGATGTGATCCAGTTCAAGTAGACACATGAGATGCGACTCAGTTTCCACTGCATTTGAATCCAGAAGCATATAGTTCTGTTGAAGGTCTTTCAGCACATCTGTCATCTCTGTGCAGGAGAGACAAGAGATCAGGTCTCTCCATGCTCAGTCATTTTCTCCTTTATTCATTTCTTTTCCAACCTGAAGCCCTAGCTTACTTATTTTAAAACTGTTTCCTGCTTTTCAGTCATTCTTTGTTGAACATCTCTTAACATTTGCTAATGTCTCTATATCTTTGTGCTTTCTGGGGAACTATATCACTAAAAATAAGCTCAATGATTTATACAAGGGTATAATGACATTGTCCAATTTCTTCTTTATTTCTTTCTTAGTAACTCACTAGTTATTCCTAATAAGTAATTTCTAATAATTACTTCACCTACTATCTTCATCATATTCTCCATTATAGCTTCAAGATCTTTGCTCTGAAAGATAGTGGTTGATTCTTTGAAAACAATTCTTTCCCATTAATATCACTTTACACTTATTCACATTTTATTTCATTAGCCATTTTCTTCCTCAATCTTTTGGCAGATCTTCATAGTTGACCCTGGAGTTTGGCCACTTAACTTGTCACCCACTTTTCACTTTTATAAATGCATTATATCAGGTTCCCAGCACAAGTTCTTGTGGCCTTCATTGATGACTCCAATCTACAGTGAAAGCCGGTCATTCATTCACATATTCTGTTACTGTTTTGTAAATAAGGACCTCTTACTCACAGTTTCTTATGTATCTTTAGCGAGAGATCAAGCCCCCTAGATCTTCTTTACCACTTTCTTGTCATAACTAATAAGTTAGTCAGCTATGACAAGATGGGAGTGAAAGTGAAAGGCTGTGCACCTATATATAAGGAGTGAGCGTGGGTGATATATGAGCTTCTTATGATACTCTGAAGCTAACTGTCATTTGGGAATGAATGAGAGTGTGAAGGGCATGAATAAATGATTTAGTCACCGAGGCTTGAGAAAGGGAGGATCATATTTATAAACTAACAAGCTCATAAAAGTATTACAACTAGTACATTTCATTATTAAAATGCAATAAAATCAAACTGAATCTTCACGTTTTCCCCATATGCCCCAGTGGGCATTCTACAGGATGCAGATGAA
The DNA here is from genome assembly GCA_032353885.1 of Nothura maculosa. Lineage (NCBI taxonomy): Eukaryota > Metazoa > Chordata > Aves > Tinamiformes > Tinamidae > Nothura > Nothura maculosa. Next base: position 1,010,579 of record JAUBOD010000103.1, on the reverse strand, counting down.
TACAAGAAGAGCTATGAATCAAATATAATTCTGGCTGCAATAAATAGGATCAACAAGCAGCCCTAAGAGTAGCTCTAGCACAGCAGTTTACCATCTTTTTATTAGTTATATAAACAGCCTCAAGCTATTTTGTCATATGATATTCCCATGGCATCTTTAAGAAAAAAAAATACTTTTAATCTGCCCATAAAAGCTTGTAATATGTAGCTCAGCCTTACAGCCCTTTGCCTTATCTCCATGCACAGTGAAGACTAATTTGCCCCCTTTAAGCTTTTCACTGCAACCTGATGTTGTCTTAATCACCCCCTCTGAAACTCTGCTCTGTTTATCCTCTTTTACAGAGACAGGTGCAAGGGATTTTATTAATGCAATACCTTCTTAAGTAGTTTAGTTTTATCCTTTACTATTGATCCAAAGGTTTAAATCCATTAAGAAGGTGTGAACAGATATTCTATTCTTTGCTTAGCAAAATCCACTCTAGAAAAGATAGACCGTAGTACCCTTTTCTTTTTCCATACCTGTATTTTGTCCTATGATACCTTAGGCCAATAAAAAGTTACAGGAAATTTTCATCTAGCCACTGGGCAATTTGGACTGTTATGGAGTTTTGTTTGTCTGTTTTCTGCTTGATAATCTTGAGGTGATTTATTCAGCTTTTTAAATTTACATATTTTACTTTTTGCAATGACTTAAGATTAATGTATTTTCTATATATATAAATAAATATAAATGTATGTATATAACATATTACAATATAATATACAAATATATCTATATATAAAACTAATTATTAAGTATTAGTTAATTATATAGTTAATTATATTCTAATTGAATATATAGATAGTATATTTCTATATAATTAGTGTATATATGTAATATATACATATAAATATACACACACACACACTCAAAAGTCACACTAAATTTTTTATATATGCAATATATTGCATAATGTTGCTACGGATCCAACTAGTGCCACAATAGTGGTAATATACACGGTAATACCACTTTAGCACTTTTCAAATACAGAGCCTATTTTTTATGAGGATATTAAAGAGTTAATTAAAGTTCAGTATTAAATAATCTGAATTTGTATTACTAGTCACTTTATGGGTAGTGAAAGCACAGAGGTCCTCTTTTTGCAAGATGATACTGATTTTTATCACAATAGGGAAATATTTAATCCTACTGTCCACGTGAATTATAATGCATAGTAGAGTCAGTCCTAGCTTATCATGCATACTACCCTAGAGACAAATACAATGATGACTTGCTGTCACAAGTGCTATAGAAACCAAAGTAAACAACCATAGGGAAAGCAGGCAGTAAACCAGAAAGGAACCTTTTTTCTTTGATTTTTTTTTTATAACAATAAATAAAACAATGGAGGTTTTGGGCAGGATCCAAGCATTATCATGTTTAGCCATGCAAAGCATCAACTGCTTATGACAATGGCACTAGTGCCAGCAAGGCACAGTGTCTCCTCTGCACCATTATGCTACTATCTTATATAGTCTTGCTAGGGCAAGAGCCTACTGCTCCATTCCTCTGATGAATAGCAAAGAGGGAATATTCATATGATTTCCATGATGCAAGGTACTTGACGTGTTTTCTTGAGCTTTTTTTAAACACTTGCTCCAGCATTACTGCCAAGGTATGATATATGCATATATATCTAAAGGAAGGTTTTACAAAACAGCTCAGGCTGAGCATCTAAATGAAAAACAATGTTCAATAACAGCAAAGAATAATAGTAGTGTATTATTTGCGTATTTGGTGGAGATATGTAGAGGTGTGTAGCTGTTGGTATAACAGGCATACATCTATTTAAACAGTCTGCATACATATAAGTAGGGAAATAGTTCCCCAGTTAAATATGTGTAGATTGAAAACTATCCTTTTTTTAAGATGTAAACTTGCTATGTAAAGGGGAAAATCTTGGTCTTTACTTAAGTTGATTATTTATCTACATTTTCCAGGAGTCTTAAAATTCAACTTGTTCTATAAGGAATTCAGTGTCCTTTAGTTTACGGCAGTCATAAAAAAATGCAGTTACTCTACTGAAAATGTAGTACTCCCTTCCTGTAGGACAAGAGGAAGTTTGCAGTTTCTTGCACATATTCTCAATGAGGTTATTATGCTGCCATTGGCTCTGCGACAGGCTAAACCTGAATAGTGTTAAATAGTCCACTTTGTACTGTGTTATGGAGCTAGATTTCCGAAAGATAATTTGGTGGTATTTCACTTCCCTGCTGTCTGCAAAAGGTCTGTTTTTTCTTTAGAATCCCCTCAATATCTTACAGCCCTGCAAATGAAGTAGATTTATATTTATACAGGTGGTCTCAATAGCAGAGTATACACTGCTACTGACCTAACCATATACAGACGAAGAAGGTGAGTAAGGTGACAGATAGAACTATTGCAAATATGCTGCAGTAAGTAAGAGAGTTACTTTGGGGTGTTTTTTCCCCTTTCATCTTCTCACCTTGCAATCTGGATATTGTCAATGTAGGCTGACAACACACAAGTAACAGATGCAAATTGTCATGAAGTCTGTCTGGTGTCCACTGAATACAGCTTGTTCTAGCCCTCACTGAAGAGAGCAGTGGGACGTCTTCAAGATTTTCTACTCTTTCAAGTCTTTCAAGCCCTTTCACTCTTTAAAGTCAGGGATTCCTGTCACGTGAGGAGTCATTTAAGCAACATCCATAATGTTCATAAAAAAAAGGGCAGTGAGGACAATGTACACCTGAGCAGCTCATAGATGCAAAATATAACAAGTGGAGATTTATGAATAGAACAGATAGTTAAAAGAATTAAGAAGAAATGTTTCCATTTTTTATCCCTGAAAGATTGGTGTAGATTGCAGATGATGCAGAACTAGTCTGGCCATATGCAGTGTTTCTAGCTAATGCAGGAACCAAGCAGTATATCAGCACTTTTCTATCAAATGTCGAGAGTATTTGGGTATTCCCTCACCTATTTGGGGTTATTGCCTATTGTAATTGCAGCCTTCCTCCTTTTTGTTATCGCTGCCAGTTTCCACTCAGCCAAATCAATGCTGACAGCTGGCCAGATGCTTCTTATGCCAGTCAGCAGGACTTCAGTCTCTAAAGAGCATCTGGCTATAAGGACGTTTTGTAGCAAACTGTAGAGCCAGTCTTTTCTAAAAATACTTCCATAAACAATTGAAGAATAGATATTTGGTAGGTATTTGGTTGGTAATAAACTTTTTCCTTTTTGAGGAAAATGTGTGCATTTAACCTTATACACCACAAATTTTGTTTATATTCGGGGACTTATGTCCTCTAATGGAACATTTGTTAATGGAGACTTACACAAAGCTTTATAAATAGACTGTATATTTCTTATCTTTATTACAGCCTGTGGAACCCACTGACTCGAGCTGCTGCTGGTATAAGCCAATAGCACAGAATGTGTTTGTCCCAGTATTTGTTTAGTGAGGTCGCAACTTTGATTTTAATCTACAAGTTCTTTGGGGGCATGGACTCTTTAGCTAATTAAATATTTTGAGCTTTTACTACAATATAATAAACAATTAATAGAATTTCTCTTTCTACTGCTGAAAGCACTCAGTATAACTGAGTGTTTCTCTTTCTACTGCTGAAAGCACTCAGTATAACAGCACTTTCTATAGTGGATAATACTGTTTCTATGCAGTTTTTTAACTAAATCTGTACTAGTTTTCCTACTACTTATTTTCATCTTGCTTAGAGAACATTAAATTTTAGAGAACGATTTAAAAAAAAGGCTAGGAAAAAGGAGTTCTGTTCTTAAATAATATCTTAATTGCTTCATAGAATTATAGAATGCTTAAGGTTGGAAGGGACCTCAGAGGTCGTCTAGTTCAAACCCCCTGCACATGCAGGGTCACCTAGGGCACATGGCATAGGGCTACATCCAAGAGGGTTTTAAAGATCTCCAAAGAAGGAGACTCCACAACCTTTCTGGGAAGCCTGTTCCAGGGCTCTGTCACCCTCACTGTTAAGAAATGTTTTCTTAAGTTCCTATGGAACTTTTAGTGTTTCAGTTTGTTTCTTCTATCTCTGACCACCAATGAAAAGAGCCTGGTCCCATTCTCCTCACTGCCTCCCTTGAGGTGTTTATAGACATTGATCAGGTCCCCCCTCAGTCTTCTCTTCTTGGGGTTATTCCTCCCAAGCACAGGACCCTGTACTTGCCCTTGTTGAACTTCATGAGATTTCTCACTGCCCAGTCGTCCAGTCTGTCCAGGTCCCTCTGGATGGCAGCACAGCCCTCAGGGCTGTCAGCTACTCCTCCCAGTTTGGTATCATCAGCAAACTTGATGAGGGAGCACTCCATCCCTTCATCCAGGTCATTAATGGACCGGACAGAGAAAGTTGAACAGGACTGGACTGAGGACTGACCCCTGGGAGACACCGCTAACTACAAACCTCCAACTGGACTCCGTGCACTGATTACCACACTCTGCACTCTGCCATCAAGCCAATTCCTAATCCACCTCACTGTCCACTCATCTATCCCACACTTCCAAACCTTGCTCAGGAGAATGTTTGGTGAGAGGCGGTGTCAAAAGCCTTGCTCAAGTGCAGATAGATGACACCTCAAGTGCAGACAGATGACACCTACCGCTCTGCCCTCATCTATTCAGCCAGTCACTTCATCATAGATGGCGATCAGGTTAGTCAAGCATGATTTCCCCTTGGTGAATCATATAATCACAGAATGCTTAAGCTTGGAAGGGACCTCAAAGGTCAACTAGTCCAAAGTCCCTGCAAATGCAGGGTCACCTAGAGCACATGGCTCAGGGCTGCATCCAAGCGTGTTTTAAAGATGTCCAAGGAAGGAGACTCCACAACCTCTCTGGGCAGCCTGTTCCAGTCCTCTGTCACTCTCACTTTCAAGAAATGCTTCCTGAA
>JAUBOD010000103.1:988618-1005557 GCA_032353885.1 Nothura maculosa | reverse complement strand
CTTGACCTGCTGGAGATGCTCTTCTTAATGCAGCCCAGGATCCCATTGGCCTTCTTGGCCACCAGGGCACACTGCTGCCTCAGGGTCAACTTGTCATCCACCATGACACCCAGGTCCCTCTCTGCGGGGCTGCTCTCCAGCAGGTCAAACCCCAATCTGTACTGGTGTCCAGGGTTATTCCTCCTCAAGTGCAGGACCCTGCATTTGCCCTTGTTGAACTTCATGAGATTTCTCACCGCCCGGTCGTCCAGTCTGTCCAGGTCCCTCTGGATGGCAGCACAGCCCTCAGGGGTTGTTCCATCCATGCTGGCTACTCCTGAGCATCTACTTCTCCTCCACATGTCTGCAGACAGCAACCAGGATAAGTTGTTCCATCACTTTTCCATGAAATTTCTGCTTCATGAAGCGTGCCTGCATTATTCTGACACATTATAGATATAAAAGTAGACAGACTGCATGATCTTTCATTTAAACTTTTTCTTTCCTCAACAAGAATGATTGGGAGTTTAATCTATTTATCTAAGGAGTAAAGAGCTTTTGAAGGGGAATAGAAATCCCAAATTTGACAAATGCTACTTATGTAACAAAACTATTGGGTTTTCATATTCTCTTTGTATATATGAGTATATATGCTTTGGATGCCTCTCCTGCATATGTTGAAATATATGTGTTCTTACAAAGTTAAAAAGCAGGTAAAGCCTGTGAAACACTCAAAGAGGCCTCCCACTGCCTGCTTGTCTCATCTGTTTTGTAGTCAGTTTTGCTAACAGTACCACATAAAATGGCTTTTTTTTGCTGTCATTTTCTGCCATTCAAACAAGTTGATATTTTCCATCTATATAAGCTTTAACAATCTGAATTCTGGTTGCATGCTGGCTGTTTTTTTTTATTTTATTTGATGAGCATATTTCTATGTGGGGAAAAAGAAAAAAGAGAGAAAAGAGAGAAAGAGTTGCCACTAAGAGTACTTCTGGTATGATTTAATTTGATCCTTATTCCATCTCTAATGATATTTACAAATGACAGCTTCCTTGCATCTTAACGCTTTCTGTTTCTCCCTGTGTTTTGGGACTCTCTTGCTTTATCTGTCTAGAAAAATTCTTAAAGTCCTTGTTGTACTTAAGGAACCCCTATACAGTTCAGACATAAGACCTGTACTTCAGGTCAAAGTAAATGGGGAGTAAAGAGGAATAAACCAGCGAATTATAATTTTTGTTTCTTCAGAATAAAACAAAAAAAGAAGAAAAAATTGTTATTTTTGCAAGAACCTATTTCCCATATTTTCATTACTTATTTTTATTATGTTCCAAAGACATATGTCCACATTTTTCCCCTGTTGTCTCTTGAGCTCTGAGAATGTGTTAAGTGAAAAATTTTCAGGCTTATGTTATGGTTATAAATGTCCTATGACATTAAATTTTACATCATCGTACAATAGATTATTTGTAATAAGATAAAAATGCTTGCTCTGGTTGTTTTCCCAATGAATGGAATTTACAAGATTTAAATAAATCTTGCATTGGCATCACTGCCAAAGTAAAAGCACAGGAGTAAAAGTCGTACTCACAGAACTTCATCTTTATTTCTCCATTTTCATTTTCCAACTGAAAGACTGGAAATTTTACATCTATTTACCAATGGCCACAGACCATTTAACATCCTAACACCAGCCAAATGAGTCTCTGTTAAGTGTGATGTTGTTATGTACGTCAGAGCTGAGCAGTAGTTATTATTACCGTTAGTTTAAAGGTAATGAAATTAATTCCTGGGGATAAATTCCAGTTGAGCACCAATTAGTATATGGCTCTTTTCTTTGCCATTACTAGTGAAATCTAGTGTGACTAGCAAACACTGATACACCAGAGCTATGTTTAAAGTCTGCTTTCCAACACTGTGCCTTGTTCTTATTTTGCTGGGAAAGAGTAATTAATCTTTTCACCTTCTATCTCCTTGTCTGCAAAATGATACTGACTTTTTATGAAAATCATTTCATACAAAATATGTATCCTCATTACTCTTTATCAAGACTTATTTTCATTTCAAAATCTTGTTCAAAACACATGTTCTTGATGCTCTTTTATTTATTTTTTTTTGTAATATGCCAAAACTCTGTGCTGTCCTGTCCTTTTCACACGCAGGCAGACATAGTCTCTTCCTACTAAGGAATTAATCTAGGTATGTTTATCAGGTTAGCACCAAGACCCCCACCAGCCTTACTGAAAGGGCTGAAATTTGCTGCTGTAGAGACCCATGTGAGAAAGGTCCCCTGGGTTTTGAAGTCACTCTAAGCCTGATGGCCATCTATGTGATACCTTGATGGGGAAACCAGCAGAGGGAAAAAGAGTATCATGGCGAGAAAGTGTGGATAGACTATCAGGAATGTTGTGTGGACAGGTGAGAAAGTAAGCAATGCCTGGGAAGGGAAATTGCAGTCTCGAGAAACCTGAGGGTTGCTGATAAGTGGGAGTTGAGTAGGTCTGTCAGTTCTGTTGGGAAGAACTGAGTGGTATTTGTTTCTGTCTTGCTGAACTTTTGCTAGGCTCTTTTCACCATGTACACAAATCATAGCCCTTTCACAGAGCACGTTCAGGGAGGTCGCTGGGCTCCCTGCCTGTACTTCTGTTCCTTGGTTTCCCAGGATGTTATGCTTCTGAGGAAGCATCACGCTATCTCGTCTCCTGTGTTTGGCTGATCAGAATGACTGCAGCGGCAGATTTCACTGTTGCTATCACAGACTCTTTATAGGATGGCAACCTGGCCTGATAATTTGATTTTGACTATTGCCTATACTTTCTAGATGTACAATAACAACCTCTGCTCTGTGCAGCAGTGCTGTCAGCAATCAAGTAGCACACACTGAGTACTATTGCGTACTGTAATGACCACTACTACTGCAGACTCTTAGCAACCGTTTATGACTTGCCCATGCACTTCAAAAATATGTATTTACTATACATTATCCATTTTGTGTGAGAAAGATAAGTGAAGTGACTTATGCAAAGGCCTATGGCAATTTTATGGCAGCTCAAAGACTAAAAAACTCTGTTTTTACAATTTGCACCCTGCAAAATCTTTCCGAAATAGCAGAAATTGAGGAATAAGCTCCCAATGCAATGTGTCTTAAGATGAGTTAATATACATAATGCTTTATTTGTTTTAATGTTTTATTTGTTCATGTTGATGCTCATATCCTCCAAAGTGAAGATCACTTAGAAAGTTCAGTTTATTGCAACTCAAATCCCAATTGAATGGCCAGTAAAAATACGGAAATGTTGAAAAGTGAACAGTGTTTTTTAATTTTGTTGTTTTAAAAGGCCAATGCACATCCTACTAAATAATTGTTGGCATATTGTGATTTTTATTTAGATATTCTTGTGTTATGTTACAATACATGAGAGAGTTTGAAATGACAAGGCAATAAAGTTTTTTTATTATCCTCAAATATAGCATATAAAAGTAGCAGACTTTAATTAGTCCTGAAATTATTTTTGACATGCATGATTTTATCCAGAAAAATTTTTTGGTTATACCAACTTTGGTCTTAAATAGCTTTTATATTCAGTACTTACGTTAGTTCATGAGCTTTATGTTATGAACTATTTTTCAATGATATTGAATTTGATTCTTCCTGTTGATGAAAGAAATCTCATAGAAAATATTATGGATAACAAGGAGGAAACAGCTGAATAGCAGAAGTCAAATGAAAACAAATCATTAAAAAATAAACTATTTTATTTGATTTTTGTACTAAATCTACTTAGAAAAGTTAAATATATTGTTTATAAATCTGATTAATTGTAGTTCTACTTACAGCTGTATATATAATTTTGTATTACCCTAATATTCTCAGTTTGTTTTAACTCAAAATATAATTTAGAATAGGTTAAGATCTGTTGTCAACAAAAATTGAATCTAGCTATTGACTCTGTAGAAAGAAGATTATGATGCAGTATTTCATGGAGTATTTTGAAAACAAAGCTTATCAGAAAATTAAACTATGTCACTCCAGTTCTTACCTCTGATACACTCAAGATAGTCCATTAAAATGAATGATGATTAACTGCCACAAATGAGAAGCTTTGGCTTTCTATGCCTCAGAAAAAGAAAATGCTGGAGCACAGAGAGGATTACAAAAGTTCCTCTCAATTTTTATTAATGATTCTTCTTTCTCTGTGTCTTGTGGGTCTAAGTCCAAATACCCTCTACTTTTATTTGTGATTTTCTCAAGATATGGCTTATGAGTAGTATATTCAAATCAACTGTAGCACTGAAAAACAAACAAGCAAGAGGAAACAAAATCAGCCCTGAAACTATCACTGCAATTGTATGGCCCTAAGCCATATTGTCAATATTAAGCGACTTGTTAAGTGTCTTAGAGGATCTAGTATACCATGGGGATGCAAAACTGTTGCCTCTGTATAGTTAATGAGCACCTTTAAAAAGTGGTTCCATATGGCCAGTTTATGTTTAGCAATAGGAATAGTTAAACCTGGAATATATCTGACAAGGTGCTCTGTCCTGATCCAAGACCTGGATCTGCCATCCATTTGGGACCATCCGATCTGAGGCTACTTAAGTAGGTACTTACTTACCTAGTGGAGCTGGAAGTTAAAGCTCCTCTTTGTGCAAAGTCTCCATGGCAAGCTCATTGATTCAGGGAAATGAAACTTTTCCTGAATTCCTGAAGGATGCTCTAATAACTGGCAAGGTGGCTAAACCATAAAGAACTGAAAAGGTCTGAAGACAAAAATGGTCAATAAGAGCATCAGCCACCCAGTGTTTTCATTGAAGCATCTAAGAATCAAGCTGTATTTGTTCTCATGAGCCACATATGCTGGATGATAGCCTATTTCTTTTCTGCTATTCTTTTGAGAGTTACATAAAGAAAAATAGCTTAAACTAAAACTGAAGCAAATTCAAAAATAGGAATGCTCTGAATTCTATACTTCTAGTTTAACAAACATGTTTTCAAACATGTTTATGCCAATGACCTCTTTCATATAAATCAAGAAGTGAGTTTTCAATTCATATTGAGATATGTTAGCTCTCAGATCCTTAGATTTATATTCATCTCATGGGAGAAAAGAAATATTCCATGAATCTTGAGTAGGCTATCCAAAATAACTTAAAATCTTGCTAAAATTCTCACAAATGACTGAGCAAGAATTATTTTCTTAGTTCTTTGGGGAATGAGTCCTGATAATTTATATCTTAAAAAATTGCAGATGATTCATATACCAAAATGGTGAAATTTGTTGAATATATTTTGAACATGAATCATCTGTCCTAACTTAACATGCCATTTGATTAAAGTCATATGTTCCAAGACTGCAAAACAGGATTTTTATTGTTAGGAAAAGGAAACCTAGTAAATCATACGTTTTTAATTTCCCATGCTGTTTTTTTAAAATACATTCTTTTTTTCAAGAATACAATTTTACATATTTCACGAGTTACTGACTTAAGCTTCTACGGTTAGAGTCTTATAGTACATTTAGGGCATCTAATCCAAGTAATTGTCTCAGGAGATACTTTTCTCTGGATTGAGATAAAGAGCATTAAGGATCTGGAATGTAACTTGCAGATACCCGAGTTAAATTTCTCAGTTGCAATTTAAATGTATCCCTCTGAAATTTATGGAAAACTTTCTCTTTATTCAACCCAAAAGCAAAAACATGGTCTCAGATTGTTTTTGAGAGTGCAAAAGTGGGACCAGTAATATCCTTGCTGCATTAGATTTTTCTTTTCCATTTCCAAGTCCTCTTTCCAAATAAGATTTGATCATCTTATTTTTCTGCTCAGGTGCTGTCCTAGGAAAGTTCATCTATATGCCTCTAAAAGGTCAGTTTGCATAGTGGTGCAGTACAGGTAGCTTCCACAGCATAGTTTTCATAAAGCTGATGGAAGCTATACCATTCCAGAGTACTAGGGAAGAGAAAAAACATATAGGCTATGTACCTTCCTAAGTCATAGGAGATGGAAAATTCTAGGAAATTAAATAAGAAATAAAAGCAGACATTCAGTCCTAAATATAGACTTGGTCTAAAGACTAATACTAATAGAATGTTTTAATATGAATTTCAAGATGCAGATATATAGGATGAAAATTCTTTAGGATGGAACTTGGCTTCCATTTTCCTGTACAGAGAGAACTTACATCGGAGATAAAATGCTTGAAGTATAAATCTATCTTAGCTAAAAATATTGTATCAAGTTGTTAATTTTTAATCCTCACTTTTTCTAATTTAATTGAAAAAAAAATTTTAAAAAAAGGCTTTAGGAAATTGGCTCCCTTTCGTATAGGCAAAATGATGGAGCCACTCCTGCTGCCTTTGCACACTCAGTACTTTCAATACTGGACTTCTTACGATTTCTGAAAGAACCATGGTCTCTGAAATGAACGAAATGAGCTTCTAAGCAACTGAAAATCCTTGTTCGTGTTGAACCTCTACCTATTTATTGCTAGTTCAATTAAGAGTCAAAATTAGATAAAACTTGATTTCTCTCTTTTCTCCAAAATTAAATACACTGCAAGACCATAAGGGTAAATGGCAACACTTAATTCCAGAGCATGTTTTCTAGCGTTTTTGCTGCTGCTGTATTCACTGAGGGTAGATTTATGTCCATTTGGGAGAGTGACGGAGAGTATTTTTTCCAGATTTAATTTAAAAAAAAAATGTTTATCAAGGTTCACCAATCCACAGACATTTGGCAGTGTATATTTTTTTTTTCTTTTTTAAACAACAACTAATCAATTTATCCACTACTGTTTTTTAGGGATCTGTGGATCTGTTGACCCACACTGACAAGAGTGCACACTTTGGATTTTATGAAAGTCCAGTAATGGTTGTTGTGAGATTTAGAGGGTAGTTGCCATGTTTTATAGTATTAAATCCTCTTTCTATATACATTTTTTTCATTATCCTGTTTTCTAAAATTGAGGCAATAGCTTTATAGCTAGCTATTACTATTTTTAGTAAAAGGAAAAACATATAGTACTGCATCATTCTAGGTTTGTGTAGATGTGTCCTCACTGCTGTCAGTTAAATTACATGAGTATAAATCTGGTTTATCACCAGCATGAATTATGCTCACATTTGTAATTTAGTTCTTCAGGGACAGTATTCATAACTGACGTGCATCAGCTCCTTTTAATGGTAAGTCTCTGTGTACTTTTGCTTAAGATTCAGTGAACACTCTCTCAAGTTTTGTATTATTTGCTTGTTTTAAATTTTAATATTTAACATCACTTGAGTTATTTTTATAGTCTCATTATAGTGGAATATTAATTGTTTGTGCTGAGAAGTATATGAAAAGATTAATGGTTTGTGACTCAGTACCTGCTGAGGCTTTGAGCAAAATCATTTATGCATTCTGAACACACTTATATTTGAATTTACTCCCCAGCAAAAACTATTATCTAAGGTGAAATCATTCATTGACTCATAATGGTAAAAATGCTATCCAGATTTTGAGGTAATATAATACGTATTATTAGTGTTGAGAACTAGATAAAGGTAGCAAAAAATCAAAACGTGCTGAGGCTAACTGTAGAGGTCAAGGTGAAAGAGACAGTCTTATACAAATATATTAGTGGCAAATGAATTACTGGGAAGGAAGTAGATCTATTAAAAAGATAAAATAGTGCAGGCAATGAAACAAATGGTAATTTAAAAATAGCTGACATGCTATTTTTATTTGAAAGTTTTCTTCAGAAATGAAGTAATATGAATAATTAGCAAGGAAAAGATAGAAAGAAAACCCTGTAAATGTAACGTTGAACATGTGCAAATTAACCAGCTGACATGTGCTTCCTAAGACATTAATATAACTGTTTAACAGAAGAGATTTTCAAAAGTATGAAGGACAAACGGTGTCCCATTCTGCAAGTCAGTGATAGTCAAGAGCCCAATTACTGTATAGTTTGGAGTATTTGCTAAATAAAGTCACTATTTCTGAGCAGTCATGGATAGTGAGAAGCAGTAACAGAAAAAATATGCAAAACTAAGTAAGTATATTTTCTCTCTCTCTCTCACTCTCTCTCTCTCTTTTTTTTAAAAAAGGAAAAGCGAATGTGTCAGGCAGAGTCTCACAGGTCTGACTTCTATCCTAGCATTACTAGAACAGATGACTAGTAGAACAGATGCTTTAGGATGAGAATCACATACAAGATTCGAAGTAATAATGTCCTGGTCCACATGCAGCATGAGCTTTTAAAGAATCATTTTGTTTGGCAAACTAGATCCGTTGTGGGCATTTCTCATACCAGCTTTGCAGAGAAAGTGTTCTTACTTTAAAAAAGTTATATTGTCCAGAGGAGCCTGGCTGAAAATCAAACAAAACCTAGTTACAAAAAAAGGAAGAAGCATGGGCTGAGGGGTGATTCTGCTGCATAAAATGCTATGGGATTGATTTAATATATCTTTTAATAAATAAGTTTTAATGAGTAGGATATGTGTGACCAGGATTTTATCACTGACTGCAGTGTATGAGTGGGTGTCCACATTTTACTTTCAGGAGAGTATTCATCATCCCTCCTCTGAGTTGCAATAGCTGTATGCATACACTGCATTTATAGCAATGTTCTGGATGTGAATATACCAGGGGATACTAGTGACGATAGAAGAGGAATTGTCATACAAATCATCTCCTATCACACCCAAAAGTGTGGATACAGAAACCACTGCAACCCTCCAGATACATTAGTGATGTATTTTATGCTCATTCTCAGATTGTTCACAACCTCTCCACTGAAATGGTTGTCTTTTAGTAATCAGGCAGAAAATCACAGACATCTGGGTCCAAATGATACTGCTGAGAACAAAAGTGTTCTCAGTAGCCTGTTCTGAAAAACAGGATCCCTCTCTATGGAAATCTTTCTGCAGGTTCTCTGGAGCATATTCATCCAAAAAGGATCTCTGGAAATCTTTAAAATATGCAAAGAATTTCAAAGGAAGACATATTTAACTGTTCAGTTTAGGAGAAACATTAGGAGATAGGAGATAACACTTGACAGACCTGTGAACTACAAAGAAGATAATCCTTAACTCACCCCTTTTCCTGAGCATAAAACAAAGACCTATATATTTGCATGATCAATGAAGATGACGCCCAGTCTAAATGAGGAGAAGGCCCTTTGCAGTGATGTAACCACATCAGAGGATACAGGCTGCATCTCATGAATTGCTAGGAATGCTGTTTTTTCTCAGGAAATCTGTATTGTATATGATGTACAAAGCAGATACCACTCCTGACACATCAGGCTTGAGGCATTGCACATGAGCTGCACAGATGTCGAGCATGTGCACAGTTGGCCCCATGCATTCTAGGTGCATTGTGCTGATGGCATTTGCTCAGCAATCTGTTATTCAGAACATGTTAAACATATGACAACTGATCAGAATTGAAGCTACTTCTCTGGCTAGGTCGCTGGTGTTTGTAAATTCTGGAGAAATGTTCTGTGCTTACTAGTTTTAAAGGAAGGTTTAAACCAACCTACCTGCCTTTCCTTTGGGCATAGCATAACATTTTGAATGGTAAGAACCTACGGAACACATCACTTAAAGTCACAAGGGCTCAAAGACTAAACACTTGTGGAGATTCAAAACAAATATAAACAGTAAACCCTGTCATCTGGATTTATTTCATTTTATTTTAATCCTATTTAAGACTCTCTCTGATATTATTAGATGTGTGTCTCCACAGGGAAATACAGAGGAATACTGAAAATTATACTATATAGATATATATTGTCTCAGTGACTTAGGGGATTCAGTAAATCAACTCTACACTCCAAATGTGTTTTCCTTAGTAAAGTACTACTTAAAAAGAGTGAATCTGGTAATGTATTAATAATAAGGCCATTCATAATTACAACACAAGAAATTGAATTTTGAAAAAAAAAAAAAGAGCAAAACCCAGGTCTTTTTTTCTCTGTGTAATTCAGGAACAAGAAGAAAGTGTTCCATATGTAAGTGTTTCTGTTTTATGTTGCTCTTAAGTTCTTAATAATGGCCTCAGTTGGATATTGGACCTTGATCTAGAACAATCACTCCTATTATTGCAGAAATTTAGGGGTTATGAATGTTGTAAATCACTTGACTAAGTGAATTTGTTCCTGATTTATTTACAGTGAATAATGAGGATAAAAATGCCTAACTTTGTAATGGAACTCAAATCCTTTTCAAAATCCCAAGAAAAGCACCACTGTACCTTTTATCTATTGTGGTATAATCTTTTATTATATCTGAGCTGCACTTCACAATTCTTTATTAACTCTCTGTACTCTCTGTACTCTCTCTATTTACTATTCAGAATTACTTCAGGAGCCTTTCTGAATACAAGACGTTCCACTCTAATAAAAAAAATCAAAAGTTTGTTGTTTATGTACTGAACTATAAAAAAAAATGTTGAGGCAAATGACACATCAAATATATTGGTAGAGAGATATAAATCATTCAAAACAATCATTTAAGCAATTCTAAGCAAAGAATAAGGGTGAGTCCTAAGACAAGAAGGGAAAGAATAAAAGTATTATACCATACCATTTTCATTATTTCTGATTGTCTCCATTAGGAGTTCGTTAACATTTTAGTGATAAACCTCTATTTCATTTTTTCTCCTTTATAAGTCTGAACAATAGTATTGATTTTGAAAACTAGTGATTAAAGGAATCACGAGTTTTTATCATAAGGTCCAGTTCTTCAGCTATTCCTGTAATTATAAGACTGAAGATTTGGCCACAGTAATTTCATAAAGGTCAGAGTAATTTGCAGCCTAAGAGTACCTAGATTATATTAATACTGTAGTAGATATCTTCACTTACCATTCTTTGAAATCAACATTGTTGCAAAAGTGACTGGTCTTTTTTTCCTGTCTGATGTACAGTGTAGAATACCTATCAAGGGCAAATTAAAAGACTGATTTCAAAAAACTAAAGTTACAATAAAAGTAAAACTACTCACTGAAAAACCTTGTCCCAAGGTAGATTTTGCCTCATTTAGCTTTAATTAAAAGTTGAGTATTTGTTTTAATACAATACATGATTCCCATCCTCTATCCTTGACACTTAGCTACTTTTATTTAACAGTTTGCAGTCATTCAGGTATATTTTAAGAAAATAAAGTGTTTGTTATTTTGAACATCTACCCTTGCTGAATCATCTACTTGATCATTTCTGGTCAGTTGCCCTCTTCTAACCCCCTCTCCTGGGATTATCATGACTGAATTTTCATGGCAGTACTAGCACTTCTTTTTTTGTCCCTACAGACAGGCATCATTTAATCTCTGGTTTCCTTGTATGTTTTGAGCCTAATTTGAAACCTGAAAAAGTTATTTATTGCATTTAAGATCCTGCTTAGAGCTGTGCCTAGCTTATAAACTGATTTCTTCTTTAATGCCTATTGACAGTGGTGCTTAGGGTGTTTGACATTTGATAGGAAACAGTTAGCTCTTTACAGATGGAGAAGGAAGGTTTCACATAATAATATCCCATAGGACAGTTCTTAATTGCTGTCTCTACTTTTATGTCTTTACTGCATATATATAAATCCCTGTACATAGATAAATCTATTAAAAGGTGACCTGCTCAGTTTTTAATTTAAGGAATAAAATTCTGCTGCCCCCATTCTCCTCTCTTTATTATCTTCAGATGAGAGAAAATAATGCATCTGGGATTAGGAATATCATAATTACCTTTTAAATTA
The DNA here is from genome assembly GCA_032353885.1 of Nothura maculosa. NCBI lineage: Eukaryota > Metazoa > Chordata > Aves > Tinamiformes > Tinamidae > Nothura > Nothura maculosa. The sequence goes on along the minus strand of JAUBOD010000103.1, from coordinate 993,852 downwards.
TAATATTAATGCCTGAAGAGATTGAGAATAGAACATGTCCTTATACAAGCTCAAGTGAATGACTACATAAATGCCTCATTCTAAGGCCAGCAACAGGAAAAAAAAATATTATGCTTTTCTATCTACACAACAACATCTTGCAATTTAAACCCTGAGGAAGAACTAGTAAATATGTGAGATGCCAAATATACAGAATCTGAATCCTTTTTGAGATCTTGCTCAAAATTTCAGAAAGGTTGGTGGAAAAAATTACTCAGTGATATCATTAAGTTTCTGATCTGGCCTTACAGTATCTTTTTTTCTATCCTGTGTATGCTATTCTATAATGTAAGTACTGTTTACATATTTACCGTTTCTTAACAGATAAAATTTGTACAGAGATTTGGAGCTTCTGTGATAAAACTATTCTTTTTATTTTATTTTTTAACTGGAATGAAAAAGCAAATTTTCCTTTATTTATTATATCCTGGATTAGAGTATGTTGCATTTCTTTCTGTACGTTCATCCAGCTTCAGTGAAACTGTTAGGAATTGTCTCATTTGACACTTCACCTTGGTCCAGTCTTTTGGACTTCATCATACCAAAATAATGTGGGCTTGAACTGTTTAAGAAAAACTCAGTGCACAGATTTCCCTTCTCATAGATTAATACTAAACATCTGATTCTGACCAGTGTCTATAAACACCTCAAGGGAGGCAGTGAGGAGGATGGGGGGGGCAGCCTCTTTTCAGTGGTGGACAGTGATAGGACTAGAGGAAACAGCCACAAGCTGAGGCATTAAAATTTCACAGGAACTTAAGGAAACATTTCTTGACAGTGAGGGTGATAGAGGACTGGAATAGGCTGCCCAGAGAGGTTGTGGAGTCACCTTCTTTGGAGATCTTTAAAACTCGCTTGGATGCAGCCCTGTGCCACGTGCTCTAGGTGACCCTGTGTGTGCAGAGAGGTTGGACTAGATGACCTCTGAGGTCCCTTCCAACTTTAAACATTCTATAATTCCATGATCTACTCTTCTCCTCAGACCCACGTACGCATCTCTGATAATTTTTGAGACAGCTTCAAAAAATATGATCTGAACTGCTTGGGACAATCAAGTATTCTTAGATGTTGCGTACTTTCAAAGGCCTGACTAAACCCAGTGTCAAAAGCTAACCCAAAATGTTTTTGCTAATATTGAACCAAGATTTCTCATATACAAGACATTTATCAGTAGAAAATAGAAAAATATTATCTCCCTTTCTTTATATTACAAATATTTATTTTATTTTTGTCCCTTTGTTAGTGATGTCTTGAAGTCTTATTATATGACATTTACTTATATAAACTTCATTTGGAAAACATGCAGGCACTAACTTCCTTTCCACCCCATCCCCAGTATGCAAATCTCTCTTATTTTTGTTGCATCAACTTTGCATATTTAAGTATCTGTCCTTACAAAATGATTCTAAATATTTCTAGATTACTATGCTTTTGGAAGGAGGAGATAGATAGAGAGAGAGAGGAAGGAAGAAGAAGAAATTAAAACTTACTCCCTTTAAAAAAATTACATTAGGTATAATAAATGTACAGTTAGGTATATAAAGTCTTCTATATATAATCTCATATAAACATATAATATCGCTAAGAAGTTCTAAATCAAGCAATAAAACAGAAATCCCTAAACGCCTTGCCTAAATCCTTCCTTTTAATTCATATCTGCATGTTTTTTTCCAGCTTTTTTTTTTTGACATTATACTATATAAGACTCAATGCTATCTCCAACCAAGTAATAACATTTCAAGAAACTGAAACTTTGACGGAATCCTCCAGTTTACTTGGCAGCTATATTATGTTAGTGGAAGTCCCTGTGACAGTGAGCTGCTGGATGTGCATGTGCATGTTTTATGAGGGAGGAAAGGGAGGCAGCCAAGTAGCAACATTCTGGCTTCGTTCCATGGTAAAGCAGGAGGTAATTCTGGTACTGTCCAATTGATTTGCTCAAGGTGTTTGCTGGAAATGGCTGCTGTCTTGCTCATATATTGCAGAGCGTGAACATTTACCGTATGTATATGTCAGAAAGATTATTATGGGTTTTCACAATACAGCATGAGTTCTTTCATAAAACAACTGCCCTTGGTCTCCAAAGCAGATGGTGCCATTTTATTCAAAGTTTAGTTTTGGACTGTCACTAATTTTGTTTTGTATTAGATAACAAATATTATTTCAAAACAGATGTTTGAAAAGGGAGAGGAGGGGAGAGAGATCCATGTCAAAAGGTTATCAATCTAACTGTGTCTACTGTGTTTAAATTCTTTGTGCCAGTAAAGTTATCGGATAAATAAATCAGCAGTATTCCAGCAATATGTGATCCACTTCTTGGATTCAAAACAATTGAGAGCACATTCAGTTAATGCTCTTTCTCTCTTTTTCTTTCTTAGTGTAATTTAAACAATTCATCTGAAAACCCCCAGTAATGTGGTGATCTGTTTTGAATGTCCTGCAGATTAGAGAGAAGTTGGATACATATTTGTAAGTTTCTTTAGAGAAAAGTATAGAGTTGCAATGACTGTATCTTTCTTTCTAATGGAGACAATGATTGCTGAAAAGAAGTAAAATGAAATTTCAAAGGAACCCCAATTTGGTTAAGAGTTTAGAAGAGATAGATTTAGAACAAAACATTAAAATGGCTTAATGAGTTTAGCTTCTCCAGATACAAATTACAAGTGGATATAAAATAAATACATGAAGGTATTTGAAATGACTGAAAATAACAACAGTTTAAGCTGATTAGATTAAGCTAATGCTGCTGCAGTTGCATATTTTCTCCTATACTTGGCTGGGAGCTTCCAACTCTTTCTTTTCACTAGCACTGACACTCTTCTGCCTGTAATACAGGTTATTTCAGAGAACTAAAATAAGAGAAGGCTCAAGATAGCAACAGTACATTCTCTGAAAGGCCAAAAAAGATATACTTTTGGAAGGAAGGAATATAGTCTTGGAACAATCTAAAGAAACAAATTATATTTGAATATTAATTTCTGTACAACTGGGACTTAGGTACTGATACATATTCTTCTCAAGAAGTCTCTTCATCCATGATACCTTAAAATTAAAAAATAAGGGAAAGGATCAGGATATGGCAAAAAATCCTACACTAATTGCAGATAAAAATCATACATTTCATCATTTTTATTATGTTTCACTATTTGAAAATATATATAAAAAAAGAGTAGACAGGAAGAAGAAGGCAATATTGAGACAGATTTTCCCACATACTAGAAAACTGATAGATGGACGAAAAGTGAAAAAAAATTGTTCTGTTGTTCTGGCTTCTCCTTTTTAAAATTTGTTACTAACTTTGTATTTTTTTTTAGTAAAAGCAAAAAAAAAGGATTAAAATAAAATAGCAAGGGAAAAAAAAAGCTTGCAAGTCATTCTGCAATATATCCATTCTGGATCTGATTATTAATTTTTATTATTGTGATTCTTTTCCTTGCTATGGAGACCAGAATTTTAATTATTTAATTGAAATATTTCTCTGGTTCCAAATATTCACATATTTTCATTCATGTGAACAGCTTGCACATTTTCCATAGTAAGAGAAATATAATCCAGCAATTTTAAACTAGTAATAGAGCTGAATGAAGTTATTCTCAGTATATACGGATATAATGGATTGCCAATGAACACAATGAGCTTGGAGTCTGGCCACTAAAATGCATCTGCAAAGCATTAATTTAGTTCCTAATGGGAGAACCTGCAAAATCCTACCACGAGTAACTCAGATGATTCCTGTGGGAATGAGAACATCTGAGAAATGACAGATTATGCTATCCCTTAAAGGAAGGATTTACACTTCTATTGGAAAGCTTTGAGAAAGCAAGAACAACATTTTGTTGTTGCTGTGAACAAAATTTGAGCATTTCTTCAATTGCAATTACATGCACAGATGAAGTAGATATTGGAAAATGGAAGAGTTGACTTCTGGCTGCTCTTTTTTGGTCCCTATTCCTTTGGCTACTTAAGTACTTCCAAGGATGTGCCGACTGCTCCTTGCTATTGCGCAGCCTTCTCCTCTAAGAGTCCCTTCAGGTGTCCCTTCAGCACAAGTCTACAGAAAGACTCCTAGCAGGAGGGCCATTATTTTGAGAGAAGTCATTTGTTTCACTTTCTTAGAAACTTCAGGGATGTCTGTTATATTCCAGATACATGCCCTTTTGCCTGTTGTTTGTATGACACTGACATGTGTCCGTTTTTTGGTTTTAGCTCATTCCTTTGGTCCCTAAGATTTATTATTTTATTTGCATTTCATCAATGGCTCAAAATATGACTTAAGAGGTGGAGCATATTCTGTGTTGAGTAAATATTTTCTTTGACTTCAGGTGGACCTATCTAAAGTCTATGTTTAACTTTGCACAGAGCTTCAGCTGTCCAAAAGTCATCAGTAACAATGGAGAACAGCTACATATGATGACTGAAGGTTAAAATATGTTTCATATCATCAATCATTGTGATTTTTGAATATACCACCTTACTGCAGCTGAGAAATTTGAATCATTGTTCATCAAGGTTGATTCAATGGATAGTGAAAAAAAAAAATCATAAGCAGCCCCATATTCATAGATTTGCCACATTATCATAGGTTAGAATTTGAGAGAGTTGGCTAAATTTTTTTAACAATAAACTACCTGGAGTTCCTATTAAATAGCTCTCTTGGGCATGACACTGCTAATGCCATATGGTGTTTCATTGTGCCCCTCTCTCTCTCCTCCTTTTTAATTAAGGATACATGGAAAGAAGGGAAGTCCCATTAATTTAATTTATTATTGAAAGGCTGAATGAATTATCATGATTTGCTCTATGGAGACAATATTATTTTTTGAGGAAAGAAACATTTCAGTGAACTCTAGTCATCTGAACAGAGTGAGTAGAGAGAAATAACAGGCTAGACTTACCAATTGAAAGATAAATGCAGCTTTGCACAATACTTAAGCTTGATTTTCCTCTAAGGTAGATAATTCAGAGCATGGAGATTTGAAGAGATCTGTCATTTCATTTCGTCCAAGATTTATTATTTACCAAATATTCCCTGAGCAAGTTTGCCAATGACACGAAGCTGGGTGGAGCGGCCAACACTCCAGAGGGCTGTGCTGCCATCCAGAGGGACCTGGATGAGGAACAGGCTGGAGAGTTGGGCAGAGAGGAACCTCATGAGGTTCAATAAGGACAAGTGTAGGGTCCTGCACCTGGGGAGG
>JAUBOD010000103.1:973836-988518 GCA_032353885.1 Nothura maculosa | reverse complement strand
GGAACAGGCTGCCCAGGGAGGTTGTGGAGTCTCCTTCTCTGGAGGTCTTCAAAACCCGCCTGGCTGCCACCCTGTGCTACATGCTCTAGGTGTGCCTGCCTTAACAGGAAGGTTGGACTAGCTGATTTCTAAAGGTCCCTTCCAACTTTGAAGATTCTGTGATTCTGTGAAATATTTACAAAAGAAAAGAAGGATTGAGTTTTAATTGGTCTAAGAGACAAAGGATTAAGAGATGTGAGGGAATTTTTATTTCATTTCTTCTGCTGCAAGCTGTGAGACTTGAAGAGAAATGTAGCTTTAGCTTTCCCATTTGAAAAAAATTCTTAAGCCCATGCAAATGGAAAATGCTATGCATATAGAAGAAAATGAACTCTTTTATATATAAGTTGATAAACAAGTACTAAAGACAAAAAGTAGATTGAAATTTTGAAATAAAATATTTACAGAATTTTAGAAAGCTCCAGCATATCTACTTTCACTAGTTGGTAATAGCAATTGACCAAATGAAGAATACTTTTAAATAGACACTGGACAACCTAGAGACAGAGGTAAATTTACTACCTTAGAAATGGAAACTCACCAACCTCAAGATGAAGGATATTCATATCATAGTCTATTAAAACTTCTTTTAATGTGCAAAGCTGAGAAGTTGAGCAAATAAATGAGAGATTTAATGCTCCATGACTTCAATTGATCAGTAGACAAATTGCAACCTCCTTTGAGCTATTAAATGGGAAGGCTACGGAGAGTAAATTTTTCATTACAGTAAATAGTCTAAGGCTAAATTTAGGAAGAAGGAAGTTATCTCTTTTTAACCAGAGGATATGGTTCAGCTACACCCTTTTGCCCGCAAGGCAGTAGTATAATGACAGACTACTGCAGCAAATATGCCATTGGGCTTCTGCAGTTTCTGGGATTCCATGACTGTGTAAAAATAACCATTTGTTGTTAGGGCTTAAAATAACATATGTTGAATGTATCAGATGGTGAGTTCATTCTAAAAAATAAAATGCAGAGGTGCTCCCCTCTCCTAACTAACTAGTTTTATTTAAATCTTTTTAAAGTGCAGAACATGATTATAGAACAATTTTATAACAGAAGAATTTATATTGAATTCCAAAAAGCAGATTTTTTGAAATTTTCTTTGAAAAAAAGAGAAGTTTTGAAGCTCATCACCAATATGTGATAGATATAGTCAGTATGTACAGGACATATTGAAGAACAATATATATTTGTTATATTCATCCTTGATATGTACTTGCTTTTTTCTTTAATTAATTTTTGAAATGACTAGTTTCACAAGAATTTTAATATTTTGTTTTACATGGCTAGCATTTTTCTTGTAGGTTTTAGAGAACTGAATGGAGACACATTTCTCTAATTATTTGAGCAACCAGATTTTTTTGTTCATTTGGCCACTTATGTCAAAATATGTCTGTGTCTTAAATCATGACAATACATTAGCTGAAGCATTCTCAATGTCTGAATAAACTTTTTTTCAGAATGAATGTGATCTTGATGTAATTATTTTTTTCTCCTTGACAAAATGCAACTAAATTCACTTATGTACAATTGAACTTAAATATAAAACTGACATAGAGATTATATTTAAGTAAAAATACAATTGCTCTTCTACTAGAAGTGCTTTATATACAAAGAATTATTGTACCAGTCCTGCAATATTTTCTCTATCTTCTCATTCCTTTCCTAGTGCAGTTCAAGGTACTGTGTTTTGCTCATAAAACCTTTTGTTTGACTCCTAGGTATCTTAGAGACCTCTTCTGTCTCTTTGCTTTATATCAGCAGTTGAGATCAGCTAGAGCATTTAAACTGACAGTCTCTATATTTAATTTAAATGTCACGAGCTGCTGACACATTCTCCTTTGAGCAGAACCATAGATTTTGACAATTCCCTTCTTTTGTTTTTACATCAGAGGTTATTTTAGTCACACTGCAGTTTCTCTATGAACACACTAGGTATGTTCAAATGCAGTGTGTTGCCCAAGAAGATTGGGAATGGGCTGGGAGTACCCTTTATGTCATTTTCCTTATTAATGTTGATGTATATTGGTAGGAGATGAGTCTTCAAGTAGTTCTGTGCCTGGAAATATTTTTTCCGAAGTCAAGAAAAAGCACTTGTATTGGAAATTGTCCAGGAAGGCAAGAATGGTCTCCCTAGTGTATGCAGAATAGTTTGTGAAATTTTTGCAAAATAAAAAAAAATAGTATTGAAAAGTATTTTGCATTCATAAAGGTATAGAATTACTGAAAATATTGTCTTCAGTAGATACAGAATATGCTTTACCACAAAGAACCTGTCACTACTATTTTGATTAGGCTTCTTTATCTATAATACATTTTCTGTTCTCCCATGTTCCTTAAGTTAGACATAGGCATATATGAAGTTCATCGAAGTGTGAAATGTTCCTTATACCCACTGAGGTATTTTAGCTGCACAATTCCATTTTCAGATAAAATGCAAGAAGCAGACATCCTGCAAAGACTCTTGAACATCCCGTAAGACAGTGAGTCTGTCTCTCACTGCTGTCTGCAGGGTGTCTGTTGGCTGTGGTTGCATAGCTCCTATCAAAGCAAATGGGACTGGTCATTGTGGGTGATCAAAACCTCATCAATTGCTTTGAAAGTGCTGTGTTTCCAGCTTGGAGATAAGGGTGTATGTTTCTGAATATATTGTTAGAATAAGTAGCAATTTTGTGTTTTGTCTACCTTTGTAAGTCAGTTCAGTTCCAGCTGGTGCTATTTAATATAATAAAAACAAAATAGTAACTGTCTACACGAGGTCTGCTTTCTATCATCAAAATAAATATATTATTAAGACTTCAACACTGTAACTTGTTAATAGTTGAAAGGGAATAAAGTTGGATGGTGCCAAAACTGAAGCTTAAAAATCTGTCTGAAGATCTAGCAAGCCACTAAAGACATGTAATATCAACAAATGCTTCAAAAACTTTACCTTGCAGGTACTTAAAAAAAAAAAAAATGTCCCTAACTTCTGGAATAAATCACTTTGTCTCTAATTTTAGTAATCTGATGTCTTGGTCTAAAATTAAGGAAACTGAAATGAGGAAATTCATTGAATCACAAATATATTTTCATGAATCCATATAAATGCAATGTATTATAGATGCATAAGTCTATATAAATGCAATGTATTATAGATATAGTAAAAACTGTAGTTTAAGTCATAAACTCAAATCAATTTTTGCCAGTGGAAAAAAATGCATTTATTTTTTTAAATAGTGTAGCCCACAATAGTTTTCTGGATTACAGGAGCATATGACAGTACTGAATCTCTGCCAAAAAATGTATATGTGGCTTTAAATATAGTTTCCTGAATATGCTTCTCCTCTGATGGAAAATACAAGGTTTTTGGAAATTTGTAACATAATCACAGTATTGTAAAAGTCCTATAAAAGTTAAAAAATATATATTTTTTAAATAGTTCTATTCACTCCAATGTTTTATGTTATCAGCTAAACCAAATCTATCTTAAGTGTTTACCTTTTTCATATTCCATTTTTTAATTGTGTTTATCTTTTGTTAGCCCCAAAAAACCCAAAATCTTTAGTATCATTCAAACCTTCAGTTCTCTGGATTATCCAAATTGTCCTTCTGAGTAATCTGTATGAGTTTAGGTATGAGTAAATGTATTTGTCTTTAGCAAAGGTAGCCACCTGTGTATTAGTATATTGCTGGATACATAGGTATTCAAAAATGTTTAGTACAGCCTTGTTACTTCCACAGGAGGTGATAACTTGCTGCAGACAATGGAGGAAAATAGTTCAAATGAGTTCTAGGTCATTCAGTTAATTTGTCTATCTCTTTGCATTGACAATGGAGAGATCTAAGGAAACTACAGGACTAAATTAGATACAGCCATTAAATTCATAAACTTAGAAATAATCAAGAGTAGGAGTACCTATACTTAAGGTATTGGAAATTAACTCATGCAAGTGTAAGCCACCTTGTGTCTTAGATCAGATCCTAGATTTTAATGTCTTAGAGGCAGAATTAAAACCTTAAACATGTTGTCATGGCAAATAATAATAATTACAATTACAATAAAGCAGCAAGTGCACTGAACATCTAAGATTAATTTTGTTGTTTACCACATAGTCCTGTTTGTTTGATTCCATATTTTGAAAAATCTGTTTTTACTTCACATGACATTTTACATTTGTTGCTCTTCTGAGTAGGAAGGATAATAACATTTTCAAAATAGAGGAGAATACACTATTATATAAATGATGTAAAATCAAGTTCAACATATTTCTGTGAAAGGCTGATATGTTCATCTCCTGTCCAGGGTGTCAGCTTTCATTTCAAAAAAGGTGTTAATTGCTGCATCAAGCACAGTGCTAGAAGTAAGTAGTGATTCTCAGGTTCTCAGTTTTGCTTTTCATTTATTGCCTGAACCACAGCAAGGTTTCTGAGCTCTTTCTATCTCAGATTCCATACCAATACAAATTATTATATTCCATTTAACTAACCATTTTTTTTCATCCAATGTGAAAAGTAAGAAACTCTGTGGTATATCAGTTTTTAAACTGAGCATAAAATAAAGACCTAAAGGATTTGCCATCAAATAAATTCTGAAATTCTACAGATTCTAATAGTGTAAAGCAACTTGCAAATAAATTCTTCTGGAAACCTCTGAAGCAGTCCCAGCTCTAAATCATTAGACTTACTGTCATGAAATACATTTCATTCATCATAGTTTGTAAAACAAGGAGATAGCAGATCTTTGCTAGCTCAGCAGCATTCAGATGACAATCACTAATGGGTTGACTCCAGTTCAAAGACAGATTGACTCCTAAAAGATAAATGAGTCTCTAGAAAGAAAAATGAGCATCAGCAACCCCCCATAAACTGAATCTGACCTGTGCAACACAGCAGCCATAGTCCTTCAAAAAACTATTCATTCACTGCTGCGTCCCAGAATAGAAAGCTCTGGAGAATAATAGTCAAGTGTAGTTTACGACACAATTCTTAATTCTACCAGTGGGATTCACTAGCAGGAACATGAAAATCAAATACCTGAAATAGGTCGAAAGCAGGGTATATAGAGTAAGGCTGTCTTGAACATTATCCCCGGAACCTCAAAGTTGTCTGAAGTTGCTGACAGGATATATACTACAAGAACTTTAATAGATATTTCCATGTGTCTATTGCTAAGCCTCTTTGGAGTTTCTGAAAAAAAATAAAAATAAAAATCCATAAAGAAAGGGAGAAAGGGAGAAAGAGAGAAAGGAAAAAAGAAAGAAAGGAAGAAAGAGGAGTGAATTTTTCTATTCAAGAAAAGTGAGAACATTTCAGTAAACAAGAATTCAACAATATAGAAAAGTTAGGCAAGATGCAGCAGTTAACCACTCAAGCTGCCCAACCCCACACACTGAGTGACTCTTGTGGTAGAGTCAACTGAATGGCTGGTGAAAATGCAGCTGCCATAGCAGGTTAAGCCCACATAAGTCTGCATAAGCCTGCATCAGTTTTTGTCCTTGTTGCAGGTTTTTCAACTTCCAAAGACATGAGGAGCATGCCATGGAATGACCACTTGTAGTGTCCTGGTTGAGTTCTATGTCAATGAATGTCAAACACCCGAAGTCTCATAGCTCATAGCTCTTTTCAGAGAAAAGGTATTTTACTCAATAGGCACATATCCACATATCCAATATTCATATTGCATTACAAAGTGGAAAGACAAACATCAACTAGCTTTCCCATGTTGAAATCCAAAATCTATGGCAGAATCCGGAGTACAGTACATGAGTGAAATCTTGAAATAATGCTCCAAACAAACTGCTATTAAAGAGACTTATTAGTAGCATTTCATAGTACATCTCCTACAGTTTTCTGACAATAGAAATGATCTGACATTTATGAAACATGCGTCCTAAAGGATCAGAAAAATATACTTCAGTAGAAGTACATATAAAGATAGACTTTGTTAATAAGGTCATTTAAACATTTTTTCTTAACTTTTTTTTTCAATTTATTTAGTCCATTTGTCTCTGTCCCTTAGAGGATTAGTGTAGCTCTTCTTTCTGTGAATATTGTAGAACATCAGTTACTACTCCTGTGGTACAGACTTTCTCCTGTACTTTGCTGAGAATGAATATGATAAGGAGGAGGAAAGGTGAAGTGGGCTATTTTTCTTCATATTTGTGTGCATAATGGCACAGTATTCATATCTTCCAAAGTTGTATGTTTAATAAGAACATCTCACTGCTCTGCTGACTTCAGATGGGTATACTTCAGATTCTTAATGAGGTGCTTTTGGTAAAAATATTGCTGTCACATGATTACCCTATTAACTTCCTCATTTCATACCAAACACTTGAAAAGCTCCTTTACCGATGCAGACAGACACTGGTCTCATAGATCTCACTTTCCAGACTGAAGGAAGAAGATTGATAGTGTCATGGTCAGTGTTGGCAGGAAGTAGGAAGGAAAGAAAAGTAATAATAACTTGTAGGTGGAAAAAATGAGAAGAGATGAGTTGCTGTTGTCAAAATCTCATGGTTTTAAATTATGAAGTAAAAAAATGTAATTAAAAATACACCAGTGACCTGATGGCCAGTTTATAAGTTCAGAAGGCTTCTCTCTGAACTAAGATTATGTCTTCCTTTCTTAAACATATTTTATTCTGTTCATATTTGCATTTAGTATGGATGTCTGTATCTGATGAATGTGTAGTAAAATTATTAGATGTCTTTAATATACTATAATAAAAACTATCTCACAAAAACTACTTTATGAACTGTGCAGAAAATGACTGCCAGTTAGGAGGAAAAACTACACAGCAAAGGAAGGTTATACAACATCCATGAGAAGTAAAGCAAGAACTGTACTGTGTCCAGTGCATCCAAAGATGAAGGCTCCAGAACCTCCATGTGCTAATTTTTGTGTTTTTCTTCTGTGTTGATTTTTTTCTGTGTTGATTTTTTCTCCACTTAAACCACTGGCATACCTTTTCAGTACAAATCTGTGATGCCTTCAGCTTTTTCTTAGCCTTCATGGATGGATGCACCTGTAGTGAAGTAAAAGAGAATAAGAGAGTGAGCTCAAGCACTGCTTGACAGAACTTGCTGATTAACTCTTTGCTCCCTTTCTGTCTTCATTCTGACTAGCTCTTTTAAGATAAGATGGTCCTTAACAGTATGAATCTCACATAGTACTGTACACAGTACTGATGGGTCAAGTCTATTCTGCTTGACTCCAAGCCCTGCGATGATAGACACCTGTCTCCTTTTTTTATTTACCAGACTAAACATAATCAGTCTATCTAGTTTTATAAGTGAATACCACCTTGAACATTTTGAAAGCGAGAAATGGGAAGTTGTTGTCACCTATTCTTAGAGAAGCATATGAAGAAGGTAATATATTACCTGAAGATGGACCTGTGGTCAAGAGAAGGCTACAGCTAATTTAGTGCTTAAAAGGACATGAGGTTAATCTCATCCATAAGATGTGTAAATAATATGTGAAAAATAAACAGGAGTAGTGCTAGTGCTTCATATAAGCTGAAATTGTAAGGAAGAGGAGAAAGGAGTAAAACTGTCTTGATCTTTAAAATAGTTAAAGATAAATGAAAAATAGATGACTTCGAAATAATGGTAATTCATTTGCTGTTATTTTATCATTTTTTCCAGAATTCATTTAATAGACTGGTGTTTTATGAAAAGCTTCCTAAAATATGTTTAAATGAATCAATTAAAAATAAAGAAGAAAGAGACACGTAAAATGAGAGACTGTCATTCAGACAATAACCAGGCATTGCAGGATGTATAATGGTAAGTTATGGAAGAAAATCTGTTTTAGGTGATTGAATGAGACGACAGTTATGCATCCTAGACTAACAGCACATCTGCTGTGGTTTATAGCTATACAGATAAATATTTATCTACAACTAAATTATGCCACACTCTGAAACTTGAACAGTTTGAAATTAAGACTCTGGTGTTAAAAAGAAAGTGCCAGAGACTACATCAATAAATAAATGTATAGTGTTTTTTTTTGGTTTTGTTTTTTTTGCTTTAAATGGCAAAGAGTTTAAACAGCAAAGATGCACAAAGTAAAGACTTTATGGCATTACAAGTATGTTCTGAAAATAGAAATATGTAGATACTGACATATAAAGGATAATGCAGCAATTTTAGTTATCCCAGTATTTTTAAAAAAACAGAAGACTAATAAAAATATTTAATTAGGAGGGAATCTGTAGGGTCCAACGTCCTTGAAATGAGTACAATATCCTATACCTACCAGTTTTCAAAAATCATTCAGACTAGTAGAGAATACTTTCATATACAATATTGTAAGTATTTACTTACACAGTTTTACTTTCTATATAGCAGACAGGGTTATTGATACACAGAAGCTTAATGGAGGTGCTCTAGTATTATTTGAAGTGCTCAAGAGCAGATAAGAGAGATGAACACGTCACTGTGACACAGTAACCCCTGGTTATCACCACTAGATAAGCATATGAGAGTCAGGCATGTTATTTCTGAGAATATCAACTTTTACAAACTTTTACAAACTTTTACATGTACAGAGCCTACTATAATACCCATGAAATAATATATATAGGTGCTATAAGCTGCCTATGCTCACATAACTGAACAAACTCTGAAAAACTCATAGCGTAATTTGATGACAAATCCTCACTGATGACCTTTATTTCCACTCTTATCTTTCTTTGGCAAGTTGTTACTTCCTTATCTGCACCAATGAGGCAGCTAAAAATGAAACTTACAGGGGAGAGTGATGACATTTGGCTGCTTTTTAAAAAAAATTCTGTCACAAAAGTAATGATATCTCTTAAAAAATAACTGGAGTTGACACTTACTTAGATATCTAAATCACCATAAAGGCTAAATCTTTCAGTGACTGAAGAATAAAAATAATTGTATCAAATTCCACCAAAAATAAGAAAGTGAACATGAAAACAGCTAAATAATCTTATTTTTCTATTTCAATATCCAAAGCATTTTTATAAATATGTTGATCACAAAAAGAAACAGAAATGTCTGTTTCCCATATCAAATGGTGCTTGTTATTCTGTTCTTGAAGTTAAGTTCTTCAAGCAGTGACCTGCTTGAGAACCTGTGCTGACAAGCTCTACAGGTGTCCAAGTTTAATGTAGCTCTGGAGTGCTTTTAATAGATAAGCATACTCTATCTGTTCTGGCAAAGAAAAATAGGGCAGACAATCAGAAAACCATCTTCCCTAACCTGAGTGGAATACTTAACATAAGTCAAGGATAAAGAAAACAATCTTTCCAGTATAGTTCCTTGAAATGCCATTGAAATAAAGATCATCTGCATTTATACCTGCATGTATACACATAAGTATGCATATATGCATTTATAGCAGCACTAACAAAAAAAAGAAATTACTGCTCTATTTGTTTAGATACACTACTTGACAAAGTAGAATCCCCTTTTGTGTAATAATGTCAATACTGTATCTAATAAAATGACTACAAAAATTCATATAACAAATAAATATGTAATAACAAAAGGTATTAATCCAAAAGAAAATAAAATTTTCTTTAGATGTACTTGTAGTCTAAAAATGAAAATTCTAATGATATCAGATCAGATATTATGGAAGGAAATACCTCAAAAGATTTTTCTTTTTTATCACACTTTCCCTTTTATTGAGAGTTTTATTCCCTTTTATTGCCAATAACAACCTACAGTAAGAGGATTCTGTTTTAGTACTATGCATTGCAAATTCCCTGTGACTGAATTGCTTTTTCTTTTTGTTGATTTATACAGAAGCATATTTGAGAATAGAGAACAATAGTTTTTTTCTCTCCTAATTTGTTGAATTTTTACTATTATTATAATATACTTTAATGTCTAAGTTCTAGAGAGCTATCTGTTCATCTTTAATATTCCCCAAATTTCCAATAAGTTTCTGTAGAGGACAAAGTCTATTACTATCAGTTTAACAGAAGACAACTTACTGGTTTATTGGTTGAAGGAGCCTTAAAGCACTTTTGAAGTATAGTGTAACTGATGACTTAAAATAAAAACTGCTCAATAGAGTTGAAATACCAATAAGCTGGTGCAAAGAGAGAGAGAGGAATGAGTTGTTTGGGTGCTCCCACACTCTGCAAACTGCCATCTCCTAAGACATAATCCATGTTAGCAACACTAGTGCAAGTGAATAATATATAAATATATATAAAATATATAAAAAGAATAATTCTGTAAAAATAAATGGATTTATTGTAATACTGGCACCTAGACCAGTTTTTTTTTTTTTTTAGTATTGCTGCATCTGATTCCAAAATAAGGAAAGGAAAAAAAAAAGAATTATAGGCAGGGGAAAAGAAGGCATTCAGAAATGAGGAATTAAGCTACAGCGTCCTTATCAAATAGATTTAGTGGAACAGAGGAAGACAAGAAAATTGTTCAAATATTCAGCACTACCATTCCAAAATGTTGAAAAATTGTGATTTTTTTTTTGTGAGCAAAACACTCTTATTTTTCCTTGTGAGCTGGGCCTATTTAATAACTTTAAAGCTATTCGACATGTTTTCTTTAATGAAATCTTAAATATTTACATAATCATCTCTTTGAAGAGCTAGATATTTATGTAAAACATTAGCTATTATGAGATTAATGACAATAACATAAGAGCTGTCAATATTGTGTATACATGTTCAGTAAAAACATTGAACAAAAGAAAAATTGTTCAAGTTGCAAGGTCACTTTGCTGTAATAATAGAAAACTATGTGTTATGGAATAGTGTTCATTATACTGCAGTCATTCACACTTATTTACTCCTGCTTCAGGAATTATCAAGATAAAACAGTGTATGCTATCACAACTTGAGGGAGAAAACAGAGGCGTGAATAGGATTATCTTGAAGAAATACTTTTTTCCCCCCAATATTACTTTTCTCTCTCACAATTGTTTTTATGATTCATCTCATGTTTTAGACTCCTTTTTTAGTCCTACGCTCGGTGAAACATATTGTGAGATGATTAAACAAGGGTAGGTTAAATATTGATAAATAAGCGCGAGCTTGAAGCCTGCAAAGAGTAAAAGATTTGTTTAATGTAGTGCACTTCACTTGTCTCATTAAAGCAGTGTTGAAAGTCGCATTCCACTAAAATGAGCCATTTCCATGATGCCTGCCTTTCACTTAAAGATTTAGCACACACTATTTCAGACAAAAGATACTAGATTATCAATACTTCACCGTCCACCCCATCTTCAGAGATTATTATCCTTGAAAAAGGGCTGATGAAACTGAAGTTGAAATTGATCCTGAACAACTAGATTTTCCTTCTAGCAAACAACATAGGGACATCATTATTTCACCAGGGCATGTTGGTTCACGATCTGTTAAACATGAAAATGCAACAGTAAAAATATTCCCACCATGTATTTTATCCATGACATATATTTCAAGAGATCCTGAAAGGTAATCATTGTTCTTCTGTGAGACTTCCAAGAAATTGTCATATATTCTTATTCACTTGTCACAGGCAGTGATGACTGGTAGCTAATCCCATGCCAGTACTGTGCAGTTTTCCAGATTTCAGGAGAGCAGTCAGATAGTGTTTGAGTGTATATACTGTGGGTAAATATCATACTGCGCTTCTATCACTAAAAACCCTGAAACATTTCATGTGCCTTTTTGCTTATGAGCACAATGTCTTCAGGAACAAGTAAAGTTTATGTGGCTTGTTGAAAGGGGGAGGGAAGGAAAGATGCCATCAGTTTGCTCCCTGAGAGAGGTTTACTCAGCCATCTTATTTCTGCTGTATGTGTTAACAGGCTCTTTATCTCCCTTCATGGAATATGGTTAGTTTTAAGCTGTCCCTTGCTCCCTATCTCTTCCTATAACTATTTAATCTTAGGTCATCCAGAGGTCAAACTAATGCATATGTTCCTGAGATAAGACTATAAACCATATGGATGAAACAATGTGCTGGTTGATAATTATGGAAAAATCACTATAATCTTTCCTCTTCTTATTTTCCAACTTTAATGAAGGTGAAAGAGCTAGATTGATACAAGCTAGAATTTAGGTTTCTCCATTGGGAAAAGAGGAGAAAAGTGAGATTTTATGTACGAATAAGGGAATTCATCTAAAAGCAGCTGAGCAAAATTTTTCATTGATTTATATGGCAATGTATTAGTAATCTTTAAGCATAATGGCTTAATGCTTTCACTGTTAAAAATATTTACAGTGATTAGCAATGCCTATAAGATATGAAAAAAGAGAAGTTATTTCATAATTTCATTAGATGATTCTGTAAGTTACATGTAAATAGTAAACAAATATAATTTTATTTCCTTAAAAGTTTAAAGCTATTGATATTTTGGTACTGATATTTCCTTAGTAGTTTTATTTTATTCTGACTCTATGTAAAGAATATAAGCTGTATGTCATTTCCAATTTATCTTTCAATTAAGCTATATAGCAACTGCAACTTTTTTGATATTGTTTCTCTTCTAAGCTATAGTTGAATAGTTATCACCATTCCTTCTGCTTGCATCAGTATCCTGATGGAAAAATGCAATAAATCCTTCTTTGGCCAATGAAGTCAATGTACAGCACGTTCCACCACGCAAACATATCCTAATATTACACATTCTGAGTCGTATTAGCTAAGACCATTATGCTCAGAAACAGATACGTCTTTTTTTTTTATTTTTTTCTTCTTTTTTTAAAGGAAGTACCAGGAAGATGGCTAGATCAGATGCTTGATCACTTCATTCTTAACCACAATAGCAACATTTATTTTCTTGTCAATAAACTCTTAGTAAACAGTCAAGTCACTCACTCGGAATAAATGATTGCTTGACCTCTGATCGTTGTGGCAGAAAAATCTATCCACACAAAGATATCCCTTATGTTTGAAGAAGTCCCTGAACTGTAGATTGTTTAAAGCAGGGATAATAATCTGAAAAGTATCACTGTCTTCCCACAGTTTTCCATAAACATCAGCTACAAGCCATTATCAGGCAGAAGATCTGGTGCTATATGCACTTTGGTCTGACCTGCTTCACACTATATGGTTCTGCTAAGTGATTAGCTCTGTATTCAAGCTTTCATTTCTTTATTATTAAATTAATAATGTTGTGTCAATATGAGAAAAAGATCAGATTCAGTCACAAAGAATAATTTTATAAGGTGTGAAAAAAAGAGAAATAAACTTCAGAAATTAAACTATGCACTGAAAGAATTATCAATACAGCTGATCACATAGGCATTTAGTGCTATTTGACACGTGTTGTGGTACCTAGGATATTAGAAGGGACTGGCAAATGAAATAAAGTTACTCTAGCAAGAGTACTGCATTTTGCAGATTTTGTTTTCCATTTGCAGCACAATGTCCTACAAATACAGGAAATACAAGATACCGATAAAGGAACCTGAAAACAAGTTCATTTTTATCAGTAGATATTGTAAGAAATATCATCTTTGCTGGAGTTGCATGTGTAATGGGAGATTTCATAATCACGTTATTAATAAATCTTGATTGGCCTTTTGATGAAGGTGACGATGGATGAAAATTCCGACTATTCTACTGTCTGAGCTAAGTTCATTTTCCAAGTCCTCTGCTAGTCTCAGGTAGTTTTGAATAAAAAAAGACTCTTACAATACACGTGCATGTCTTTCTGAAGAAGAACGTTTAGCACATTGTGTAAAGTTTTGTGTAGCTTACCTTATTCCTCGAAAGAGGAGAGTGATCTCCATTATGAATATGATATGTAGGATTCTGCATTGCTCTTTCTTCTCATGTTAGATTTCCCTATGGTTCCCTTTACTGCTTTATGATTTTTAATTGCCTATTCACTTAACTCAAAGAACTGTGAGCTTTACTGTAGACAGCATTCTTTAGTCACGGTGTTGTTTTCAATTTCACTTCCCTAAAAGGTGGCATCTACATTCTACTGAAAGAAAAAAGGTCAAGGGATAAAAGGAGGTTTTGTCTGCTTGTTTGCTTTGCTTACATTTGCCAGAATCCATCTGAAGATGTAAAATACAGAGCACAGTAGTAAGGACAGCACTATCTCTATGAAGTGCATTATGAATACCTTTTATCACATTGAGAAATAAGCTAAGAAGATAGTGTTGCAGCTTAACAGTCGTAAAACTGGTATCTCACTGTGATTAGGGATATACAGTTTAAAGAGTAACTTCTTCCAGTTCTATATACCATACTCTCTGCTGGAACTTCTTGTGAGCTGGGAACGAGAATTCATCCTATGGAGAAGCCGGATATCTTGTGGATAAGGAAAAATAAAAGACTATGAGCAAATTTGCTCCTTCCATTACCTCCTTTTATAGAATCTTCTTTTTCAGCAAATAAACTCTAATGCCAGTTTACGTAATTCTTTGCTGAAAGACGCACCAAAAATCATAGAATCATAGAATACGTAAGGTTGGAAGGGACCTCAAAGGTCATCTAGTCCTACCACTCTGCACATGCACAGTCACCTGGAGCATGTGTGGCACAGGGCTGCATTCAAGCGGGTTTTAAAGACCTCCAAAGAAGGAGACTCCACAACCTCTCTGGGCAGCCTGTTCCAGTCCTCTGTCACTCTCACTTTCAAGAAATGCTTCCTGAAGTTCTTGTGGAACTTCTGATGCTTCAGTTTGTAGCCATTTCCTCTAGTCCTATC
>JAUBOD010000103.1:947602-973707 GCA_032353885.1 Nothura maculosa | reverse complement strand
AGGAAGGAAGGAAGGAAGGAAGGAAGGAAGGAAGGAAGGAAGGAAGGAAGGAAGGAAGGAAGGAAGGAAGGAAGCCACAAGGATCAGTACCATGAAAAAATGCACTAGATGTTATAAATGTTATATGGAGGCTAGGGATCTGTTTCAGTGAAAGGTGAGATTTTCATAGGATTCTGGAAACTGAAACTTTAAAGAGATAAACAAAAATAGTTTGATATTTGGGCATACTCTTGCTCTCCTTAGAAAAGAGATTGTCTACCATCTTGTTCCTCATCCTGTCTTATGAGTGTACCCGGTGGCTCACTTCAGAATGAAAATATTTTTGAAATACGAGACATAAGAGTCATAAAAACGGTCTTTTTCTGGGCTTCATGCTAGTCAAGAATCTGTAATACTTGTGTGAAGAGGGGGAAAGGAGGAGGTTGGACTAGATGTTCTCCAGAGGCCCCTTCTAACCTCAACTTTTCTATTATTCTGTGATGCTATCTCAGTATATTTAACATCACAGAAAAACAGATAAAGGATTCAGTATGCTTTCCTCCAATTATCAGGATCAAATGTTGGTTCAAATCCTGTTTTCCTTTATAACTTCATAACTAAGTCCCTTTCTCTTTGGTGTCACAATATAGATCTTTCTCTGCACTGTCTATTCAAAGAGTGTTCTTCTGTTACATTCTATGGAGTGCTTGTGGTTTACTACTTAAATATCAAAAAATAGATTCAATTACAGAAATATTGCACACATAGATGAACTAGGTGTATATTAAATATAGAATATCTGACTGTCTCAGTTTTAACATTTAAAACATTTAAAAGCCTAAACAAATAAAATCCTATTCTATTATACGGGCATCATCAATGATGTATAAACAAGGAACATGGTGCATAAAAATGGTTCATAACGTAAATAGGGTTTATGGCAGTACATAAAGCTGGAACATAAACATAAATGCAAGATGGTTCAGAAAAAACAAGTATGTGAAAGTACATTTCCTTTGATTTTAAAAGCAAGCAATTCTTGTTTGTTGGGAAAAGGCATCAGCCATGCCCGCCTTGCATTAGAGAGTTGAACACAACACCACCTGAGCTAGCAGAGACCGGACAAGTTGTTGTGACAGGAGGACTTATTAGGCCTAAGTGTTCGTAGTGTGTATGAACCTTATTGCTACATCCAAGCAAGATCATGTTATTGCCTGGGCTCTACCCTAGGCCACTATCATGCTAATGAGCACTGTATATGTACTGTCTGCATTTGGATGAGAGCTGAGTCACATAGCCACAGTGTGGATTTTACATATCCAGATTCATACTTCCAGACTGGGGGAATTATTCTCTCTTCTTTTGCCAGGAAGGCTTTAAATGGGTTGATCCAAATCGAAACATCATGTGAACCTTTTGCATCATGCCTCAGTTCAAAATTACTGCGAGGTCAGAGGATCTAGTCCTCAAGCAACTATCTGTCCTGAAAGAGCATAAATCTCTAGCTGCAGCGACAGTTTTCAGCTGCCAAAGGAGATGTACCTATGAGAAAGGTGATTGTTCAAGTACTTTTTCAGAAATTGCCATCTGTGATCTAGGCAAGTAGTAGAATTTACTCTCTAATTTCAGTCCAGCTGAGTATTGTAAGGCCAACCCTCTACCATTACTCTTCAGAACTACACCAGTTCTGTACTCCTCAGGAGTACAACAAAGTAGAGCATTTATTCAGTGTGCATTCAGGTTCTGTATCTAGATCTTAGCTTGCCTATGTTTGTTTTATATATACATTTATTTTTTTCAGCAGCTAGACCTCCAGGAAAAAAATCCTAAAATAGAAAAGCAGGAAGATGGAACATCATTAACTCTGAAGTAAAGACCTTTTTGTGTAATAAACATAACATAATTGAGTCAATGAAACAGAGGAATTTATTGGTGGATTTAAAACAGATGCAAGAATAAGACTTCCTACTCTGGCATCTTCCTGCAATAGGTACAAATAAAACAATTCGAATTAAGACATTTTTCAATTTTAAATTAAAAAAAAATGCATCCATTGTTCTTATAAAGAAAGACTGCTCTTGTCTCTCAGTTCCTCTAGGGTGACAATATGTTACAGAACAGCAAGTACCACCTCTCAGTTAATAACATGACAAGCCTCAATCTTTCTATAACATAACTGGCTTTTTATTTAAAAGAACAAATTCTGCAACTGCAAGCAGCTTCTTGGGGTGTTAGCAGTCTACTTTTTGTTGTACTTGCTCCAAAATCTTTGCTCTCATAGTTTGGGCTGTTTCCATTGTGCAGGCTACTATTGACTGCCTTCCTGTGAATCATGTCATCCTCCAATGAGGTAAAAGAGGTCATCCCATGCAACCTCTAATAAGGGCTCTGATATTGTTTCTAAGAGGAAGAAAATGCCACAGCCAGAGCACTTTATTGTTTTCACAAAGAGGGCTAATGAAAACCCGGAAACTGCTTGCCTGGCATGCAGCCAGCAGCATGAGATTGCACAGTCCTCCAAGCTTCAGTGCTGTAGCTGGAGGGGATCCTAATGCTCTGCAGCTGCTCTAAGATATGCAAGTTTATGCTTTAAGACCAGGGAACTGGAGTATGAAAGCAGCTTATTCCACTTGTGCACTCCTTCTTTCCCTGTTATGAGTGCAGCTCTGATTTGGTCTGGGAAGTGGATGCATTAATAGAAGGAAAATCTGTCAGAGCAGAAACAGAAAGACACAAATTTTGCTCAGAAGTCCTGGAGACCAAAATTGCTTCAGGCTGAGAGGGTATTCCAGGGAAATATTATCATGAAATGCTTTCTCCGTTATTTGATTCTTCCTCAGGTATCTGCTTTTGACTAACATCTTGCTTCTTTTTATTCTGGGAGCTGGTGAGAGTAGCAAAAAGTAGAAGGAAAGCTGTGTCTCCTTCATCTGCAGCACTCAGGAGGCGTCAGCCCAAAATGATCCTTCCATCACCGTTTTTCTTCTCTCTCTCCTCTGAAGCTTCCTCCCCTTAGAAGTTGCAGAGTTGGACAAACCGGTCTAAGCTTGCTGGTATTAACCAGCAGAGAAGCAGCTATATTTGTTCCACCCAGTTTGTGGCCTAAGGTAGTAACTCATCTCTTAGCACAGTACCATCCATAGAATCAGTCTTCCATTCTGGAAGCTTCCATTCTGGAAGCAGGCACAGCTCACTTGGTCTCTCTTCATATGAGAGAAGCTCCAATCCTTTAATTATCTTTTTTACTCAATACTGGACCCTCTCTAGAAAGTCCACATCCAGAGCCCAGAACTGTGCCCAATACTCCAGGTGCAGCCTCACCAGAGCTGAGGAGAGGGCCAGGATTCCCTCCTCCACCTGCTGGCAACACTCCTCCTGATGCAGGCCAGGATCCCATTGGCCTTCTTGACCACGAGGGCACTGCTGACTCATAATTAACTTGTCTTCAACCAGGGCTCCCAGAGCCCTCTCTGTGGGGCTGTGTTCAAATAGGGGTCAACCCCTATTCTGTACTGGTGCCTAGAGTTCTTCCTCCTCAGGTGCAGAACCCTGCACTTGTCCTTGTTCAACCTCAGGAGTTCCTCTCTGCCCAACTCTCCAGCCTGTCCAGGTCCCTTTGAACGGCAGCATAGCCCTCTGGAGTGTCAGCCACTCCACCCAACTTGGTATTGTCGACAAACTTGCTCAGGGTGCACTCTGTATCCTTGTCCAAGTCATTGATGAACAGGCAGAACTGCACCAGACCCAGTACTGCCTTCTAGGAGACACCACGGGGCCCAGGCCTATCGCCATCTGGGGCTAGGGAGTGCCTCACTCTCCCAGCTCTGGTGCCTGCACTTCGCTATGTTGCTTTTGGCCACTGATTTAGCTCCTCTTGGAAAGGTCTCACAATGCTTAGGGAGATATAAAGGATTTATAACATATAGTGATATAAGCATGCAAGAAATGCTCCCTACTTCTGCTAATATGAGTCCAGCATTGTATATTGATATTTAATAGCTACTGATAGATTTTTTTCATGATTTTATTCATTTTGTGTACATCTAGTTCAATGCATGCCCTAGTTAAATTATGATCAATTTCTTTGTGTGTGTATCTGTTTTTAAGCATTCACTACCTGAATAACATATAGTTTTTGCACTACAACTGTCTGAATAAGTATTTCTTATTCCATCTTTTATTCAGGTAATTCTTTTTCATATTATTTTTCAGCTGTCTCTGTGAAATAGTTCCACTATATTCAATTTCTCCTTACAAAGAAATCATCACATAGAAATATCCAACAATACTTGTCTACTTTCTCTATACATCTGCTGTTTCTATGATTTTTTTTTTTCACAGAGGGAAATGAAAAGTCCATACATCATCCAAGATTCAGAGTAGCTTTATGATCCATTCTGCTTTGTTACCATTCATTTTCTAATAATTTCTCTAATTTGCTTTTTGTAATGAACATTAAATTGCAATTGTCATAAGACTATCTTTAGTAATTCTTAGATCCCATCCCTCTGCAGCAATAGCTATTTAGAACCAGTCATTGTATATAGTTTGGCTTGTTTTCCTATGTGTACTAATTTGCACTAATCAACACTGAATTTAGTTTGCCATCTTATTGCCTAGTCTGTCAATATTTTGACATCCTTCTTCACATCTTCACTTCATCTTTTACTTTTATTACCCTAAATAATTTAAGATGATCAGCAAATTTTATTCTCACTACTAACTCTCTCCTCTGGATAATTAATGAGTATACTGAACAACAAATACTAGAAAGAAGGGGGACCTAATTTAAATGCATCCTACAGTGAAAATAGACTGTTTATTTTAATGTTTTTTTCTTAACTTATGATCTGCTATGACTCTATGACTCACTTTGTTGTTTTTTGTTTCTTTACTGGTTTCAGAAATATCTTTGAAAATTTAAAATGTATGTTACCAATCAGATTATGCTTATTCTTGTGATTTTTAACAAGAGATATCCTGCTTCTACAAAGGGAGACTCATCTGTGAGCATTCTGTTTTTTTTATTTTTTAGTATATTCAAACTTACTGAATTTTTAAGTCGAATTTACTTTAATTTGATTTTGAGTTTAGTTTGGTATTTAGGTTAGTTTTACTTACATATTTCTTTCTAGGGACTCCATGCAGAATTTAGTAATAGGGACAATGGAATATAAGTTCCTATATGTGAATATAATATCTAAAGTATATCTGTAATATCTTAACATTTTAGTTAAGGGACACATAATTAATATAGGCAATAAATCTCTATAATTAGCCAGCTGAAAAAATGTAGATTGCAGATTTAGGGCAGGCTGAAGAACGTTTTTTATGCCCAAACTGATTCAGTAGCTCACATAATATCTACTATAGAGCTGAATCCCAGCCCAGATACTTGGCATCAAATAATACTTATGGTCTGGAATTATGGTGTTTTTGTCATACAGTGTCCTGCTGTTACAACAACTTTTCAATATTGCCTTTATTTTCAAGAAAAAATATTTAGCAGTAATAGCAGTAATCATAATTACATAACAGCCAAGGTGTATTGGCATGCAGAAGGTGTTTTATGATGCGCAGGAATAACTGACCTTGTACATACTGCTAATTAGCAAAGCAGAGTTCCTTTCCACAGCTATGAAGGTCTTCATTCTTCAGAATGAAAAAAAAGTATTTCCAGAAGGTTTATGTGTATATTTTGGAGCCACTACACATTTTCTTTTCACTTTATACTGATTGCAGTCCAAAACTCACCAAATTGAGTTCCATCCGAGCAGACTGCACGCTCATTCCTATATGATCTCCATGGCCTCTTTTGTTCTATTAAGTTAACAAAAGTAGCAAGCCAAGAGGTCCCAATGAGTTTTCAAAATATAAACATTCACTCTCTAATTTCTAGGCTACTGTTTGCCAGAACAACACTGCAATCTCTAAGTACATGTATTTTTTTCAAATTTTTCCAAAATTTTGACAAGTGGTGACTTAAAAGTCACTTAATATAGACCTACATTGATACAACATGATACAATATGATATAACAACATGAATATGTAAAAAAAAAATTACAAAATTATGTGGAATTATCACATGCTAGCTAACATCACAATATAGGTCCTGAAGATAGTTCACTAGGTATGAGAAGTCCTTCACCTTTGCAAAGTATCAGTCCTAAGTTTCTCTCTCTGCATCTCTTCTGGTTGCCTAACTATGATTTTGATGAAAAAAGTGTTTAATGTGACAGTGTCTGGAGTGAAGAGAAAATGGAATGTATGTAAATACAGAGAGATTCATAGTTCTTGAATGTACTATAGGTGTATATAGGTGCATACATGGTGCATATAGGAGTATATATGAATAGGTGAATGGTAATCTTGGCTTGAGAAACTCACTGAGAACACTGAAATATTAGAAAAAATCCTCTTTTTCATGAGGAGGGAGCAAGCTGCCAGGAAAGGAATATTCTGTTCCTATTTAATTGGCAATCAAATGGGAAAGATTAAAGATATATTAAAAAACAACCATATATAAAAAAAAAATTGTAAGAACAGAAATGCCAGAATAAACGATTGGGGAGGATGTGTAGATTCCATCAATAGGAAACAGGTTAGGAAAGTCTATCAGGAATGATTTAAAAATATCTGAGCCTTCAACTTTATAACTTTAGAGAGAAGGGTGTTCTATATGATTTCCTGCAGTTCCTACCAACTCAGTTTCCTCTGATTCTAATATTTCACTGGCAGTGAACTCTACTTTTTGATGTTAAAAGTAGAATTATCACATTGTAAATAAAAATTTAGTCATATGTAAGATTAGGATCTTACTGTTTCTGCTTTCATCTGTAGCAAAGCTGTTAGTATATTAGGTCGTCTATTTGTTTTGAAGCTTACTATTTTAGCATTTGTTTCAAACCACATACAAGGTTTTAGAGTCTCTTGTTCTGTTCATGCATTAAGCAAACCAAACAAAACTTTTCTCACACTGGAAATTTATAGATTTATTTTAAGGTTTCATGTTTTTGCAGTATTTGATCACAGTAATACACTCTAGACTTTTTGATTGTTACTTCAACAGACAGATCAGACAATTCCATATCTGAATCAGGTCCTTTTGCTGAGGGCTAAATCGTCACTCATAAAACATCCTCCAAAGTTAGACCCTTGACAGGATCAGCAATTCAGAAGCCTTTTGCTTTGCATTTATCACTCCTGGCTTCATCCAGCATTTTTCCCTGGCAGATGTATTTGGGAGGAATTCATCTCCAGATACAGATATCTAAATTCAGTTGTGTAAATGGAATATACTGAGTACCTTTATAAATGTCTTGGTGTTTTTCATTTATGTAAGCTATGCAGACAAAAATGACACAGGACCTATGGAATCTGCACCCTTTCTGGGAAGCAGCTGAATGCCAGGCAGGATATCCTATATCATAACTGAATAGTTGGACATATGTAGTTAGTCATTATCATGTATCTGAATATAGCTGAAGCATGTCCTTCAGGTTTTCATGTTACTATTGAGTTGGCTGCAGCAGGAAAAACAGCATATTCAAATTCTAATTAATCGCTGACTATTGCTTTTCTTGGTTCGTGATATCACAGACTTCATGCAAGCTGATTTTGCACAGTTGAAAGCACTTTTGCATTTCTTACAAGTAACCTTGTTCTCTACTTCTTACACTCTGTCTTCTTGATGTGATGTATATTTGTGATGAAATGTGTTTTCGTCAGAAGTTTGTAAGATCCAACTTGCTTTCACAATAGGTGGTGGCTAGGTGGTTGAATGTTAAATATATGTGGACATAAATAAATTCATTTTTACTATAACTAGTCCTCCTGCTAAGCATTTACATCACTTCTCAATATGTCAGGGTGCACAAAATGCTTTTATGACTCTAGCTGAAATAGTTTATGAAGTTATCCCTCCCAGCTGCCTGTTACCAGCCTCACAGCTGAGATGCCATAACTGATCATGTTAATTTCCAGTCCATTTCTGTGCAGAGTGAAATAGATTAGTTCAATCTACCTCTGAAGTTGTTTTAAATAGATTTACTTCTTTGCATTGAAATAGAGTAGGTTTTTCCACAGAAAACAGCTGTGACTCAAATCAGTATTGTTAAATGGAAAGAAATAAGACTTAAGAGAAAGAAGACATTTGGGTAAGTAGTACCCTTTGTTTTGAGATTTGGTTAAAAAGTAAAAGGAAAAGCATTAATTTGCCTTAGCAAAAAAGCTCAGATTTCTTATATTGTTTGCCACCAATTCTGTATTATCTAAACTCATTTTCCCTTTGATTAAGTAAATTGTTCATTTTATTCAGTCAAAATTATCTAAGATTAGTTCTGAGACATGTTCCTAATACCAACAGTTCCTTAACTTAACTGACATTTGCAAAGTCACAGAGTAATTATGTCAGAAATTTTTGCAGATCTGTAAAAAATTGCCTGTGTCATTGAGATTTGTCAGTAAATGGCCAGAACCACAGAAGTCTGTCAATGAGCCTAGAAGCATGTAGTGGAACAAATAACCCTCTCGGAAGGAGCTGATACGTTTTTCTAATTTTCTCTTATTTTTCCACTTTTATTTTTCCACCCTCCTCAGTTTGGCTTAAATCATATTTTATATGTTTAGGTTATATATTCAATTTCTGATCTCCTTCATCTAAGATCATTAACGGTAAGAAAAGTCAGTGCCTACCATCTTTCCTTCTGGCTTATTAAGTATTCTCAGTGACTTCCCATTGGAAGCTGAAATTCCATCCCATCAGGGCCCATGGATTTTTGGGTGTCGAGTTTCCTTAGATGCTCTCTGACTCACTCTTCCTGTACCCAGGGAAAGCCTTCTTCTCTCCAGCTCTCATGTCCCTAGAGCCTGGGATTCTAGAGGGCTGCCCCTGATAAACGCAGAAGCAAAGGCAGCATTCAGCAGCTATGCTTCTCTGTGTTTTTTGTAACCAGGGTACCCACTCCATTCAGTAGTGGACCCACGTTCTCCCTGACCTTCCTTTTGTTGTTAATATATTTGAAGAAATTCTTCTTGTTACTCTTAACGTCCCTTGCCATATTTAATTCTAGTTGAGCCTTAGCTTTCCTTGTAGCATCCCTGTGTTCCCTGACAGCATTCCTGTATTTATCCCAAGGGGCTTGTCCTTTCTTCCCTTTCTATGTATTGCTTTTTTCTGCTGGAGCTTTGCCAGGAGCTCCCTGCTCATCCACGCAGGTCTCCTGCCCCCTCTCCTGACTTCTTACGCACAGGGATGCACTGTTGCTGGGCATGGAGGAAATGCCGCTTGAAAACTAACCAGCTCTCCTGGGCCCCTCTTCCTTCAAGAGCCCTAGCCTGTTGGATCTTTCCAAGCAGATCTCTGAAGAAGCTAAAGTTGGCCCTCCTGAAGTCCAGGGTGGCAAGGCTACTTACTACCCTGCCTCCTCCCCGTTGGATCCTAAACTCCCCCCAGCTCGTGATCACTGCAGCCAAGGCTGCCCCCCAGCTTCACGTCTCCAACAAGGCCCTCTCTGTTTGTTAGGACGAGGTCCAGCAGCCCACCTCTCCTCGTCGGCTCCTCGACAACCTGCGTCAAAAAGTTGTCATCAACGCACTGCAGAAACCTCCAGGACCGTTTATACGTTGCTGTGCTGTCCAGCTGATAAAGGAATCTATAACTGTGAGAAAACTCAAACTAGTTCTTTTAGGGATTTTATTCTTAGTTTTCTGAGAATACTGAAATAAGATTAAGGCTCAGCTATGTATGCAGCAACTCTTAACAGTGCACTTGATTAATTGCTTATTTGAGGACCTATGTGACTGTTCCTTGAGCTGGAGCGAAGTGATGGTTTTCTTTGTGGGTGTAAAGCCATGGAACTTAATTTATTTGTGATTCATACAGCATTTCCAAGGTTCAGGAAAATTTGCAAATGGGAATACCATCTAAAACAGGCTGTGATCTGCATAACGTGCATGTATATACTTTAGATCTGGAGCATATTTTTTTTGAAATGTTATTTACGCCTTTCATTTTTATGTAAATGAAAAGATATTTTTCACATTCAATAGGACTGTCAAGAAAGGAAAGAATAGAAGTAAATGAGAGTGTGTAGGGTTAACTAAATACTGATTTAATCATGCTGTGTATCAGTGAAGTATGCTATACACTGTATACTCATACGACGTATTGGAGTTCTCGTATCTTTACCTTTCCCCAAAATGCTCCCTTACTTTTCTCTCTTTTCTGTTTTATTTTTCTAAAGACTTGAAATAGCAAATAAACATGATGATAGACTGAAATTGAGCCTAATAAAATACTTGCTTTAAATAGAACCCCTTTGAGCATCATTAGGCCTGGTCTCCTAATGACCCTTGGCAGAGAGATTACAGAGACAATACTAATATATTGAAGTACAAGAGATATAAATATCTTCCTTTGAAGTTTATATCTGCACCTCAGGAATGGGCAAGCAAAAAGTTTTTCTGAGCATGACTATTTTTCTTTTCTAATCTATTTTTTTTTACTTTCAGAATGCATTCACTCTATACTAGGTGAAGGATAAAGAGAATCTTTCTCTAAAATCAAGCATCCCCTTATGATAAACTTTGAGTAAAAACACCCTAACCATTGTATTCTGTTTCTCAGGCTTGTAAAAGATTCTCTGATAGAGCTTTGATCCTGAAATTTTACTTTCCCAATTCGTTTGTCTACTTTCATTCTAAAATCAAATATATTTTTCAGGCAAGTCCAAGGCTACTTTTCATCTTGGATATAGAGAAGAGCTCTATGTACATCTAAAAGCATGCTCAAACCATACAATTTGTTACCATTATTGAGACAGATACTGAATTATGCAACAAGTTCCCAGTGAGCAATTACATTTTAATCATTGTAAAGACTTTTTTTTCTGCAAAGGCACTCCTATAGATGATTTATTTCAAAAGATATAAATTGTGCCCACATAGCTTAACTGGGAAAATGTTCAGCTTCTGCAGATAAATTTCCTGGCAGAATGTATGAAGAGACCAGTAACTGATATTTAAAACACTTTTTTTTATCCTGCCTTCCCCTTGCCTTTTTTTTTTTTTTTAATAATAAATGCTTAATGCAGGACCTATATTAACTGAACTCTCAGCGTGCAGTTCCTTTTGGTCACTCACAGCTTGCTTTCTTAGATTAGAAACTGTGTAAATTATTTTTATTTTTCCTATATGGATTGTGGTGTTTAAAGTAGTTGCCTTCTGTGCTGCTAAATTGGATACAACCATAGAGTACTACAAAAAATGTTTACAAATATAATAATATTACAGAAGATTAATCTGCTCCAGTTAATGTTAAAATGAAGTTTTGCTTTGGTTAAATAATGTAATATTGTTCAAAATTAGTGATTGACTTGTCCTTCGTATATAAGATATAAATTGTGCATGCTAAGCGGTACCTTCAAAAATACATTCAAGATGCTTATAAACTGTGCACATTTCTCTAGGTTCTAGTTTCAGATAAACTTCAAAGTGTAGAATCATAGTGCTACCAACAACAGCTAGTGCTTTTGCAATAAAAACTATCAATGATGTGAATGTATTAAAAAAGATATGAGAACACTACTTTTTTGAACTTTCCACTGAAAATTTGAAAATAGTTTAGAAGTGGCTTTCGTGTTTCCCAATAAACAGAAATTCCTATAGACAGTTGCCTGTATAGACACTTAAACTCTAAAGCTTTCTTATTTTTGGCTAGAAAAAAAATACTGTGATAACAAGCACCCCAAATGAAACAGTTCTTCATGCAGAATTGTATTTTTATAGCAAATAAAAACAAGCTTAACTATGATTACTTAATCTGTTTTGCCAGTACAAAGGAGCAGGTTATGAAACAGCAAGTACCAATTCACTTGGGGATTTGTAATTATGTATATATATATATATACATGTTTGCTAGTTGCCTGAAACTATGTATATAGCTATTTAAATAAAGAAATAAATAAGTGTTTAAGCTGGATCAGTATTATGCATTGCATATCTATGCGGTTTTCATCACAGTAGGATTCAGGGCTTCTATTTTATAACCTGCAGCCAATTTTATTAAACTCTATAAAATGGAAAATGTATAACTAAATTTTATAAATTGGACAGCAGGGTGACTTTGAATCTTCTCCAAAAGATCAATGCTTCTAGTGCTTTTGTGTTGAGGGAAGAAAAAAAAGAAAGAAAAAGACTTTAATTTTTGTAATATCTAGCTGTAAACAGAGAGTGCACCAAGTCATTGGGGAAATCACTAAATCACTTAGCATAGTGTGTTCCAATTATTTTATATTCTGAGAGGTGATTAGAAACTCAATAGACATTATTTTAGTATTTCTTTCTAAAATAAAGTCCTTATATAATTAGTAAACATGGTATATTAATATTCCATAATAATAACTGAAAACTAGCTCAAGAAAAGTCCTTCCCAGTAAATAGGAAATCAAGCAAAGGGGACAGGAGA
Organism: Nothura maculosa; assembly: GCA_032353885.1. Lineage (NCBI taxonomy): Eukaryota > Metazoa > Chordata > Aves > Tinamiformes > Tinamidae > Nothura > Nothura maculosa. The sequence continues at coordinate 961,260 of JAUBOD010000103.1, read as the reverse complement.
CTTGCATGAATGAACAAGTTGCTACCGGCAAAATTCTAATGAAAGAAGGAAGTGAATGAAATGTGGAAGCAGAGATTTCATACTTGGGAGCATAAAGGAATATTCACCAAGGCTGTAGGGAAGGAACCTGGAAGGCTAAGACCCATTTAGAATTGCACATGGCAATGCATGTCAAGTATAGCAAGAAGAGCTTATTTAAATATGTCACCAACAAAAGGAAGACCAGGGAAAACATGAGCCCACTGCTGGCTACAGGCCGGGACCTTGGTAACAAGGAATACAGAGGAGGCAGAGATACTAAATGCCTTCTTGGTCTCAGTCTTTATTGCTAAGACAAGTCCTCAGAAATCCCACGCCACAGAGACCAGGAAGAATGTCTGGAAAAAGGAAGAATTTCCCTTAGTTAAGAAGACTCAGGTTAGAGACTATTTAGACAAAACTGACATCCTCAAGTCTGTGGTACCTCATGGGCTGTACCCATGAGTGCTGAGAGAGCTGGCTGACATGATTGCAAGTCCATCCTCAATCATATGTGAAATAGGAAGGTGATCAGGAGACATGCCTAAGGAGTGGAAGAAAGCTATTATCACTCCATTCTTCAAAAAAAGTCAAGAAAGAAGACCCAAAGAACTACATGACAGTTCAGTCTTGCTTCAATCTCCAGAAAGACAAAGGAGCAGCTCATCCTGGACATCATCTTTAGGCATATAAAGTATAAGAATATAATCAGGAGTTGTTAGCATGGATTCACAAAGAGGAAATTATGCTTAACCAACCTGAGCTAGCAATGGAGATGATTGACTTCACTAAGACTTTTTACACTTTCTCCCATAATATCTTCATAGACAAGCTTAGGAAGTATGGGCAGGATGAGCAGAAACTAAGTCTTGCATTGGACTAGACGAGTGCATGGTTAGGTAGATCGAGGGTTGGCTGGATGGCAGAGCTCAGAGGGTGGCCATAAATGGGGCCAAGTCCAGTTGGAGGCGTGTGGCAAGTGTTGTCCTCCAGGGGTCGGTACTGGGCCCGGTGCTGTTCAACTTGTTTATCAGTGACCTGGAGGAGGGCACCGTGTGCACCCTGAGCAAGTTTGCAGATGATACCAAGCTGGGTGGAGTGGCCGACACTCCGGAGGGCTGTGCTGCAATCCAGAGGGACCTGGACAAGCTGGAGAGTTGGGCAAAGAGGAACCTCATGAGGTTCAATAAGGACAAGTGCAGGGTCCTTCACCTGGTGAGGAGCAACCCCAGACACCAGTACAGATTAGGGGTCAACCTGCTGTAAAGCAGCTCTGCAGCGAGGGACTTGGGAGTCCTGGCTGACACATAGTTATTCGTGAGTCAGCAGTGTGTCCTCATGGCCAAGAAGGCCAATGGGATCCTGGCCTGCATCAGGAGGAGTGTTGCCAACAGGTCAAGGGAGGTGATTCTACCCGTCTCCTCAGCTCTGGTGAGGCCACGCCTAGAGTACTGTGTGCAGTTCTGGGCTCCCCAGTATAAGAAGGACGTGAAGCTTCTACAGAGGGTCCAGCGGAGAGCGGCAAAGATTATTAGGGGACTGAAACATCACTCGTACGAGGAGAGACTGAGTGAGTTGGGCTTGTTCAGCTTGGAGAAGAGAAGACTGAGAGGAGATCTTGTTAACATGTATAAGTTCATGAAGGGAGATTGTAGGGAAGAAGGGGACAAGCTCTTCTCATTGGTGGCCAGTGATAGGACAAGGGGTAATGGGTGCAAACTGAAACAGGAGGTTCCATCTGCAGGTGAGGAGGAACATCTTTATTGTGAGGGTGACAGAGCAGTGGAACAGGCTGCCCAGGCAGGTTGTGGAGTCTCCTTCTCTGGAGGTCTTCAAAACCCACCTGGATGCCACCTGGTGCCATGTGCTCGAGGTGTGCCTGCTGGAGCGGGAAGGTTGGATTAGCTGATTTCTAAAGGTGCCTTCCAACCTTGAATATGCTGTGATTATGAGAGTAATGGTACCCCATTGTAATAGGGTATATATTCTTTACTGAGAAATGAGATAGTGTATCAATCTCAGGTGCAGAATAAATGCATTTGTATGACTTCTGGGCTTGTCCATAGTGTCCAACACTTGTCTGTCCCGGTCTTGCATGAAATACATACAGTCTGAATGTCACCAACTGAGTCTTATGGTAAAATTCATCTCTTCATCAGAATTCATATACGATGGCCGTGATCTCATTTAAAATCTTGAAACATGGGATTTGGAATGGGATAGACAGGTTTTGTGTGAGAATAAATTAAATCAGAAATCATGTGAGTTATGTTTTAGTAAAAGAAAAATGTACCGAACTACCTCAGATTTACCTAGAGTGCAAGAAAATTAAGTGTATGTAAATGACATGACAGAATCACACAGTATACAAGTTTTGTTATAAATAAACATAATAGGAATAAATATAAATAATACTTGTCAATCTGGAAAGTGCTGTTCTATGACTTCTCACAGGATGCTATTATTATATATTATTATTCAATATTTTCATTATCAGTTTTAAGGATAAAACAAAGAGAAAAGTAATCTAATTCAAAGATGTATGAAGCTGAGAAAAAAATGCTGGTACTTTTGAAGGAGTGTTTGATACTATTTATTCTTCTCTTAAAAAAAACAAAAAAGGAGCAAAAATCCATTGCACGGTAGGTCAAGAAGCAAGGACTAATATTAAAGAACTTGATTTTTCTTCCTTCATCCACAGTTAGTGTGCTCTTTCTATAATTAATACCAAGATTCTATTTTCTGAATAGTATTTCATAATAAAATACTATTCAGGCAGAGGATGTCAGAATGGCAAAATCACACACTGAGAAAATGTATAAAATACCCACTATTTCTAAAGCAAGCATTTATTCTGCACTGCTGCTCTGTTTGACAGAGCCATCACGCACATTTAATAATGTCATAAATGTTGCCTAAAGGAAAATCATATATTTTTTTCTTTTCATCTTTCAAAAAAATAAAAATCCCTAACAAGCTTTTGAGTTACTGTGAATCTACTGACTTCTCCAGAACTAATCTTGCTAATTTGATTAGAAATAGTGAACTATTCCATTATAATTCAACACAGCAGTATATTTTGTGTATCAGTGTATGAGTATAGGATTTTTTTTTCTTCAAAATAAAAAGAAGCTTGTACACTTTACATTGTAGTAAATCAGAGCATTTTTATGGCTAAAATCATTAACCTGTTTAAAAACCTGTGGCAAAAAACTGGTTGTTATGTTGGCAGTGACTACATATTATTACCTATGGCATTGGGTAGATTCCTTAAACTTACTGTAGCAATAAACACCTAATCAATAAAAATTCATTAAGCAAACAAAAAAATCAGTTAATCAGTGAAATCTGCATGCTTTAAACATTCAGTTGAAGGTCTTGCCCATCAATGTCTGTTTCAGTTCTTAGGGCATCGTTGACAAGCAATACTGTTTTCCATTAAAAGACACTGGTGTGTGAACTGATCTGGAGGTCACCTGTCATTTTTAAAACATGATTTATACAATCCAGAAACAGTGCGGATTCCCTTAATAAGTGAGAAAGGGATAGGCCAGTAATGCCACAGTGAGTTGCATGCTATTTTCTACAATAATATATTTTTTATTAATATAAGACAGTTTTTCTTTGTGCTTTTAAAAATAATGGAATTTACATATTGTCACACTGAGCAGTTCCCTAAAGAAAGTCTATTAGCATATTCATTAAGAGGACAGGGAGGAGAGTTCTCATATTTTCATACTCACAAACCTGCTTTTTCTTCTAGAGTACCTGCAAGCTCTGTTCTTGTAAGTGAGTGCCAAACTATTTGTCAATTTTATGCTAGAGAAAATAACATGAAATGAAAATGAGGAGGCAATGAGAATTTCAGCAGTACTTATGTTAGATTTGAAGCCTAACCTCCACTGGTAATAGTTGATGTTGAAAACAAAGAAGATATATCTTATTTGACCTATTGTCAAAAATCATTGTTTTCTCTTAAACGTACCTGATAAAAATAAATCTTTTATTTTTTCCTGCTAAAAAAGTTAATTGAAGCCCTTTTCAATAAAATATCTTTACTGCTGCTCTGTGACAGGAGAAAATAGAAGTTGACACAATAGAGAAGAAAAGCAACTTCCCACACCTGACGCCCAACCATTAAGCTGATTGCCCCATGCATCTGTGCCTACATGTAAATGTTTTAAAATTGAATATGTTTTCTTGGCAACAGCCGCAATTGAGAGACTGGACACAGCTTGATGCAAGCAAAACGTCATCTTTATTGTTCCTACACACACTTTTATATAAACGATATAAACCAGACAGTAGCGTGTTTTGCGCAGATTGGTCACTTCAAAACATCAGGTGCTCCCAGGCACTCCTTGATTGGCCAATACAAAAACTGCTACAAACAGGTCATGGGAAAACAATGGCAGCAGTCAAAGCCCATCTCAAAACAATACTTCCCTCAAGATGGCTCAGCCTCACTTTGTTATCATCAGGGCTAATGCACGGCACCTGAGGCCCCGCCAAGGCTAGTGGAGTCCTGGCCCACAGGAAACCCTGAGATTATTTTGGGAACTGCTGTTAGAAAATAGCAGCAGTTCTGCCTAGATCTGAATCATCGGACCTTACAGAGGACTGGATGTCAGCTGGGCCAACAACATTCTGCTGTACATCAGCAGCATAGCTGTCTCCTAATGAGAGCATGTGAGCATATGAGCCCATGTTCACTGGGAGGTGTAAGGGATGTTTGGGTGTAGAGGGATTGGGAATCAGAGGGGAAGCCCAAAGAAGAAGCCTGGCTGAAGGAATTCAGGAACTAGCTGTTTTCCAGAATCCATCAGGACAGACTAATGGAAGTTGCAGTTGCTTGTGCATCATTTAGGCTCCTTCCTTCCTTCTTCCTGCTTTGCCCTTTCAAAATAAATGACTAACAAAATTCCCTTACAAGAGCCAAAGCTCATGCTCTGCTAATCCTGGCAGGTGCCAAAACACCTTACGCACAGCTAACCATTAGAAGCAGCCTGCCTTCATCCTAAAATGAAGCTATCTCCTCTTACAGTTGATAGGATTTCTCCTTAGCAACTACTAAGCAAAATCCGATCTTGTGCACTTCCATCATCCCTCCTGTCTAGTGACACTTGCTCCCAGCAGTGTGACCAGGTTTGAACTCTGAGGCTTCCAGGGTGGCTAGGAGTTTTGCTGGATTGCCTGCATCTGCTCAGTAATAGGAAGGTATTGTAGTGTATTGACAGACTTCTGTCCCATTCTACAGTTTAATGCTGTGAAAGACATTACAGCACACACAACGTGCCTGCTACCAGGGCTGACTTTCTTGGCCTTTATCCTCAGATCACAGGTCTTCAGTCCCAGGTACAAGCACTGGAACAAGCACTAGTGGCTTTCTAGTGGCTTCATATATTATATGATGATAGTTGTTTGAGAAACTTTCAGAAAGAAATGAAATTCATTCTAATATGGGATTTTAACATCTCTGGCAGTACTGGTAGTAATCTGTAATTGCAAAGGGGAAAAAAAAAAGAAAAAAGGTAATAGAGTGTAAAAAATTGGCCGTTCAAGTGAGAGTTTTTGATTCTCGCAGCATTGGCAAGAGCATATAGTTTTATGCTCATAGATCCCCTCTTTAACAGTTCTTTTTCTTTGTTTAATAGACAGGCAAAGTTGAAAGCCGTATTCATTTTCTGAATAGATGGATTTCTTCCAGGTTCAGCTGAAAACTTTCTTATCTTAAAAAATCGTTATCAATTTCAGGAGCTGTTCATATTGCTAAGTAGGTATCTTTCTTCAAGTGACTAAAATGGCAATATTCTGTTTGTTATTAAGAAAATGAATATGACATATCGACATTTGTGTACTTGTTGTAAAAGCACAACTATTTTAACTGACAAAATAGCTGTGGTCATTTTCCTTTTTTCAAATAAAGTAAAAATCTATTGAGATATTTTCACCACAGAAATCTTGTCATCTCAGTTAGTGGCAGCCGCTGATAGAAGTGCATGGTGAACAAGAGTAAGTGTTCAGAAAAGAAAGCTCCCTCACACCACGGACATTGTAGCAATGCCTTTAGCCTTAGCCTATTTAAATGTATTTAAACTAGTCAGAACATCAAGTTAAAGTAAAGCTGTGAAATCATCATTCAGGCAGGCAGCAGTGAGAAGAACAAAGAGAGCAAAACCACTGATATTTTTATAGCAACTTGTTCTATATTTCATTTGGAATTTCTCTACAGTGGTAGTTCTAGTGATTCTTATCCACAATATTAGCATTCTGAAATATTCAGGAACATTTTTAATACTCTTGCACTCTCATTTTTTCTCCTTTTTTTCAGCTTCCAAAATATACTGACAAATTACACAGTTAATACTGCTTTCTGGATAGCTGATGAACCTTCCTGAAAACACTTGCAAATCTATTCATGAATTCAGTATCCATGATTCATGGAAGTAAACTCATTCTCAAAATGTGAATACTTTATTCAAAAATAAAATGAGATGAGATAGAGAGAAAATAATTTGTTTTGGTTTATTAAAACTCCAGGTGGCACACTGTAGCTGTCTACAAATACATTTCAGAGGTTTGTCACACAGTGTAATATGTGCAATATGCATGAGAGAGACTTACTCTGTAAACAGCATGTGTTAATTCAGCATGAATTTTCTAGTGGGAAGAATGATTTTTTTATTATCGTTATTGAAACTTCTAGCCTCTTCTACTGCACCTTCTCCTAGATGGGTCCATCTTTGTTTTGGCTGCAGTGAAATTACAAATGTATAGATATTGGGGACTGTATTTTACCAAAGTGCCATGGTCTATCTCACATCCCTTGTAACTAAATTCTTTTTCCTACCAAAGTTGGATGCTTTAGGCTCTACCAAGACCGTGTAACTAAATTCTTTTTCCTACCAAAGCTGAATGCTTTGGGCTGTACTCAGACTGCTAACCTGGGCATTCACCATATTCACCCACTCTTTGAAACACAGATATATTCACAGTTGAAAAACACGCCAAAAAATTAATGAATGATTCACCAATAACTTGCAACTTATAAGTCATCAGTAAAGATTTGCTAATAAATAATGATAAGTATGAATTATCACATCCCCATACTGTCCATGCTGTGGTTCAATTTTATGTGCTTGTAGAGGTCGCAGGAGTAGGACCTTCGTCAATCAAGAACCAGCATTTCCCTTACTGAGAAAGCGGTGCAGGTGTTCCAGAGCAAAAAAAGTATCTGCCAGGGCATATCTAGGATGTAGAGCAAGCTCCCACAACCCTGATGAGTTGTATATTCCCACCAGCATCCATGGGCATGTCTACAGCAGAACAGACACAACTCCATAAGAACTGGAAACTGAGATGCCAAGTGAGAAAGAACTCTCAGCAAGCCTCCGACCCTTGGAATTTCTAAGTGTCTGAGGAATGGGAGCTTCCTACTCTACTGCTGTGACAATCTCATGTTCAAGGTTCTGCTGAGGACTCTTTATGCCCAAGACCTTAACAACTGAAAAGAATACTCAGTTGGTGAGATCACACCTGTTTCTGAGGTTTTGTGCTGCTTAAATAGACTAAAACAGGGAGAATCTGAATAAGTTTTCGGGCACAACAGAATTTTCTAATAATGATATTGTTTTAGCAGTGATAATATAATCTTAACTCAGAAAAGGCTGTAGGGGGAATATAAAGGCTGTAGCTGGTATAGCCAATAAATGTAGCCAAATACAAAGACCTCCTTCAATCGGTATTCTTTTAACTATTTTATAGAATCCTCATGAATCTACATACAAACAGTGTTGCAGGTCTGCTATACTAGTTTATCCTAACTAATATGGAAGGAAAACATCCCCCATTTTTCTTTTCAAAAAAAGGATATTTTTATAATGATATTCCTCTGTTGAAAACTCCTACTGAAACATTTTCTACCCAAAACCTACAAACCAACAAACACTTAGCTTGAAACAGACTCAATATGAGGAATCTCCAATTATTTTTTTTTCATTTCTTTGTTTTTAAAAATGTCACAGGGGCTGGGAATCAACATAAGCAGTGATAAAAATGCAAAAGACCTTGTAGTTAGCAAGCAAATTTAATTTTATTCCAGAGCTTTGTTTTTTTTATATTTTTTATTTTCCATTCTTTTAATATTGTGACTGCTTTTTCTTGTGTTCTTTACCTACTGTGTCTTTTTTAACTGTATTGTGCTTTACATCTAGTGTGTGACATCTAGCACCATAGAAGCATTTCCCAACTTCCCAAAGCAATTTCTTCTTTAAGTATATTTCATGAACATTGCTGTTATTTTACAAAACTCCTTTAATATTTTGTTTTCGATTTTCAAGGCATTTTTTTTTCCTTTTGCAGTTATTTCTCTGATGCTTTTAAGCCCTAATGCAGTATCATTTTTTATTTTATCTGGAGGATTAATAGATTGGCAAAGGGATCAGAAGTAATTATTTTACATGTTTTGAAAAACACGCCTTTGTGGAGCTGACTTATTAATTAAAATGAGATTATTCTCTGCTTTTTTGCAAAGCAAATTTAAGATGTAACTAGCAAATAATCTCAGTACAAGTAATATGGATCACCAATATCAGTGCAAATTCCTCCATTTAAGTTTGTATATCATGTATTGAATAATATTCAACATGCTACTACACTTCCCACTTAATTCAAAAGGAAATTAAGATGTTCTATATTTTGCTATACTGATCATTTCTTTGCAATGGCTACTCACATTGAACTGCATTCATGATATTTTGAAATAATATTTGTCAATAATTTTCTATGAACAAGATATTTCTGGGTTGGTTATTACTTACCAAACATGCCTCCTTAGTAAGAGGAACAGCTATCCTGGGAACTTATTCTCTGTCCTTTGAAAAATAATTTCTATTCTTCTCACCTGTTACTGTAAGGAAAAAAAAATCTAATAGAAATTGCATTAAGCAGTCATAATGTTGACATAAACTCAGAGTATCTGAGTTTATCTGAGTTCATCTGACAGCTGAACTGTCTTAATGAGATATTGTCATTGAACGTGCAACAGTTTTATGCAGGGAAAGGATAAGGTAAGCAAGTACAGAATCTGAGAAAAGCAGAAAGCAGCATAAGAACAGGAAGAGCAACATACAGGCCGTGAATGGAGGAGTAAAACAGATGGACTGATGTGAAATGATTGAAGTCCTTATCTGGAAAAGTCCATGCATGACCAAAGAATCTGTTAACATAACTCTGCTAGAAGAGGGCCAGTAACTACAGGCCTGTGACATGATGGACTTCAATATATTTAGATCAATAGAGGGGAAACAGAAAGGTGTGTTGCCCAGCCTCGCAGTTTATGAGAGATATCCACTTACCCCAAAAGATATGGTAATGATATTTAGAAATCTGAGTCTTTCCTCAGCAAGTCAGTCCTATCATCTGTTTAAGGCCAAGTCCAAGCCTTTCTTGCCTTGATCGTCCCCAACAGCCTTTCTTAAAAAGAAAATGATATTAAGGATGGTGGGAGGTAGTAGGTGTACCCAGGTAGACAAGAAGGCCAGCAGCAACAGAAACAGTGTAGCCAGCTGATTAGGGAAGTGATTGTTCTCCTGCACTCAGTGCTGATGAGATCACACCTAGGAAAGATGGGGAAGGACTTGGAGCATAGGCATTATGAGAAGCATCTGAGGGAGCTGGGGTTATTTAGTCCGGAGAAGAGGAGGCTCAGGGGAGACCTTACTGCTCTCTACAACTACCTGAAAGGAGGTTGTAGTGAGGTAGAGGTTGATCATTTCTCCAAAACCCCTACCAAAAATAGAATAAGAGGAAATGGCTTCAAGTTGTGCCGGGGGAGGTCCAGCTTAAATATTAGGAAAAAAATCTACATGGAAAGAATGATGAAGCATTGGAACAGGTTGTCCAGGGTAATGGTGGAGTCATTGTCCCTTGCAGTGTTCAAGATACATGTAGATAAGGCACCTAGGGAAATGGTTTAGCAGGTGTAGTGTTGAAGAGTTTATTTTTGAACTTAATGATCTTGAATGTCTTTTCCAACCATGATGATTCTATGACTCTATAGACGCAATGTCTGGCTCCTCAGCTGCTTTCCTGTGCCAGGAGTTACAGCAAGACTTCTAGAAATCACACAAGAACTCCCTTCTTCTATCTTCTTCCAATCAAATTACATGTTTTTTTCCTCTCAGATTCTCATATTCTGACAGAAGCATTCAATTTATCCCACAAATATATGAGAGCATTCAGATATAGAATGAATCAGATCAAAATAGTAACCTACTGAAACCAGAGAGCCTGATATATATTTCCTTTGTCAAGGACATGGAACAAGTCCATGAGTTGAAATTTCTTAGAATACTACAAATCTAGAGCACTTATTCATAAAAAAAAATGAGATAGTCAAAAAGAATTTTCAAGTAGATTAAACCATGGGGTCGTATAAGGCTTTGGCCTTATATGTGCCGAGAATAAGGCAGAGACCAGACCACTGCGATGAATGAGAGTTATAAAACTGAACTTGTCCAAGGGATGCTGGAGTGCCAGGGCAAGTGCTGAGGCAGTGGAACTGATGTCAATATATGAGGAAGAAAAATAAATACCAAAATGATGCAGAATGTGCCTGAACACCCGAGGAAATGTTTAGTATGATTACTTTAATTAATTTTGAACGAGTCAGAAGTTATAAATTTAGAGAGAGGACACAGCACACATTGAGAGCAGACCATGAGGAGTGCGGAAGACTAATCTGCAACAGAGGACTCCTTCATCGGAGGCAGTCAGGAAGGAATTGGCAGGAACCTTAGAGGAGATGCCAGCAGCAACTGGCAGTGACTGCAGGTTCTAACCTTTTAGCACTGCCCTCAATAGTCAATAGATGCAAATAGCAAAGGCAGCTTTTCAAGCTTTATATTAAGGAAATAACACCTAGGATTGAGCTTCCTACACAAGTGGTATATTTATAGAAAGAGTATTTTTACCGATACAAATTGTAGACTATATTGTACTAGTCACCTATTCAAACAGCATTGCTTGCAATATAACATACTTAACTCAAAATTACAGTTTCTTTTTAAATTATAACTGTTCCATGAAACAACATGCAATTAAATGCACTATTATTGGATTCACTTTGAGGTCTTGAAGTGTTAACTCATTCTGCTGTCTTTGGATCTCTTTTTTTCTTCATTCTGCTGGTATTGTTTGGCTTAAGATCCTCCTGGTAGAAAAGCAAGAGGCTGATCAACAAAGCCTTATTTACAGGAAACATAGTTTTAGATGAGTAATCATGAAAACTAAGCTACTGATTTTTTTTTTTTTTTGATATTCTGAGTCCATTACTTCCTACTGTTAACCTCTCTTTCAAATACAAATTTTGGAAATAAAAACTTTTTAAGTGATGAATTTACCATTTAATTGATAGCAAGACATACTGCCATCAATGGCAGTAAATGGTGTCCTGAAGGTGCCCTTTTTGCCTCTACCACAAGTGCCAGACTTCTCATGTTTTAGCAGCATGGACTGTCTGAAGAGCTGATCTCTCTTTCCCATAGACACAAAGTAATTTGCTACAGAAATACAATAGAGTCTTAGTGAGATCCAGAAAGAGAGGCCTGGAAGGATGAGTGTCTCTGGGCTATGTATGGGAGTTCCAGGGTGACCAGGGCCATAAAGTCCTATTGGTGATCTCAGACATCCTCTTTCTTTATCATCAACCACCTTCAAAACCTCCCATGACATCCTCAACTGCAGCCTTCCAACCTAGCCAGATCTCTCCAAACTTCTATTTCTTCTCAGCCATCCTTCACTTTTGCCGACGGGGGTCGGCAAGCCTTGTTTGTTAGGCTGACCTGGGGTTCTACTCGCCCCAGGGCCAGTCCAGCTAGCAAACAAAGCTTGCCAACTCCCATCGGCAACACTTCACCTCTGTCTGCCAACTTTAGCTCTAGTCTATCTCTATCTCTATCTCTATCTTCTGCTGCCACAACTTTGTATTTTGCGTCCAAAAAGAGGAAAAAGATTGTTTTGCGTTTATGCTGTGGACAGCAAAATCCAGTTTTGTATCACGGTGCTGGAAGAAGCCTCATGCTGATACTGAAATTAAGAGGAATTGATTTGAACCTTGAGTAATCACTTCAAATTTTAGCTTAAAATAAACAGTTTTCAGTAAAACATAGAAAGGATTAGAGAATGGAGATTAAAGAGGGATAATTCAGTTTGATTGAAGAAAATATGTACAGTTTTTAAATGATTCATAATGATTAAAGCTTTTTCTTGCCTGTTTCAGGCACTATTTGACTGTTAAATGATAAATATAATCTTCAGGAATATAAAATTTGCCAAAGAATCATTTGCTACTGAAATATATGTAAGCAGGCTTTCCCAAAACATCAAGGGTACAGCTCTTCACATTTCAAAGAGTTTTCTAGAGCAAACCCAAGTATGTCTCAAAAGGAAAATGTTAACCTCCAAAATATGTCTATGGTCTCCCTTTTGCAGTACTCAACATCATTGATTTTGAATTAAATTGATCATTTTATACAATATGATCTAACGGTTCTTTCAAGGTTCTGCTGTTGTGGAAAGGCAGTCCTGGGACTAAAATTCCAAAAAAAATCAATAGAAAAATCACAAGCTGTTTCAAAGGGGCAAACTCTCCCTCCTAGTAATCTATCTTGGAAGTTCCTGTGTTTTTTTCCACAGCATAGACATCTTCTGACACCTCATTGACAATAATCTTGTAACTTTGTGCTTTGCTAAATAATCTGCTTTTTAGTGTTAAGACATTGGTAAAAGTCTAACAGTTTTACTTAAAAATATCACCAAAAAAACCCCCACTTTTTTTCCTGATTACCTAAAACATCTATTAGATTTTTCAGTTTTTCCATATAAACTATCACCTGCAAACTGTTTACCACTTATTCTGTTCCTGTCCTATATCAGACATTGTTTCAAATCAGTTTCTTTCCTCTTTCAAATAATACAGGTGAATATATTATCACTTCAGGGCTAGGAGGTTTCCAGAGAGAAAACAGGATTTGGCTTTATTACTGCACTGATGTTTCTTTGTTGTGTGTGTGTACAAAGTTAGAATGTTTTTAAAGAGAAATGAGTAACAACATAGATTTACACATTATGTTAAAAAGCAATCCCTGCTATTTAAAACAATCTGTACTATCTAAATCATGTTTAATTTGCTGATTAAAAATTTTAACCCATAGGGTGAGGTCCACAGAGCAGCCACTGTAACGCTGAGGTGTCTAATGTTAGCCTTGTGATATTAGCAACCTCAGTCTAAACTAATGAGCCATTGACTTTAGAAGAAACCTAGGTAGAGATACAGAGTGATTCTTTTCACTTAGCTAAAATGTCATCAAGGAGGTTTCATTCTTTCCTTCTGTGTCCTGGATGACGCTTCTGGGTAATAATTATATCTGTAATTTTCATTCAGCTAAAAGCCAATGGAGAGCCATTCTAAGTATTCTCCTTTTTCAGCATCTGACTGCTTTTACATATGTTACAGGCACCAAGATTAAGGGAAGGGAAGGGAAGGGACGGGAAGGGAAGGGAAGGGAAGGGAAGGGAAGGGAAGGGAAGGGAAGGACAGGCAAGGAAAGGCAAGGAAAGGAACGGTAAGCGAAGGGATG
>JAUBOD010000103.1:891357-936120 GCA_032353885.1 Nothura maculosa | reverse complement strand
CCGCCGGAGTGGGAAGGTTGGACTAGATGATCTCTAGAGGTCCCTTCCAACCTTGTAGATTCTGTGATTCTGTGAAAGGCTGAGAGAGCTGGGCCTATTCAGCCTGAAGAAGAGAAGGCTGAGGTGGGGATCTGATCAGTGTGTATAAACATCTCAAGGGAGGGAGTGAGGAGGATGGGGCTGTCAATGGTTGCCACTGATACGACTAGAGGAAGCAACCGCAAACTGAAGCACCAAAAATTCCATGGAAACTTAAGGAAAAATTTCTTGGCAATGAGAGTGTCAGAGCACTGGAACAGGTTTCCAAGAGAGGTTGTGGAGTCTTCTTCTCTGGAGATCTTCAACACTCATTTGGACACAATCCTGTGCCACATGCTGTAGGTGACCCTATGTGTGCAGTGGGGTTGAACTAGATGATCTCTAAAGGCCCCTTCTACCCTTAAGGATTTTAGGATTCTATAATTAAAATAATGGGAGAAATTGTATTATTGGAGATTTTTTAGAGACTTAAAGGCTTAGAAGAGACAGAACAATAAGGAATACAAAAGGCTATAGACTAGGGTTTTGTTTGGGCAGACAGACGTTAAGATTCAAATCTTTCTTGTATTTGATTTATTTGATTTGGGATGCATGTGTGAACGTGAAACCTTTCAATTAATCTATCTATATTTATTCTGTGAGTCACACTTTTTTTTAATTTTTTTTTGGGTCTATGTGTAAAAGACCCCAAATTTCCAATTTATGTCATAGAAAAATATTCTTTTTTAAAAAATGAAACTTTGCTTTTTTACACAAAATGAGTTTATTCTCTCAGAGGCAGCCCTACATTTATTTCCTTTCCCTTTATTTTACAACCAGATTATTAAAGACATTAAAATACCTACACTCTGGTATACCTGTGGGGAAGACTTATTGCATATTTTTTAAACCTATTCTTAGAGTTCTTCCCTTCTAGAGTAACCGACTCAGTTGGACAGCTATGAACAATTATTTCTTGCTGGGTGTAGAAAAAGGCTGTCTTCCAATTTCTGCTGTTTGTAGTGCATCCACTCCAGGCTATTTATTACCACTGAAGGTGTATGTCAACTGGATACATTTTTTTTTCAAGTGGATTGGTGTCATTGTCACTTTGTAATAGTTTACAATAAGCTGTTACAAAATACACCTAACAGAGCAGTAGGTATATTCTAAGGACCGTAACAGAATTTCTGAATTCTAAATCTGAGCCCACATTGGATTCTTTAAGATACTTCATACACTTCGTAAACAATTGCCAACTTAGCATGACCTATATAATGCATATTAAATATACACTTTACTCACTTTCATTATTATGTTTCATAACTTAAAATCAATTTACATTTGTTGGTTAGCTAGGAGGACTCTATAGTAAGCTATAAATGCAGTTGGTGGCATATTCATATGTTGTTGCATATTATCCTTATATGCAATATTTGAATATCTTTTTCAGATAGATAGTTAGATATCTAACATCAATCTTTTTATTTTCTTCTTTTCATCTAAATGTCTTTTCCTTCAGATTCTAAGTGTTTCCTTTTAAAAATTTCATAGTCCTGTTAATTTCTTTAACTAATGTATCCCCTTTTCATTGGGATATTTTCTTCCTCTACATTTGAATTAGATTATCCCTTTGTCACAAACCCATACTTTTTGATAACAACACAGTGAGAAGACAAACTTTGTTTTCTTCTACAATACCCAGGCTATGGTATGAATTCTAGCTCTGCAGAGGACATCTAAGAATAGCTGTTTTGAAAAAACTCTAGAGGACAATATACAGGAAACCTCATCAGCTATCTGACTTTAATAGAGTAAGTTTGATTTAGTCACATCAATGAGAAAATGAGGAGAATGGTTCTTCAGAAATTTTAAGTAAGTGACAAAAAAAATTAATAAGTAAGTATACTCAAAACTATGTTACTTGGCACAAACTCATATTTGCTGCAACAACAAGAAGACAGATGTCACTAAAGACATAGTTTAAAAGCATAGTCCCTAAAGGCACACTTTCAAGCAGCGGGCCTCCCTCATGACAGAACTTGATTGATCATCTCAGGAAAGAAAATTCTGCAAAAGATTTATGTATTTGGGAGTGAATGCACATTTTCTCTCCTTTAGAGAAAGTAGTATCTTTATAACTGAAAATTTCCAAATAAATAATTGAGTCATGATTCATTTTACAGAAGACACTCAGAAAGAGATTTTGAGTCTACATAATTAAATTTTGGCAAGAATGAAACCGGTCATTGTTAATGGAAGGCCCAGGAAGCCTTAATTACAGGAGATATTGCCAACATCAATGATAATTTGATGGCAGGAAATATTAAGATCCTTTTAAGACATGTCAATCAGGAATTATTCAGAATAGATGCTCTTATTTAGGATCTGTTGTAGAAATACGCCTTTATTCTGTTTTAATAAATATGTGAAATTTGATATATCAATAAAAGAGTTGTGTTAAACTTGAGATGTCATTTCACTTAAAATCAGCCTACAATGCTAGAAAGAACAGTGTGCAAGATAGTGGAAAAATAAAGTAAATTTTATACCCTGCAGAGATTAAATTTACAGAAAACACTGAAGAAAATACTAGAGAGGCTTTGAATAAAGATTTGACCTGTATGTGGAAACAATTGGAGCAGAAATGAGACCCTTAGATGCCTGTCTTGATCCTACCAGTAGGAGTATGTCCATTGTTCTTGAGGCATACAATATTTTTGCATGCATTAGAGAGGAAGAAAGATGGAAATAAATCAATTACAATAATATATGCATCACAATCTACCTCAAAAAAGGAAGAAACAGATGTTTCTTGTGCAGGTATAAAATTCTAAAGGATTATATAACTATCAAAGAATGTGTAATGAAGTGTAGATTAAAAAAAGCAGTCTTGTTATTACAACATATGTTCTGAACTTTCCTAAGATGGCAATGTGCAATGCTGTACATGTGTTCATGAAAGCAAGAAGATTGAGAGCATTTGTAAATGAAAGCATTCTCTTTTATGTTCTGAAAGGAACGTTCTGCAGAAAGGTATGAATTAAGCTTTAAGGTGCTGTATGAATTGGACTGATGCATAAGCAACTATTTTTCTACTTCTAATGGTCTCTTTGGCTGAGATAGAGGTCTCAACAGCTTCCTGAAAATTCTTTCAGTGAAAGCAGTGCCAGTTCCTTCATATATTACTTATGTTGGTTACAGGGAACAAAAAAGAAAGGATGCATTCAAGCTATTTCATTTCTTTCCAGACTTCTTTTTTGGGAATAGTATTCATTTTACTTATAGATGGAAAGATCTTCCATTCCTTTTTATACTGTGCCTCAACTAGAATTGTGTTTGCTAGACACAGTTTAGATATCTAAAATTAATGTAGACTTACTTAACAAGATGTGAATATTGGGATAAAATTCAACTATTTATATCACATGTACATGAGAATACCATTCTTTATATCGCTATCATATACCACTTGGGAAGGAGCAACAAAGCTCAAATTTCTAAAACCAGTGTTTTATCCATAGCTATATAATAGCAAACATAAACATTAAATGTATATTCTACAGCAGTTTACCATAAAGTGTAGATATAAGATAGTAATATACATATGAGTTACAATCCAACAATAAGAAAAGCTTAAGCTAATAAGATATAATAGCTTTGATATCCTTCAAAATGAGATATTCAGAATTCCTATGTACAATATCTTTAAATCAGTATACTCAATCCATGAAACTAAGAAAAATTTGAATCTCCCTTTAACTCTTCAGACAGTCAGTCATTAATCTCTCTTATGATTTAGTAGGTATTTCACCAGCATCCATCATAATTCCACTAATGGAAGACAAGGATTGCAGTCAGTCAGATAATCAGAAGTGCACATTTCCCCAGATGCTGGATGTGATAGTCAGACTTGGAATGAATTTGGATACATCTTGCTTCTAATAAATGATCATTTGGATATTCATCTGGATGAGACATCTCTTCCTCTCAATTGAATAGTCATTTGGTCAAATTGCTTTGTCTACAAGCAAAGCAAAACCCCATTGTATTATGTCAGAGCAGAAATATCTATGGTACCCATAAACATTGGTTTAGAGTCTAGAGATGTTTAGATCTAGGTCTAGAAAAGAGTCACACAGAAAACACACATTAAATAGAAAAAAAAATCACGATATCCATTCAAACTACTAGCTATACAAAATTAACTGCACATATCCACAGAGTGGAAGATAGCTAGACTGCTTATGTAACTATATAACTATATTGTAGATAACCTGTATATATGAGGCCAAGATATAATGCTGATATAGATGACTGTTCTAATGGGAAATCTTCATTTTTTCTACAGTGACAATGAGCAGCTAAACACAATACTTGGTGATGCCTAAAAGAGCTCTTAATATGCAACCGAATCACATATTCTATCTAAGTCAGGAAATAAGTACCACTCCAAATTTTATCCTTAAAGCTAGTGATTCCGCATCTGGGGTTCAGAGAATACCAAAATTTTACACTGTCCTATTGCAGTTTTCATTTCCTCAATGGATACATCCCTCACTCTAGTTTTTCTGCTACTATATGATTGAAATGCCAAATACTTCCAACAGTACTATGTAATAAACCTTCCTCTGTACCCTACTGGTCTATCAAGGCCTTTATTTGAAACACACGTAAGAGATCAGGGAAATTGCCAATACAAAAATCCTTCTACTAATAATAAACATTCTGAAAATGTAAACAAGCTTGTTATAAAACTGACTACAGAAACAGCACAGAATGACTGTAAAGGCAGATTCATTATAAGAAACCACATAGTAATGAATTGAAAAGAAACTAAGCTGGAGCATATACAAAAGCACATACACGTCTCAGAATGGTTTCATGCCCAAGTTCATATGATCAAAATATGAGAAGGATTGTTTAAAAGCACAAATTCTACCATCTGTTCAGGAATTTCAAGATCAATTCACTACATAAATGAGATCTGGCAGAAAGATACAGAATATTCTTTGTTGTCTAGTGTGTAGAACAGACAGATAGATTTTAAAAAAAAACTTAAAATAATTTCTAAAGATCCAGTTCATTCCTATCCTAAACCAGCGCTATTTGGCAATAGCCAACAGCTTTAAACTTCCACTTTTTTAGCCTCAGACAACACTAGTCTCACAATTGTTAGCCTCACAAACTATAGCTCACTTCCTGTATATTATTATTAAGATCATATCTCTTCTTCTTATATTCAATGATCACCATGATGATCTTCCCATTTTGCCTTTACAGCTCTTGAGAGATGTTCAGAGATATCTTGTGTTCTGAACTCATATTATGTTCATGCTCTTCTGTATCTTCTTTATCCTTTGTATGCCAGTAATCACAACAGTAGTCAGGAACTTTTCTGATACTGAAATTCCAACAATAGTGGTGGTAAATTGTTTGAACAGTGCCTGAAATATGTTTAACCTGTATCAAACTGTTTCAGTAAATTCCCAGGCACTGGCCAGGAATTGAAGTCGGAACCATTATCATGGGAGAGAAAGGCAGGTATGAGACCTGCTAATCCATCCACATTTCCCATAAATTCCCAGATAGTGCTGGACTTCATTGTATCTGGCATCCTACAGTAAAATACTGTTAAGTTGCACAGTTATTAAAGGAGCTTCAGTTGAACGCGTTCCTCTTCTTCCTCTTTCATGACCAACTCAGCCTGCTGATTCCTTCAAAATCCATGAGCTAGGGCCAAGATTTGAAAGCAGCTCTACCATGTGAACGTCCCTTTGTTCTTGAATGTAAAAATGCTTTCAATGCTAAGGAACTCCAAACAAAATTGATCCTTTTATCCAGGGTGTCTTTGTGCATCTGAGGTTTTGAATCTGTTGGCTTTTCAGGTGGCTCCCAAGTTTGCACAACACAAGTTTGCGTAGTGGATGGACTCTGTCCCCATAATTAATTTAGCACAAATAGTAGGTAGCATTGGTATTGTCCACATTCTGCCTTGCAATTTGACTGTTCCCAGCAGTGTAGTCTGACAGTTGGTTCCTCGAGCCACCTACAGAACTTGCTGGTAGTTAACTCAGAAGAGTTTTCTAAAAACATTGCAAAGCTTTCCTTCCTCTGGAATAAATAAATAAATAAATAAATAAATGCACTTCTAAAACTGAAAATTCATGAAGTTGGAATTTTAGTTGGAGGAGATTTTTTTCTACATTCAATTTAACTTAATATGGAAATAAATGTTAAAAAAAATATTTCCCAAAATAAATTAATCTTTCAAACAGGAATATAATCTGCTTGATGTACGTGTATGCATCCCAGAAAGCAAGATATGTATACATGCACACCTTAAAAGTAAAATAAAGATTACCTCACTATTACATTAGAAATTTCTCTTGTTCCCATTATTTCCCCTGGATGCTCTGACATAATTACATTCACCTGAAAATATTCATAGTTGTTCTATTGGCTAAATTGGTTTATTGCGTCCTTTGAAATGACTGAATATTTTCCCTGTTTCTTCCTCTGTGAAACTCTGGTTTTGTCTTACTCTGTGCCAAAAAGAAATTGAAATATATATGCCAAACACATGGTTACGAAGCAGTTTGCCCAATAATAATTGCTTCATGATAGTTTTCTAGTCTCACAGTTCTTCTCCCTTTGGGATAGTTTAGTGGTTTGAATAGCATTAGTAACACAGATAAAAAGTACTGTCTCAAGCTAGATATTATTGCTGCAGACCTGATAACATCTAAGTATTTTTGAAACAATAGTTCTCTGAATATTTAAGAGAACTCTAAACTTTACTGGTATTTGCTACACATCATATACTTGAAAAGATCATAGAACATTTCCACTTATGGAAAACAGTCAGTGTTATATTTCAATTGAAAATATTTAGAGAATTACCACTATTGAAAGCAAAAGTTCATTTTAATACATTACATTTCAGCATTGACAATTCATAAATAGTTAGATATATGACACAAATTAAAAAAAAAATCTTAAAAATAAATTTCCATTTTTTTTGACATCTAACTTAGAAATACTGCAATCAGGAAACTCTCTTGTTTAGATTCAATACAAGAAAAAAGACAATGACCCAGTCTCAAAATAAATAAATAAATAAAAAGACCAGCTGTTAATAATTCTTGCACATCAGCTAGTCATTGCTGTGTAAACCAAAAATAAATTTTGGTTTACAAGAAACTATGAAATCTATTTAATATGGAAATGTTTAAAAAACTTACTTAAAAAAAATCTGTTTCAATAAGCTGCATCTTGGCAGCATCCCAGTAAGTCTTTCCAGAAAATTGAGGAAAATTCTTGAAGTGTTATGTTTGCTCTGGATTTAGGTCTTCATATAAGATCTTCTGTAGAGCAACAGGTCATTTTAAAAACAACAACAAAAATCTTTATAAACCACACTGAAATACTCCTACTATTAGGTTTCTATCAGCAGTTTTTGTCTTCTAATCTGGTATGAAAAGAAACAGCTCAGTTTCTGTCAGAGTACATCATGTGAGAAATTCATTATCTCTAATGTATTTAAATTACTCAAGTACAATGCAAACTAAAGTTGTATGTAGCAGTACGGCATATTTCAGTTATAGTTAATTCCTCAATGAAAGGTGTTGATTTTAGCATTACTTTGGTTTATTAAAAATTCTTCCAAAGCCAAAAAAACTTCCAAGAAAAGTGCTTATCTCATATTTTATTATACTTTACATGTATTTTTATACTGACTATTTTCTCTTCATAGCTTTTAAAAAAAATTTTTAGTACTGGTTAAATTCTGGCATAGAACACTAGTTTCATAACACTGTAGTATAGGCACATGCATAGGGAAATATCTCAGGTAGGATTCCATAAGAACATTACATATATGACAGTGCATGTATTAGAACATGAATCAGAGAAGATTATACAACATCTTACAGTGCAACATCTTTAGAGTGGAGAATAACTGTATGGATGGATAAAGAAACAGCCAAAAGACTAAAATGTTTCATATTTAAATAATTTATAATGGCAAAAATTAAGATTTTTTAGCCTTTTTTTGTATTTTTTTTAATTATATCTCTTTCTTTTCTTTTTTTTTCTCAGAAAGGAGAAAGTTAATCAAATAGAATTGCATAGAAACCTGCATTATGATACAGAAAGATCTCTGCAACTGAGAGTTATTTTAATGTTACTATGAATATTACAAAATGGTGGAAATTGCAACCATATGAACATATATCCTAGCACAAGAATGTGTTTGCTACTGATATATTTTTGACTAAAGTTGTACTTTAAAAATATATATAAATTTACTGAATTTCTATCCCACATCAAATTTAAAGTATTGTTCAGGAATAGAATGTCAG
Source organism: Nothura maculosa (assembly GCA_032353885.1). Classification (NCBI taxonomy): domain Eukaryota; kingdom Metazoa; phylum Chordata; class Aves; order Tinamiformes; family Tinamidae; genus Nothura; species Nothura maculosa. Next base: position 927,739 of record JAUBOD010000103.1, on the reverse strand, counting down.
TGTATCCCACCAAAGAATAATTATACATTTCTCTTAAGAGCAAGCTTTGCTAAAATATTAGCATTTTCACACTTAATGTTCGGAGGCAGATCATGTATCATTGCCTTTAAATCCAGTCTTGCCAACACCAGTAAACTCAAAAATGGCGCATGCAAAGGGACTATTGGGTTAGAAATTTAGTGGTTTCAGTTCCTCAAATGTCAATCAAAGTGACAGAGGCAGCATATCTGTAAACGTCTGCACTGTTTCTCTTTGGGGACAACATAGGAACAGTATATGCTGTAGTCATAATTAACCTAAGTGATGTGAACATGAGCAAGCTAGATAAGTATGCAACCCTTGCACATTTCTGTCACATTTGAAGAATGCAAAATGTTTTTGGAGAGAGGGAGAGAGAGAAGAGAAATCACCGACTTTCTGTTGTAAGAAGCTAAAAATTGATCTAGGAGTTGAAGATTTAGGTACTCTTTTCTTCATATTGATTCTTCAGGTTAAAAATACAGAGCACATCATAGCTACAGTTTTAATAGCATTGTGGAACATTTAAACCAGAAATTATTTTAAAATAATTATCGAAAAGTAGAAATAAATATATAGGGCATTTATACTACAGTCATGGAGCAAGGCTAGTCATATTTAAACATTTATTTCTCAGTTTCTTCAATAATGAGTACATACAAATCACCTTATCTCCCAAGAGGACAATACATTTCTGACGGAAGTATTTGCACAAAGGAACACTTTAAAAAATGTCATCTGAATGTGCTGATTGGAAAGGAACATTGGAAAGAGATATAGAATTTCTAGTGCCTAGATGTGCTTGGGAAGTTATAATAGTGCTAAGTGCAGTGCTTCAGTTAAGTATCTGTCAATATTCAACTAGTAAAATCATATTTTCATGAATTTATAATTTTAGAACTCACAAATTCATTCCAATGCAAAAGCAACCCTGACAAAAAGTGTCTCATTATAGCAATGACTTTTTTATAAATTTTATGTTTTTAAAAATGTTTTTCCTTTTCAAATTGTAGTTTAACAACATACAACAGTGAATAAATATAGGAATTTTATAGTTTATTTATATAAGGGAGTAGTTGAAATATTTACATTGCTTTTAATATAAAATATGTTATGCCTGAATTTATATAATTAGAGAAATTTCACTTGGAGAACTAATACAGAAGTCTAGCTAATATGCATTAATTCCATTTCAAGAGGATTTCCATCTGCACATAGATTAGCAAGTCTGCAGCAAAAATGATTCGATTTTTATCATTTAATCTGACTTCATGCATAATGCAGACCACAGATTTTCACCAGTTTCACATTATATTAAGATATCCACATATATGAGGAATGTGTCATTTAGGAACATCCTTGGAAATAAATTATTTAGGTCTCCCTGTGTTCATCTTTCCCTTTATAATTTATATTTATGTTAGGCAAAACCTGTTCCTAACTTAAGTTATTTTGACTATTGCATTTCAAGCAAAAAACAATTGAGGATATTGAATACCACAAAGGTTTCTTGTAATAAATAAATAAATAAGTAGATCAAATTTACCAATAATATTGTTTTTTCTTGAAATTTCCATGTGTCTGTTTTATTTATGCATTTTTCATGAATATTAAGGTTGTAAAGCACTGACTACAGAAGTGAATGGATTTTTTTCATTCAAAATTGAATCATTCCTTACTATCTCAATTTTATGATATCTAATCATCTTTTATTATGATTTGCTTAGGCTAAGTCATTTTCATGTGTAAGTAATCTAGTGTATCTGATGTATCTGACCAGATCACAATGTGTAGAAAACTGTTGTATCTTTCTGAAATCTTTCTCCATTATTTTTGTTTTCATAGTCTGTTTTCAGGAAAAACAGCAAAAAATAGTTTGGCTCTGGAGACTTGATCACAGTAACAATGAAGGGAGTTAACACCAAGTTTTCTATCTCTGCTTCCTGTAATATCTAGCAATAGAGCATCTATTTTATTCATTAATTGCACATTACTCCATAATTCCTAGTTTTATAAATGCCACAACTTTCTTTTATTTTCTTTTTGTCTTTGAAAAGCAATTGTATTGTTACTATTTTTTTCAGAAATAATACTCAATAGGAAGCAAAAAGCAAACAGCATGGAGAATGGAAAAAATACAGAATTTCCTTAAAATAGTCAATTTGATCATTATTTATTTATTTGATCATTATTTATTTCTTGAATTGCCAGGATTTCTTAAAGCTACTTAAAATTCTTTACTACTTAAATATATTTAAATGTAAATCCAATATAAACCAAAATATTGTAACAGGGAGATAATTCTTTAATTTATGACGCTGAAAATAATGGATAAGTTTTTTATTTTCTTCTCTTATAGCAGCTTTCTGCTTGACAGTAATATAGGTTATCATATTTGCTGAGATTTACATAGTCTTTGCTAATCTCAACCCCCTTTTTTTTTATATGAAATTCAAGATGTAGTTTGAACTAATTTATATGCATAGAGATTCCACCAGAGACATCAAACTTCTAGAGAGTGTCCACTGTAGAGCAACAGAGATGATATTGGATCATCTCTCGAATGAGAAAAGATTAAGCAAGCTTGATCTGTTTAGCCTAGATTAAATTGAGAGGGGATCTTATGAATATGTACAAACATCTGAGGTGAGAATGTAAAGATGGGCCAAACTTCTTGGTGGTGGCCAGTGACAGGACAAGAGGCAATAGGTACAAATTAAAACACAGGAAATTCCTTTTCCACCTGAGGAAGAACTTTACTGTGGGAGTGAGAGAGCCCTGGAACAGTCCACAGGGAGATTGTGGAGTAGTCTTCTCTGGACATCTTCTAAATCTGCATGGATGTGACCCTGTGCCATGTGCCCTAGGTGCTAGAGATGGGAGGCTCCACTAGATGATCTCTAGCGGACCCTTCCAACCTCAATCATTCTGTGACTCTGTGATTCCGATAAGAAAAGACAGGAATTAATCTGGCAAGAATTATTATACAATACATTGCCTTACAATATCTTCCTCTTCCTTTAATCTCAACTAAGGATAAATTATACTGTAAATCAGAGATAGACTGTGCAATTTAAAGACAGACACTATGAATGGGAAGACTACAGCATGGTAACATTTGATCAAGTGTCAAGTGATAATATCAGTACATGTTCGGCTAAAAATATAAGCTATTGAAATTGTGAAAACCCTGCAGACACTTTTTAGTCAGACAGACCAATATCTTCTGATGTGACTGTGTTGTCCTGCATGTTCTATGCAATCTGGAAGAAAGTGCAGGACTCTGGGATGCAGAAGTGTTCAGGCCCTCTCTCATTCCTCAGTATCAGGTGTCGTGGGCAAAATTCTAGGGACAGTTGGAAGTTGGATTTCCCATTCACATGTATTGAAAGTAAAAACAATATGTCAATCCTATATAATGACTGGAGACACTACTGTATTTTCTTCAGAAGCTTTCTCATTTTCCTCATGATATCTTCATCTGGGGGACAAAGTTCACAGCTGTGTGCTACAGCTATTCACCAACAAATTACATACTAGAAAAGTTTTTTTGGAGTCAATCCTCAGATGACCCACTAGCTACTGGTATATAGCCTGATGATAGCAGCAGCTCTCCATGGCTAGCCCTAATGTCCTATCTCTTTCATCAAAAACTCACAGTTGGTACAGTAGCAGGGGAGGTAGATGCAGACAGGGAGGGCAGTAAGTAAAAACTATGTTCTGAGAGGAACACTGACTGTATAAATTGCACCTCCATACCATGTGCCCATGCCTTACTCAGAGCAATATGCAGAACAAGAACTTGCACAGCATCCCTTTGGAGAATGGATGAGGGATATGCTTGGGAGCCCAGGCATGCTGAACAGTTAAAAAAATCTGTAACTACTCACAGACACATGCCACAGATGTCCACACCATCTATTTTAAGCAGCAATATACCTTGAATGCAAATATCCTGACCAGTTGCACCTGATGTCTCCACTCACACTCCCTTGACCATGGGCATGTAACCAACAACATGATCGAGAAGATGCCAGAGATACCAGATAACCTTAAAAGCAACCCCCTAGGAGAGTTCCCCATGTCTCATCCTTTGCAGCTCTCCTCACAGATTAAGAGCTGTCTTTCTTGAAATGAACAGAAACACTGTTGGTGAAGAGTATGCAGCAGTAGATTTCACAACGCAAAACCAGGGCATTCTGGGGAGCAGAAATCTTCGGAGTTTTCTTGCCGATATACCGTAAACAGTCTGTAATGCAGACAGCCTAACATCAGACAGTCTATGAGTTGCGCCACAATTTTAGCATTGCCTTTAAACATTACTGCTCCATTACTGGGCACTAACACTCCTAACAAGTCTAGTTCTTGAGGTTCTATCAGGATTTGTCAAATTCATATATCTGAGGATACCGTCTAATCCGTTTTAAGATTACCTAAATTACCCGTAATGTCACAGATACAATACCTTTTCTGCTTAAATGCAAGTGAAACACAATTCCTAAAGATTGCATCAGAACTATTCAATCAGCTTCATGGTCACGCAGCAGATTACCTACTAATAAGGCATTCCATTTGCTGATAGACACTGCACTGGCATCCATGAAGCTGGTCTCCACATCTCTCTCCCTTTTTTGTTTAACTAACTACTCTATTGCCACAGCTGCTCTTAGTTGAGCACGCAGCCTTAACTTGGTTAAAGGATCAATCAATCGTTAATAGATATACTAGTAATAAACAAAATACAGTTAGTACAATAATTAGAGACTTTACAACTCTCATTGACATAGCTAAGCAAAAGATTGTTTAATTAGTTGTGTCTGCTCTCATAATTTCTCAGTTATCAGTCCTTGCTTGTTCAGCCATGGCTAATAGACTGATCACTTCAGCATCTTCTCCCATATATCGTACTGGCAATACGTGCTTCAGAGGACATTTAACAATGGATTACATTAACTTTAACAAGCATGGAACACAAAGCATGACTCCAAAAAAGATTAAGAATAACATTACAGCCAAAATCATCAGTCCTTATAGCCAAGGGTCTCTTTATAATCAACGATCCATGGTTCCTCTGGCAATGAGGGCATCGAGGATGCTGCAGCAGGCAATGTTGGCCAGACCCAATGTACTGGAACCCTTCGTGGTTCTTGATCTGTAGAAACAAAAGCATATCCTCGTCCCCATATTACTAAGGGTATAGGTTTTCCCTGTTGGCGTGACTCAGGATCTCAGAATTCACCAAAGCTTTACTTAACTTTTCCTGAGTGGTAATGCTGAAGTGTCTTTGCACTGGAGGCACGTTGTCTCTTTCTCAATTTAAAAGTTTAGGTACATACAGGATGTTTTTTAACCATTCCTGAGGGGATTATCCCTTGCTCCCCCTTTCTGTTTTTATAGCATGGCTTTCAGGGTGCCATGGGCACACTCAGCAATGGCTTGACCTGTTATCTGTTTTAGGCAGGTACCCCTAGCATGGTAGTTTCATTCATTCCATGTAGTAACACCATTATACAAGGAATACAAACTATGGTACAAATGAATACAATAAACAAAAATAACAGTTCTAGTAACAGCTTTTGTACCCAAGACCATTCCATTTGCATTGTGCAAGTGGATTCCAGTTGTCATCAATCCCCGTCATCATCCACTTCTTACAAATAGTCTTTTAAACATTTTTCTCTGTACTGCAAGCCAAACAAAACTGAGATGCCTTCTTTTTGTCCTCCATAATCATTCAAATCAGTTACCAAAGATCACACTTCTTTCTAACATCTTCAAATCAAATACCAGCAATTTACATTTCCTTCTTGTTTCATGAACATTTCTCAGAAAAAAACAATAAATCTACAAATGGGATTTCATCCCACTTATCCACTTATTCTGCCTCCTACAAAACAACATGTTCAAGGAGAGCAGGCGTCCTATTTAATTGTTTATCTGTCTAGCAAGCAAGCTTGATTACATCCCTTAGCACCTTTCCAGCTGCTACTCTGGGTGCAGGCAATGAAGCTAAAGCTCTGGTCAGCCACATCCCAGAAGGCCAATGCATCGTAGTTAGCTTGCCTAGGTAGCAAGGTTCTTTGGCAGGTCTTTTGTGGAATTCTTTGCCAGCAGGATAGCGAGATTGGTCATTCCCCCCATGGACGAGAGGTGGCTGACAGGCTCCAAGCTTGTGGGCGCCCCCGCAGAGACAACATAGGTCTTGGCTGGAGTCTCTCCCCGTCTCAGATCCACAATTGTTTTTCACATCTAGCCTATCCTGACACGTAGGGCCCGTACATGTCAGGAGGTGACGGGGGTGGGCAAAGCTCTACCTTTGTCATTATGCAACTTTCCCTGGTGTGCGCATACACGGCCACCAGTAAGGGTCTCTGGTCTTGTTACAAGGGTCTTGCCTTTATTACCTTCATCTTCCTTGCTTTGTGTTTGACCTCCAAGCTAGCTTACAAGTCATCTCCCCTAGCATTACAAAGGCAGCTAGAAGCATCATGCGTCTTTCTCTGCATGCATGCCAAAAAGGTAGCAATAGACACATGCATATACTTCAAATATAAAAGTTCGTTGAGGAAAGTATAAAGCAAAGGATAAGCTACTAACTTCAAACAGCCTCCTTCTTGTCGGTTAATCAGTCCTGCATCTTATGCAGAGTCAGAAACTATTAATTATGTGTGAAAACATATGAAAACAGTGAACCATCCATCACAAGTTCCACAATTTGCAAAGTGCTGGTAAACTCAAACGTCCCACCACGTCCCTCACCCCCCCAGGACCACTGGGCGATTTTTGCTTTGTGGGGAAAGGGGGAGGGGGGAGTAGAGAAGGGGGCACCTTAGCACTCCATTAGCCACCTTGCTGCCACTTCCGCCCCTTCCCTGTGCCAGGGAGGAGGAGGAAACATCGTTTCTTCATGGCCGCAGGAGGCAGACAGAGGAGACAATGAAGGAGTCACCTCATGGGCTTCTGGTCTTGGGCTCCTGCCTCTTCCTCTGCACCGTGCCTGCATTCTGTCAGTAAGATCATATATTGCATGGTAATCAGTATCATTTTGTTGATTAGCTTCCAGTTGTGTAGCATGAACTGGTGGGGCTTCGTTATGTTCTCCAGTAAGTTCATGGTAAAAGGTGCTATCAGCCCATTCTCTAACACTGGCTTTACGAGTTCCTTTGTTATGTTGTACTCTAAAGGCTGATAATGCGAAGCCTGATGACACGAATACATGACTGAGAAAGCAGATAGCGCTTCTACATCCCTCGCTTTCCTGGCTTCTTGGCGTACCTCAGCACGCCAGTCACATAGATTGAGCAGAAAAAGATCTGGCTCTTGTTCAGGGTCTACAGGTCTAGGGGATTGTCAGGCAGATCCACACAAGCCACAATGCATTCCACTGTTGCTGGCACCACAACATCTGAAGTTCCTATGTACTTTCTTAATGCTTCATAACACTCTCTCCACGGGCACACTATTGAGGCAGTGATTAAATCATCTCGCATTGCTTTGTCCCAGATAACTATCCCATGCAGATGGATCATAAGTCATTGTTTCACTTAACACATTACAGTTTTCTATACATTTTAAAAGACCAAACAAATTACGCTCTTGAATTTCTTCCTTTTCTCCCTGCCATTCTTCCTTACTAAAAACCAGTGAAGGTTGTTTAAAGAACCCACCCTTCCTGGCCCAGTCCAGGAAATGTAATAACTTCTTGCTGGAAATGGTAGCATCTCTTTGACTAAGAAAAGTAGTCAATAAATAATGCGCTGCCTCCTTTTCCATTTTGACCAAATTTCACAGTTTACCGACACTTGGAGTATACCTGAACTCTTTAGTGTCCAAAAGGCCTTTCCTCCCCGATTCCTGTTCTCCTTGAAGGGCTCTTTAGTCTCCTTCTTGAAGGGCTCTTGCTCATCCGGATTGTCCAGATTTAGTGAGTCTAGGTCCTCGCTTGTCCGGATTGTCCGGATTTAGCAGGTCTGGTGTCTCCACTCGTCCAGATTGTCCAGATTTAGTGGGTCTGGGTCCTCGCTCGTCCGGATTGTCTGGATTTAGCAGATCTGGTCCTTGCTCATCCGGATTGTCCGGATTTAGTGGGTCAGGGTCCCTATTCGGGCGCCATATGCGGGAGGCGGGCTTGTGAGAATCAAGAGACGACTCAATATGAGTTACAGATGATTCTGTTTTATTGTAGACAAGCTTGGCCTTATATAGGATCTAGACAAGCTTGGCCTTATATAGAATCTAAGTATAGCGACAGGAGTAGATTGGTTACAACAAAAAGGTGGGGGACGTAAAGCTCAATTGGTTTTTGACCCTTAGAACAGGGAGCCTGATAAAGCTGGCTCACTGAACAATTGGTTGTTGATCCTTAGAATAGGGAGCCAGATAGAGCTCGCTCACTGAGAGTTTACACATCGCATTACCTGGCTCCTGCCCTGGTTTTGGGTGGTGAAATCTATTGCTGCATACTGTTCCCCAAGAAAACACCATCTTGATCTGGTGTCCAGGAGGATGTTGAATGTTTATACTCTTCTGTTGTGATAGACATACAGCAACCTTGCTCTTCCCTAATTCCCTGAGGACTGTGAAAATGACTGGAATTTGACCAGTATGTTCTGACACTGTGTGGAGGAGAAGGATGCCATTATGCAACTCATGGATGAGCACGGAAAAAAGCAGGAGCACACAAAATAGGGGAAGAGAGGAAAGAGGCATCATGACTGCTTTAGGCTTACATGACACCATCATACTTCTGGTTTTACTAACTTATTAAAAACTTAGACTGAGCCTTTTCAGGAGTTTGGTTCACCAATTTATTCTGCTGAACTATTTTTGGAGACAGCTTCCTTTGTCGTTTAACTTGCATTAGCTTCTGAATATATTCATTCATTCAGCTGTGCTCTGCTCCAATTCTGTCTCTTTAAGCCGTATGAGATTTTCCATCTTCTTGTGCCCACTTTTTAGTTTGTATTACTTCAGTCTTGGCCTTCTTATCCGACTTGTAGATTTTGATGCTGCTCGTTAAAGAATCTCTTACTGCCTTACCTTAGTATGTGATCTCATTTGTCAGTTTTGCCATAAACTTTTAAAATATACACATCAGTGGAAAAATAAAGGTAAACCCAACTTGGAGACAATTCCCAAAATCAAATGCTTTCAAGTTGGCAAGATATTATTTTAACATTCAGTATGTAATAGGAGATCTAAGCAAATCCTTTTTTTTCCCTAGGACATAGGTTTTTTCATTGTATAGTGAACTATTTTTTTACATTAATTAATGTAAAATTAAATAAAACTAATGTAAAACCTAGTAAAAACTAATTTTTACTAATGAACTATTTTTTACATTAAGATATTTTCTTGAAGCACTTCTATGGAGTTAATCTTCAAATTACATCTAGGTTTTCAGTCTGGTTATATGTTATTTTACTGTACAACTCTGGCACCTTAATCTTCAGCACTGCTTTCATGCTAATTGAAGTTCTTCCAAGGGAAAAAACTCCACTGGCTCAAGAGGATAACTTGTTTCAGGAACCACAGAATTGCTATGTATTGATATCGTCTGAACCAGGTATTGCTTTCTCTGTTCTGAACAGCCACTCAATTCTATCCCTGTGACTTTACATCTTTAAACCTCTCTGTTCACCCTCTTTCTGTTATTCCAGCGTATGTATCAAAAATCCTAGGTGTTAGGCTGAAAACTGTCTGGAGTGCAACAATTCCCTCCTTTTTCAGATTGCTTTTTCTGGATGAGGACTTTCAAAAACAAACAGTACCAGAACCTAGAGAACTGTGATATGTCTAAAACTGTATCACATCCAGGTTCTATTTGCTGGAACTACTAATGTCTAGTGAAATTCTAATCCTCCTAATGGAAATAAAAAATACTCCACTAATGGACTGATATCTTTACTGACCTAGGCCATTTCAATATAAAATTGTAAAAAAATGCTTGAAGGACTGAGATATGATCTTTTTTTCTCATATAGTCTGACATACATTCTTATACTAAGATTTGTTGTCATAAGCTTCTCTGTGTAAACTCCTTGAAAAGCTTACTCTGCTACATTGCCTGTAGAGTCTAAAAACAATCTTTATCTTAACACTTCCTCTAAAAGAAGAATAAAACAGGATGTTGCATTCCCTTCCAACATGATGCTGTTATCAACTCCCTCTTCTCCTGTCTTCGCTTCAGAAAATGCTAATTTTCCAACAGAGCGCAGACATGTGGTGGAGTTGATGGCAATGGACTGTTAAATTCAAGAAAAAAGACTAATTATGTTTAAAGGACACACATTGAGATTACACAGAAAGGGATAATTTGGGAATGGTCAAAATAAGGGCATGGTGGCCTGAAGCAGAGAGGGAAAAAAAAAGCAATTAAAAAAAACCCTACTGAATGACTCCATTCAGAATGTCTCCTCACCTTCCACTATTGACTCACACATTAAAAAAAAGTCTCCAAATGCCTTATGCCTTTATGTCTTAATATGCCTTTTTCCTGACAATGTTACAGTCAGTGCAGCTCACTGTACCCTGCTGGAAGGAGCTTAAGGGCAAAAATTAGTGCTTCCTATCCAAGCAACAGTATCCTTGCAAATACAATGCAAGGAGACTGCAGTCTTACATTGTATTTAGTTTACAGAACAATATAGAGGTTGGACTTCTCTTTTCTCCTCTTTTTGCTTCTGAAACCTCATCCATTGATTACTCAATTGTTCCTCTCTTGTTTCAATATCTAAAAAGCTTAACTGCAAAGGTTCAGCTGTTTCTCTTCCATCTATATATTTGTTTTCTTTAAAGGAGTGTATTCTCACTAAGAACTTGAAAACATGTCTAGGTTGCCAAATATTTATCATAAAATGGTAGGGGATAATGTTTTAAAACAATAGAACCTATACGCCAGGTTAGTTTCTTTCTTTATGATTCACTTTTATGTTAGGTGAGATTTCTCTTTAAGTTGTAGCTTACATTTTTTAAGACAAATTCTTGAAATGACACCATCTTTTTTTTTTTTTCCCTTTGACTTTCCTCATGCTCACATTACCTCTCTTGAAAACAAAGAAATCATCTTTTTCCTCAACCATTATTTTTTCCCTCTTCTCTCTGCACATGTTATCCTGAGGTCTGTTATATTTCTTGGTGATTTTTGCTACAATCTTGGAGACTAATGTCTTTCTTTTGTTGGAAACTGCTTTTCCCTTGCCCCTCAACCAGAGACAATCAAGATGATGGTCAGCCTTATTAGCTGGTGAAAACATGAAGGGGAAGGTGGCTTTACTTCTATATCCAGCCAGATGCCTGTGAGTCAAAAAAAAACAATGATATTTGTAGGATGCTGAGTAGGATTGCCTGATGCTGTTCTCCGAACCTAAGGAATATATTTGTTACAACATTTCACTGCTTTTAGTGACTTTAAATCTTATATTTGTGGACTTCACTGATACACATTGTCTTTCTATGGCATTTCATAGTATTATTACTACACTTGAGGTGCAGATCAATATTCATCAGCAACTACCATAGCACTTACCAGATTTTTATCTGCTGCAAAAGAAATCAAAACTTTCTGGCAGAAAGGGCTATCTCTGAATTGAAAATTGGAAAGCAAAAGCCTTTATGAAGAAGTTGTACATTTTTAAGCTTCATAATCTGATCATAAATTGCACTTCTGAAAAGACATTAAGAAATATTTTAACTCATACTCCGTCGATACCTTTTCAATATAATAGCTGGGAACGGAGGTTTTTTCAGGAAGGAAGAGAAATCAGTGATTGAGTTGAAACTCTATGTTGTATTTTTATTTATATGGAGAGAAGTTGTGCTTTTTTTTAAAGGAAGAAATGGAAACAAAGATAGCTATGCTCTTTATTGCTCCACATTTCCTTTTCATCAGTAACCCAGTCTTTGATACGGATTCAAGCCAGAAATCAACAGCAGATTATGTTTTCCTGTCTCTTTCTGGATGCTTTATGGTGTTATGGTTAGCTGACAGTTTAAGTCCTTCTCCAGATCATAGCAGCGTGATCCTTCTTCCTCTCACCAGCACTTATCTGATCTCACAGTCAGCTAGCTCTAAATATAAGATTAAGCTGAAATATACTGCACCTAGCAGAAAAAATCAGTTTGATCACTTACCTCTCTGAAATTGGTTCACTAAAGGGTCTTACACAAGCCAGCATGCTATATCACCTGTTTATCTTCTTGCTATCACCTGCCTGTGTCCTCTAATTGTACCCTCATTAAATCCATATAGATAGACAGAGGGCATTCTTCTCAAGAACATTCAAATTCTGGAGCAAATTTTTATTTAACCCATTTTGATTGGCATCAACTCATTCAGTAAGTTTTCTAACAAAAGCTAAGAACTATAGTTTAACTTATCAGTTTGTAGGAGGATTAATCTAACCTACAGACTATAAAGCCTTTAAAATAAAATAGAATTATAAGTGGACTAACCTGAATAAATTGTGAATATTACTTGAGCATTTTAATATGAGTTCCATTTTGTTCTAATTTCTTTTCTGGAAAAGTTTAGTTCTCTACATTAAAAAAAAAACACATTCATGCAAATGCAAACAATGAATTGCTTTCTTGATATTGGATCATAAATCTGAATCTAGGAATCTGAATGATTATAAAAAAGATAAAGAAAGAATACTTAATTTTCTTCATTTTCTTAATGTACTTAACATTCTCCCTAAACTCAAAACTTTTTTAGATTTATGTATTACTTTCAAGAGTTTCTGTTCAAATGCATGTCTCTAGTCTACATGATATTATTATACAAATCAGAATTGTTAATAATAACCCTCCTACAGAAAATTGAAAAAAAGGATTAAAAAGGAGTTATACAGGTAAGCTGTTTCAAAGAATGATAATTTATATGGGTCTTCTGATTCATAGGATAGTAATTAGTACTGATCAGATGAAAATTCAGAGAATGAAGAATTTGCTTACTTCTAGCTAGTCTGATTTATAGGACTTTACTCCTATTATCATTTTGTATTGATTACAAGACATTTGCATAGGTTAATGATAATGGTTAAAGGTTCCTGCACAGTGAAAAAGATTGAAAAGATGGATTTCTCCAATTAAAAGAGGTATTATTGACAATGTTGATGTTAGAGCTCTAGAGCACTGGCGTAATTTTTATAATGAACATGGATTTAGAGGATACTGGGTGAGAAGCAATAGCAGTAGATCTAATTAAGCTTACTATAGTTCTCTCTAGCTCAGAGATTAAAACAGTTAAGCTTTAGTCTGCATATGTGAAACAAAATCTTGCATTTTAGACACATAATACTGAGTTATATGCTAAAATTGGCATACAAGTCTGTATAAAAGCATACATTAACCATTTGACAAATAACATTATCTATTTTTGATTCTTAAAAGAGTGAAATAAATCAATTTTTTGTGATTTGTGACACCAATTGTTTGTGTTGCATTAACTAAGAAAAGCTTTGTTTTTTAAATGGAAATACTGTCTTCATTAATATATAATGTGAAACAAATGCCACTGTGAACTATGAAAGAAAGCTTTCAAATATGAGACACGAGACTTAATGTCTGTTGCTTTTGTAGCTAAAATGACTTGCCAGACTTATGTTAAGATCACTGGTTACACTCTATTTCTCCTACATAAAGCTTCTAGAAAACATGTACAGTTAAGGAAGATATGTCGGATTTATTTCCTAATGCATATTTAGTAAGACAGAATTCTCCTAGCTAAGATCTTTAAGCAAACATCTTAATTGCCTTCTAACAATAATAGTAATACTATTCCTTTGATTTTAGGCAAGATTCATTCCATCTAAAGATCCTATATGCATTAGTACTTGTTCTTTTTGTTGATTTGTAGATTACTTCAATAATTATTAAATATATAAAATTACAAAGAGGGTTTTATATCAAATTGTTTCCTCCAAATAAGTACCAATTATCTATTTTAGAAACTTTTTGCATAACAGTGCTTATACTTACTACATATGCATAAAGCACTAACTGATAACAATTCAGTTCAAAGAGATCTTAACTGTGTTATGTTAAGGAGTACTACAGTATATGGATAGTGGCATATATTTCCCTGAGGAAACTGGTGAAAGATCTGTGACAAGAATAAGCTGGATAACTTACAAAAAGGATACTCTGAAGGAAAGAAAAAATCTATTTCTAACTTCCAAAACTCGATTGTTCAATAGATTTAACTATTCAGAAATGCTAGAAGTCTTAGAAATGGCAAAAGTTATTTTGAAGGGGAAAAGGAAGTTATGTGAAAAAAAAATAGAATCTCTGGCATAATTCAGAATGGAAACATAGTGAAAGGCAGCAGACCATGATGTTAGGACCTCCTTTTGTCCTTTCTTTTTGTATATAGAAATAGTCTAATCTATAGAAAACAGCTCCTCCTGATCAGGGTATGAAATCTGCATTTTTTCCTTTTACATTCTTTTCTGGCTGTAGTGATCAATTAATTCTTATTATCTTGGTTATCACCATACATTATACATGGAAACAAAAATCTCAGTCATTAATTTCTCTTTGTGGAAGCACCCTGAATACAATTCTTCAATTGAATTGGCTGCTAAGGTAACTTCTCAATCTTCCCCATTGCTGTGTTACACATAGAGCAGATTTAGTGGTCTTTCAAGGTTTTCCTAGGGTTTGATATAGGCTGTCTGAACTGCTTCTCCTTAAGAAAGGTCATGAAAATGGACACGATTTTGTTTTACTGAAAGAAGTGTCTGGCCAATGCCAGAGTTGTGACTCACAAGGAGTGAGTATTATTAAGTATTTTGCTGCAAGGATATATATCACAGTACAGATCTTTCCTATGATAATAGGAAAGTTCTCAGAATTTCAGTGATTTCCATGGCTAAATTTACACTGTCAAGTAACTTAACTTACAAGTTGTCTCCTAGTCCACATTGCATAAATGTTAGTTCACTCCATGGCTCAGCATTAAGGAAAACCATCTCCACTCCTCCAAAACAAACCTGAAGTTCTGTGGATAATTCATTCCATTGACTGCTCCCAAAATGCAATACAAACCAGATGACCAAGGGCTTAGATTTCTCTGCCCTACAAAGTCCTTCAACATCAGACTTTTTATTTTCCAAAACACTTTCCCATGCCTAGACATCATAACCCAGAGCATGTAATACACTCCCTGAGTTTCATGTTATAAAAATACCACCTGGTGGGTTGCAGCACAGCCCTCATGTTGTTTAAGGCACTTTGAAGTAAAAACAAACAAACAAAATAATAGTTGCATTTTGAATTGAGGAGACCACCACCTGTGGTTTAGAAGAGACCCAGGGCATTGTGTGTGAAGCAGAGGTTTGATAGGTAGTTTGTTCTAGGTATCGCTAGCTTTCAGAGGGCTAGACAAAAGCCATTTCACATCATTTGAAGGATCTCTTCTGGGATGTGTGTTTAGCTATGTAAATATAGCTACATTGGCTCGTTTTGTACTTTAGCATTTTTATGGATACTGACTCCTCAGAAAGTTTTGCCCACAGCAGACTCTGATTCACTGTTTTCATGGCAATACAGCAGCCTGAATTCATCATTTTTGCCCTGATTCATCATGCCCTTCAATATCAGGCAACCTCAAATACAAGAACTAAGAAATGCTTACAATCAGGATTTTAGGTATAAAACTGAAAACGTAAGACTACAGGTAAAACAAATGTGAAATTGATTAGTATCCTACCATTTTTTTAAAGCTTTCCAAACTAGAATTCCTTAAATATAACCTATTCGTTAGAGATGCATAATTCAGTATTTTGCTTTGTTGTTCCACTAAAGATATACAACATATGTCAGAAAATATTCACTGCTCATTAATGTTAACAAGTATAGAATTTATCTGGTGAAAAACACACTGTAAATATCTATATTGGAGTACTCTATTCCTTTTTAAGGAAATATACATTTATGTAATTACCTATTTCTCTACAGTCAGCATAATGGGAGATGAAATAACTACCAGTTTTAGGGCAAGATTCAGTTCTCTAAACGCCAAGACATCTTCACAGGACTTTAAGAAAAATAGCCTTCTCTTGGAAGGAAAGACATATGTCAAATAAAATACTCCCCAATTGTCTAAAATATCAGTAGACCTATCTGTTTAGGCAGCTAAATGTATATCTACATTCATAGATGCAGACTTTACAGATCTAAAATTCAGTTGAATGAATCTTACGCTAAGTATCATCTGGGATTATCTTCTTAAGCACATGACTTTTGACTTAGTATTGGCACACCTCTACCTAACTCTGCATTGGGGATGGCACATCAAACTGAGGCTTATCAATTCTGACACAAACTGACCCATATAACCACTATAGCAAAGTAGATGGAATTCTGCTCTGACAAAATATGACCTCATCTGCAATTTTCAAAAAGTTATATTGACTTTTTAATGGATGTATTTTGGGATTCGGGCCTTTGCAGTCAAACCTGATCCCAGGCATCTGAAAAGACTCATATTTTCAGTATTTTGTTCTTTTTAGTTTCACTCTCTTTCTTTCTTTCCCCTCTTCCATAAACAAAAGTGAATGTGAATTATGAGAATCATTCACTATACAAGCAGAATAAACATGTAAACCTATTCTCTGGAATATCCATTAATCACTGAATGGCAGAAATTAGGGGTCCTTATGGTCTGGTTGTCTAAATGGTTCACTGTCTTATTGTTTCTCCCACCAGGAGATCAGGCAATAGTTACAGTCAGTATCAAATAGTGAAATGGACATATTACTCTTGTGGAAAGATCTGTTATATTGGTTTGGAATCTTCTTTTCTCATTTAGCTTAATGTCAGCCTATTATACCGAAATATATGGTGCTCAAATTACACAGGAAGACAAAATAGACAGGAATTAAAACTATATTACAACGTATGATTTTAATATCTTTGAGGTCTTTTTTCTGTGTCAATCCAATAATTTCATTGATTATACATGATCAAGTAGACAATACATTCCATAAAGCAACTCACATAACAGTTAACATTGGGAGAGACTTCTAGAGGTCAACTAGTCCAATTTACTGCTCCTTTTAATTTCACTTGCAATAACACAACAGAATCAGAAAAGAAAAAGCATTTTCATTTTGTCTACATCACATGAATAATATTGAGGAATGGTAGATATTTTCTTTCTATTTTTTTTTCCTATGGATGTTTAATTATAGTGTTTTTTAACAGGTTAAAGGTTTAAAACATTAGATGAAGTACAATTTGACTCATACAGAATCCCAGAATGTTCAAGGTTAGAAGGGGCCTCTAGAGATCAGCTAGTCCAACCTTCCTTCTCAAGCAGGAACACCTAGAGCACAGGGCACAGGGTGGCGTCCAGGTGGGTTTTGAAGACCTCCAGAGAAGGAGACTCCACAACCTCCATGGGCAGCCTGTTCCTCTGCTCTGTTACCCTCACAGTAAAGAACTTCCTCCTCACCTGGAGATGGAACTGCCTGTATTTCATCTTGCACCCATTACCTCGTGCCCTGTCATGGCCACCACTGAGAAGTGCTTGGAGCCTTCCTCCCTACATTCACTCTTCTAATACTTATACGTATTAATTAGATCCCCTCTCCATCCTCTCTTCTCCAGGCTAAACAGGCCCAACTCAGTCTCTCATATGGTAGATGCTCCGGTCCTTTAATCATCTTTGTTGCTCTACAGTGGACCCTCTCAAGAAGCTCCACATCCCTCTTGTCCTGGGGAGCCCAGAACTGCATACAATACTCTAGGTGCAGCCTCACCAGAGCTGAGGAGAGGGGTAGAATCACCTCCCTTGACCTGCTGGCAACACTTCTCCTGATGCAGGCCAGGATCCCATTGGCCTTCTTGGCCGCGAGGGCACAATGCTGACTCATGAATAACTTGGTGTCAACCAGGACTCCCAAGTCCCTCTCTGCGGAGCTGCTTTCGAGCAGATCGACTCCTAATCTGTACTGATGCTTGGAGTTATTCTTCCCCAGGTGCACTTGTCCTTGTTGAATCTCATGAGGTTCCTCTCTGCTCAACTCTCCAGCCTGTCCAGGTCCCTCTGAATGGCAGCACAGCCCTCTGGAGTGTCAGCCACTCCACCCAGCTTGGTATCATCCGCAAACTTGCTTAGGGTGCACTCTATGCCCTTGTCCAGGTCACTGATGAAGGAGTTAAACAGCACTGGGCCCAGTTACTGACCCCTGGGGGACACCACTGGCCACAGGCCTCCAATAGAACTCGGTCCCATTTATTGCCACTCTGAGCTCTGCCATCCAGCCAGTTCTCAATCCACCTCACATACTGTATGTTATTTTTTATATATAGTTATTTTTCAGTAAAAACATGTGCATATTATTTAAAACAGAGAAAGTAGTCTCAGTAATCACTATATATAAAGTGAAGTATAGCTATGGTATTTAAACATAGCTCTGTGATCTGGTACAACTGTTCTTCAAAATGTTTTCTTGACAATATGTACCTTGCTATAAAACCTGGCAGAAGACATCAATTAAAAGATGAAAATTTTTAGATGTCAAAAGTCAGAAAGAATCAAACTAATATTATATCTTCATATACCACAAAAAAACTATTGATATTGGTCAGTGTTGATGCTTTCTTGGTGCAGTAAGTAGATTGTCTTAGCACTGTTTTCATCTGCAATTTCCTGAGATGATTCCTCTGATATGACTCACCTTTCATTCTTTTTAATCATTGTTATATTCTTCTCCTTTTGCCTTTGACTCGAAATTCTTCAGTATACTTTATCAATTTTATCCAAATCTCTATATCTTCCTACTTTCAAAAAAAAAAAAAATGGGGCCCATTGACTTTTATGAATGTATGGCCTGCTACCATTAACATATAATCCATTTTTAGATATCTCCTCATTATTGTAAAACCAATTTTCCGATTAATATATAGCTATTGTTCTACAAGTACATTAGTTATTTCTCTTCTGTTTCTCTAATCTCTATGTATTTCAACTTCACAGAATTTTCCATGTGACTTTTGAGCCACATCCCATCATTTTCCTATCATCTGAAACGCTACCCCACTCTACATGCAAATTATATCTCTTTGAGGTTCATAAGTAAAAATAGTATTTGGGATCTTCTAGAATGTCCTTAGATGAATGATGTACACAAGGAGAAATCCATTTCTCTCCTCTCTTTGTATTTTTGACAAACTTTGTATGCAGCTGAATTCCCATAGAAACTCATTTTGGCAGCTTAATTTTGCCTTGAAAAACTATTATTTCACTTGTGAAATATGTCACTGAGGGAATAGAAGATGATACAGCAAGGTGTATGTAGTGGGACTCCAGATATGCAAACATTTTCTGCTTTGATTCAACCCAATCCATTTTTGTGGGATCTTCTGTTTAAAATGAACTGAATAGTCCCAGGGAGTTTAGGCTCTCTTTACAATACTCAGACAATCTCATCAGGAAAGGTATGGGCAAAATGAAAATGTTCCATATTTTTAGGTCTAGCCCTTCAAATCAAAGTTAAGGTCTGATGTTTGAGATGATTGGAAGGAAATGGTGGTTTTGCAGCAGCAGGTGGTTTTTCTGGAGAAGAGTGATACAGGCCAGCTTTTAAGGCTGCCAGTACTGTTACCTTCCATAGGGTTTCAGTATCTCTAAAAGAAGCCTGTTAGAACTTGCTCTGCAGCTGCTATAACATAATGATAAATTTTAATATTCATCGCACCATTTGGAAAAAAAAATTTACTGGGTAATCTTTTCTGAAACATAGTCCAATATTTTAAATTGCAATTTCTGACTGGATTTCATAGCTAACGTTGGACACAGATATGATACTTGGCAGATTCTTTTTATATAAGTTCACACAAACATTATATTTGGATTCTTATTCCATTCAAAAATTATGTGCCACTCTGCCTTGCAGTTCTATTTTCTTCTCAGAAAAAAAGCCCTGTATCCCAGCTAAAACTTCTAAACTTCAGCATTTTCCAGCAAAAATATTAGCTCTAACATGACTATCATATTAAACCAGAAACTTAGCACAGAACATTTAAAGGATGTGGGAAACTAAGCTATTTCTATGATTATTTTTCACTTAAGATATTTTTAATAGCAAAATGTATTAGTATAATAGTATTAGTATTAATAAAATATAATAATATTAAATGTATTTTTGAATTGTCTATTTGAATAACCTCAGAGTTGCAGAATCGTTCTATGGGGCTTAAAATGTGAAAGGTTTGCTATATGTTTACACCATAGTCCTGCTATATGTTTACAGTATAGACCTGATAGTCTAATTACTTAATATCAGAGATTATATTCAGTACATTATAGTATTTTGATTTCTTCAAATAAATAGTTTTCAAAGTATTGCTAGGTTTGATTTTTTTGTAAAAAAAAATACTCTTTTCAATGTAATTTCCAAAGTTTGCTGTTTTCATTACAGGCTGGAAAGAAAATAAATTTTGAGATAGATTTTCCCATTAAAAATGAAATTTACGCTTTTCCTATTTTCCATAATATTCTCAATGAAATTGTCACTAGATTTTGAACTTGACCTGCCCACCAATAATTAATATCTAGTTAATCTCTTTTCAGATTTAGATCACATACTTTACTTGAAGACTGTCAGTCTGGTTATCAACGTTAAGATCTAGGAACAAATTCCTTTTTTGATGATGATTGTTGTTCATCATAAATGAGATAATGGATATTTAAGATAGATAGGGCTATATATTTCATTTTGTCACTGCTCTGTCAGAGTATTTCTAAATACACCAAGAAAAATGGATTTTGTGATATCTACTGCATTTCTTACACAGGTTCGGGAGCAGTGGTGAATTTTTCACGTAATTGAAATTAATCTTTTTAAATAGATGAACTCAGCACTAAAACTCTGGATGAATAACCCGGTCAAACTTGTTTGGTGGTACTTCCAATACTATCTGAAAACAAGACAAAATAAAACAAAAAACCTGTAATCTATTCTCTTTAGTGGTCCATCAAACATTCCTTCTGTGCAGTGCTGGATGGTTGCTGCTTCTGGAGAGGTTACTCAGTGTGTGCATTAAGGAGTTACATTCCCTCCTCTCCTTGTCTGTCCACTTGCATTGCACTCATGGAGCTAATTCTCACAAATTCCAGGCAAGACCACTGGATCAATAAATCCGCTCAGAACAGCAGTCTATTCTACTGTCTAAGTACAGCAGCCAAGAAGACAAATTCATTCTAGCAGGTTTTTCAGACAACATGATTAACTTTTGCTGGCTCTTCCTCTAATGCAGGAAGGAGATTTGAGTACACGCAGTACAGCAAGTTCACAAAGAACAGCTTTCAAACTGCTTTTAGGAAAAAATGTTTCAACATAAGCATCAAAAAAGTTGTTTCTTTCAAAAACAGGGAACTTAGAAAGATTTTCTGTGACTTCTTATTACACTCTTACTTAATAAAGAGAATATCACCAGGATTAAATATCCATTCTCCATTACAATTCCTTAGTCCCTTCCTTTTTTTTTTTTTAAAAAAAAAAAGAGAATCACTAGTTTATTCATCCTTGTTAATGATTCAGAAAAAAAAGAAGTACCTAAACAATGAATAATAATGCAGCAACTCAGACTGTAAAATCAATATGTCAACTCAATAGAGCTGAGTTTCTTTCTAATGCTGCTGTTCCAACACAATAGAGCTTACCTTCTGAATTATATGTGTATTGACCTAATTACATAAATATTGACTTTGCTTTATATGAAACCTTTTCAAGTCTTAGTGTAATTACAATGTCAATATTTGTTGCATGTAATAACATTGAATTTGGACTTGTTAATTTTGATTGATAATGGCATGCCACAGGTTATTATATGGGAAAAGACAGTCTGGAAGTATGCATAGAAAACACATGTAACTAACAATGTTACCAAAGCTGAACACGTCTCCAAAACCTGTTTCCACTTGTTTACAAGGCACAGGAATTCTAATGGGTAATTACCTACTTGATCCATGTAAAGCACTTTTTTGAGATGGAGGAACATTTATCCTGATCCATAAATGTACTAATATTCAGCTGGGAACTCAATAAAAGGGTTCCTATTTAAAGTTAGTCTCACATTTTTGCTATGATATTATAAACTCTGTTTAAGTAATGCCGAAATAGATGTAGAGAGTAACAAATATACTTTGCTGCATACCTTATATCAGGTACACATTGTTTTTGAATAATGTTGGGAGTAAGATACAAGCAATTTCCCATTAAATCACTTTCTTTTTTCCTCAAATCTGAGAAAGCCATCAGTAGTGGACATTTAGGTACAACCAGGACTTGCAAAACTGCTCACTTCAGTCTGCAAATGTTTGCTGAGATACATTTCTACAAGAACTACTTTGTTCAGAGCTGGCAGGCCAGCTGAATTACTTTCAGCAATGAATAGCCATATAGTGTGTGTTTCTAGATGCAATTATAAAGGATTTTGAACTTGGCAGTAACATGAGAATCAGAAACCAAACTGCAACAGTCTGTGTGCTGAGGATATTTAAATTTGTTCTAGCTATAACATGTTGCCAGTAGTGACAAGGCTTGTATCATACTGTACTTTCTTATTTGTCTCAGCAGGGATGCCAGACAAGACGAACCTCAGTGACGTAAAACAAATCCATCAAACCAGAGATGGCAGCAATCTAGACACAACCGGAGCAGGATGTATAACAATGGCTGATTATATGACATTTATGCTGATTAGTTTGGTAACACTACTCCTCAGTCTTTGGTAACTGTGTAGCTCTGTCTTGGTATATGTGTGTCGTTGTCTTCTGTTTGTCTCTATTCGCAAGCCTGAAATAAGGGATCTAGTGGATACAACGATATTTATGATAGTTTGTGTAATATCAGTCTCTTTGATCTTAAGCCTGAATATTAACAAAATTGTGTAATTGCCTGCTGTGCCCAGTCAAGTTTCAAATAGCTCCAAGGATGGAGACTCCACAATCTGTCTGTAGTGTTTAACTATCCTCATGGCAAAAATGTTATCTCATTTTAAAATAATATCATTATTTCCTGCATTGGAATTTGTGCACATGGCTTCTCGACCCTTAACTGAGCACCACTGAGAAGATGCTGGTTCCATCTTCTTATGTCCTCCCTTCATGTATTTATACACACTACCAAATTCCTCCTGAGTCTTCTCTTCTCCACGTTTAATGGTACCGACTCTCTCAGCCTTTCATTCTATTAGAGATGCTCCGGTCCCTTAATCACCTTTTTGGTCCTTCACTGGACTCATTCAATTATGTCTATGTCCTTATTCTACTGGGGAGTCCAAAACTGATGCTCCACGCTCCCAGCACTTCAGGTGTGGCCTCAGCAGGACTGAGTAGAGGGGGAAGACCATCTACCTTGACCGACTGACAATGTTCTGCCACAAGGACATGCTGGTGCATGGTCAACTTGTTTTTTCAGCCAAACATCTTTCCATCTAGTTGGTACTTAGCATGTATAGATACTTAAGATTATTCCTCCCTAGGTGTGGGACTCTGCACTTACCTTAATTGGACTTTATAAGGTTCATCCGTGTCTGTTTCTCTAGTCTCTCAAGGTCCCTCTGAACGGCAATACAGACCCCAGTGTATCAGCGACTCCTCATAGTTTATTTAAACAGTGAACTTACTGGGGTAGATTTGGTTCCATCATCCAGATCATTAATGAAATATTAAACAGTACTAGCTCTGATATGAATACCTGAGCTGTTCCACAGTTGACCACTATCTGGGCTAATGCTGCTGACCATAATTCTATGTAGAATTAATATCAACTATTGATACAATTGCTCAGTCCTTTATGTGCCTATCTTCAGTGAACTGAGCCTTGTAAAACAGAAAATGCCAAATTCGTCCTTCTCCCCCGCTCTGAAAAAGAAGGAGGGAAGAAGTATACTGGGTAAAGTACTTATCCTAGTTCCAGGAAAAATTGTGTATTAAATACTACTTACATATATTCAAATATAACAGCATTTTATTTAGAAATAACAGCAAGAGTATAAGCCAGATATATAACTTGTCATTGCAGTAGTGGAAATATAAAGTAACATTCATTTGCTAAATACGAGTAACCAGCTCACTAAGTAAACTCATCCAGTCCCCAGCTACTGCAAGAAAAAATCTTAGTCTTTCTATGCATCACTGAACTGAGACTCTTGTGACACAGTGAAGCTTAGTAAGTTATTCAGATCATATTAAAGTAGACATATAATAATTCATTTGCCCAAAAATAAATGTCTCTTGCTATCAAAGATCCAAGATATGGATGTCATATGTCATGTCACTGACATATATGATATGAGAAAATCCAGAAAACTACTTAAATGGGAATCATCTTGAGCAACAGCTGGTAACTAGGTGAGATATTCCTTTATATGTCAAATGGCACTAGACAGGTATGTATGGGCAAATGACCCATACCACAGAACTCCAGTAGTATTATGGAGAGCTTGAACACATGTTGATATATGTATACAAGAACCTGAATCATAACATGAATCCCAAGTCAATTGCTTATACTTGTAAGGTGATCTGGGCAAACATGTTCCACAGTACTAGTGGTACATTATTTATTGCTTATATAAGATACTATGGTAAGATTTGATTGTTCTACTGTGACTAATTCCCATGTCATCTTAACTAGAGAGTGTTTAAGAATATTGTGTGATCAATTTCTCTTTACAGTTTGCTGTAAAAGAACTAAAGAATACACATAATACTGTGTATAGTTGTACTGTACCTAGAACATGGACTGCAAAAACAATTAATTTTATATAAGACTAGTATAAAGAAGTATATGTAAATATTTTTATTCCTAAATGTATACATTAGTCAATAGTGTACACAGTATAGCATATAGGTAAACAGCAATAATGTTTAAAAAAAACCCTAACTCCTAAAAGCAATCCCACGTCCAGATAAACACATTAATAGTTATGTTTGTTAGTGTGTACTTTTTACTTGACCTCTCTTTTCTTTAGCAGGTTTTATAAATCGGTTCTTCATTTTTACTTATGTCACTGTCCCAGAATACACTGAAATAGTGATGAAATTCAGGGAAAGAGAATCTGATTTTATCCTTTTCCTTTTTCATACCACCTCAAATCAGCAATCCATCTAGTCTATCCTCTCTTTTTTCTAATAGTCATGGGAAACTGTAGAAAGCTTTGAATAGGAAATTCACAAATTGAATGAGTTTTCCCCTAATAGCCATTACTTAGAATTTGGGTTATACCCTGAAGAACTTTGCTTCCATTCCACACTTTTCTGTGCTATTTAAGTCCTTATTGGTGGAACCAGGTGTTCATGATAAGTATAATTTAGTCTACAGCAGCATGGAAGCACAAGCCTTATTTTCCAATAATGATAGTAATTAGTAATAGTAATTAGATAGACTCTTCAGACATATATGTTATAGGTCTGTATTACACTTCAACTTTTTCAAGATCTGTTTCCCTTATTTTCTGTACCCCATCTACACAAGATCTGTGACTCCTTCAGGAACGCAAAAATAAGTCTCTCCTTGAGCATAACACATGAATAATCTAGGTGTTGGGACCACTTCAACAGCCAACACAATGAAAGCAAGTCTGAAGTTTCCACTGACCCCATAAGCCATATGTCCTCATTCACTCTCATGTCTCATCTATCTCTGTGCAAGATCACAGACGAGAACTGAAAATGGACAGATACCACAGATCTTTTGTCACTTTGGATATATTATGAAGAAATATTCTTAGTTCTTACCAAATCTTAAGAAATTATTAGAAGTGTCTCAGAGCAAAGAAAGGATACTATCTCCACAACTCAAGTATATTATGGTAGCTTGTCTCAGGCTAACCTTGGGAAGCTGGTGTTGCAAGAATATGTTTGGAGAATATTCTGGCACAATGCTCAAGTTTGTCAGAGGAGGAAAATTAAAAAAAAATGTCTAGGTTTAAGCCAACAGTGAAATGAGGAGTAGTTGCTGGTCAGCACTGAGTGGGAAAATGTTGAGCATGGCATGCAGAAAATGTTAGAGAAATTAGACCCTGAGAAGGTAAAAAATGGCTGAACAGGAGATCATGACAACACAGTGTTAACTGATTCTTATCATCCTAAAGTGGTGGGCTGCATACAGTAAAGATGTGACCCACTCTGGACCAATTGCATCGGGATGCAGATGTTATTCCCTGACTACAAGCAGCACAAGGCAGTCACTGAGTTCCAAAGAGCCAAGTAGATCTGGGTCTAAGTGACTCAAAGTGCTTTTACACCTTTCTGTTTAGTCCAAAACTTTTTTTGTATCTCATAATACCCTTGCAGAGCAAGATTTTCATTTTGTTGTTCTTTTTTAAGTTTTTCATATAACACGATTGACAGAGTTTAGAGATGCTAAAAATCAATTCTCAGATATATAATTTCTTTAAATGTGAAACTTGCAAAGGATGTTAACATTACAATTGTGTAGCTGGTCTCAGCACCATAAAAAAAGCTGCGAATAGAAAGTAAGAAAGAAGGTAAAGAGAGGTATTGTAGGGAATAACTTTCTAAAGGAAAGTGTATTTACTTATTTGGAAAATATTATTTCAGAAAAAAGTAGGATATCTAGAAAAAGTAGATCCTTTTAGTTGGTAAGATTGAGCCATTCTTTTTAAATATTCAGTTTCTATTTTACTTTAGATGCACCTGTATATCAAAATGTACTTGACTGCAAAACAAATATTGAAGTACACTTTGCATTATAATGTCCAAGTAATTTAAATAAATATTTTAAGGTAACAGCTTTCTTAAGTGTACTTGGTGAAAAAGGACAAAAAGCATTTATCTCCTTAAGAAGCAAATGTCATTGTTATTTTAATGACTAATAGAAGGTAAAGCCTACATGTAGCCATATATGAGATATATCAGATATACATATATAATTTTCCCTCTATAATAATATTTTTACATATTTAAAAATAATATTTATTTTTAGATTATGATTGGTTTCAGATGAACCCTTTTAAAGTTTCAGATTAATATTAATATTTCCATAAATCTGATCAGAAGTACAAGTTAAGACAGAAGAAAAACTTTTGGGGGGGCTCATTCTATCTCTGCTTAAATTTATAAAGTTCATTTCTACTCTGAACTGATTGTCTTAACAACAATCCTATTCAGTACATGTTGCTATTTTTATGTGTTCTGAGTCATAACTGATGATAATAGAAAAGAAAAAATTCTTTCAAACTTCATTAGGCTGAAAACCTAATGCATGCAACACTAGAAAAGCTCTTGCTCTGGCAAGGCTGAACAAGTTTCTAAAAAAAGTTCTAGCTGCTTTCTCCTTTCTGGTGATGTGTGAATAAAAGTATATGGCTTGACTTTCAGATTCAGACAAAATTTGCATGCTTGGCAGTTTTATCTTTTACTTTATTTGGAAAACTGTGTATGTGAAACATTAGCGACAATATGTCTGGTGCTCCCTGAAACCGCTTTTACCAGATCACTTTGAAAAGGAATCACATGCTGAGATTCTGGGGTCAGAAGGACTTGGCTGATGCATCTCATCACTGCTGACAGCACACAGTGCTGGGCCAGGATTTCCTACTGTGTGTGCCTAATTTAGGTGTCACATCTATTTCTCTCCAGGTTAGTCAGACAGCCCAAGCCTGTTGCTAGTCTCTTGAATTCAAGTTACATGAACATTTTTCTCAAAGGCAGTTTCTGGCTGCCCTGCTCTCTTTCTGTGTCACTCCCTCTCCCGCTTGTGTTTCTGATGCAAGTGTGCCAACCACATCAGAACACAGCAAAGTGGATAGGGTACATCTGGTGAAGAGGACTTCAGGGTCCTGTTCACCTTGCATCTCTGGGAACAGCAGCGGTGGAGAGAGATGAGTGAGTGCCACGGTACTCCTAGCAGCTCAGCCCCACATTCAGTACCAGTGGGTACAATATCAGTTATGGCTAAACATTTTAACAGCACAGCCATTCCCTTCCCAGCTGCACTTGTGCAAGGATTTGGCATCCTAAAATATGACTGTTAAAAAAAAATCAAAACAAAGTCTGATTTTATTTGAATAATTCAACGTAACATAGGAATACATATAATGCCCACATAACATACTATGATTGCTCTTTTTAGTCTGCTTGCAAAAGCATACTGCTCAATATATACATAAGTATATCTTATCCTGAGCCATTTTTCCTTTTTTTTTTGTATCCTAGAGACATTTCTGTATGGGACTGGTATTATAGAGTAGGAGAAAGAACTTTTCTGTTTACTTGTACGATCTTTCATTTATTTCTACATGTAGCCAACTCCTTTGTACTGACTGTTAAAAATATTTCTCATGTCTTCTGCACATTCCTACTTTTTGGCAGCCAGAAGTGTTTGTGAAATCCTTGTTGTTCACTTATTATTTTTTTAAATAAAATTAGAGGTTTAGTCAAGTAAAGAAAAATATTTGATACCGATCCTTTGATAAAGGTAAAGAGCAACATGTTCCTGAAGAATAAATACTGTTTGTCATGTATATCTATATCTTTAGTAAGCTACAAAAAATACTGTATCCGTACTTTCAAAGCACCAGTAGGACTGAAAATTAGTGCATGAAACAGGTCCTGCTTTTTTACATTTGTGATATTATTGAATTCCATGGATATAGCTGAAAGCATAGCTTGGCTTTGTATTAGCTACATGCAAAATTGAATTGATATGTTTTAATATTAAGATTATAAGATTATTTTTAGATAGGTATCACAGAATTACAGATAATAACAATTTGTATTTCTCTGTTCTAAAATAGTAATATGTATACCATGGCAAATAAAAATATAAAATTTCTACTGTAAACTCTCACCTGCATGTCTCTTAGAGAAACAAAGAAAAAAATGTTTTATTATTAAATAAGAACTTGATGTTAAACAACAACTTGGTGTTAAGCAGCTGGGTGTTAAAATTTTCAGGATGTTAGTGATCCAAACAAGTTTTGATGGTGAATGGAGGCATAGGAAAAGTAAGACCACGTCATTTGTTCAAAATTGTAAATAGATTTGCATAGTAATACTTAGTTAAAACAAATATTTGGAAATAATATCTTAATTTCCATCTTAATGTCCTAATGATTTCCATCTTCAGCCCTGAAAAACCTATTTCTCTGTAACAATTTATGAAAGTATTCATATACCATTGATACTTTTTGAGAAAGCTGATGTAGCCTCTTGATAGGCAAAATGGCTTCCATAAATTCAGTTATGGTGTCCTATGAATAAAACACAAACAAGATCAGCTTAATGAAAGACTAGAAGCATTTATCAGATTTCATATTCTTGAAAGAAAGCCAAACACAAAGATTAAAACAAATTATGTAGAATAAAGTTGCTACAGACCTATCTGGCACAGAGGAAAAGTCATTGTTATAACTTGTGCATCTAAACATTAAATTCTGACTGATAGACCCTTTTCTGTATTCCAGATTCAGTCTAGTTGCCTAAACATAAGTGAGTAGTGCTATGTTCAAAATATTGTTTATGGGCAAAGATGAAGCATATATTATACTTAAAACAAGGTATATGTTTTTGCATAATTAAAATCTTAAGACAATCCTTATTGATCTTGATCTCATTATTAAAAAATACAGTTAGGACACTTATAAAGTCTCAAGAAGAGTAATAACAATTAAAATTATACTACATACACATCTTCATTTCCAGGCCCTTTTCCCAGCTCATTTGTCCCTGATGCCCTGGATATAGAATCGGTAACTGCAGTCTGATGGAGAAGGTATTTCTTTCGCTTCCAGCCTTGGCTATCATCTGCCATTGGGGGAATAGAATGTTGCTGCTGGTTTCTTCTTCCTCAGTCTTAGATTCACTTTTGGTTACTTCCATGCATTTGAGTTATTTTTATGTGCTTGCTAACATGCTTATACACTTGTGCTCTTTCTTCATTGCAATGTATCTCTACATTACATCCAGATTTAGGATATGTTTTTTAATATATGTTAGATATATTACATATGTCAGGTATCTTTAACCTCTCTGTTACTCATGCAAACCAGTTTTGCCCAGCTCCAGGTCTGCATGCCTTTCCTGACCATGGGTGAGTTGTTTACAGCAGTGGGTTCTCTAGGGTCAAGCCTGTGCACCATCTCTTGCCACTCCAGACCCATTCTGCTGTTCCCTCACTCCAAGGCCTCCCCTGCTGTTGAAGCAGGCCTATGTTTCTTGGCATTACATCATTGCAGTATAGCTGCAAATATCTCATTCTGCAGAGAACAAATTCTTGCTACTGCTAGATCTATAAAATTTCAGTTGTACCACAAAGATAAATGAAGATAATAAAAATTTGCCATGGCCACCTGCTCAATTAGAAAAATTTATATTACAGATAAACCAAAGAAAGCCACAGGCAGATTAAGAAAAGTTCAGTTGGATAAGCCTCAGTCCTGAGGCCTTCAAAACTTGGCACAAAGCTTTTGGCCTCTTATTAGCAATGACAATGCCATATTTCAGAGCTACCTAGTTCCAGAAAGACTGCCTAAGCTACCTGATCCCCTTCTACCAGGGATCTTTGCAGAACATGTCCCACTTCTGCTAGTTCTGGTTACCTAATTCCATCCAATTTGCTTTTCTAGAAGAAAAAGACCTTTTACACATTTACTTCTCTTCATTGGCTGCACAGACAATTTGGATACTTTATCAAGACTATCTATATGCTACATGGCTTGAAATTTAGGCACAGTTAATTAGTCTGGATCCTACCTCTTTATACCTTTAAAACTGGTTCTACAAAAGGTGTATTGTAGAAATATGTTTCCATATGCCATTCTGACATGAGTTAAGTCTTTCGTTCTAACCTGAGAAACATGGAAAGAAGTTCCATGCTTCTGCAACTTCCAATAGTGGGAAAGGTTCAGAAATTATCAGCATGAGGTGAGACTGTAGATAGGGAAATCATATAAGTTAAACCATTGGCAAGTCCAGTGTGTTTTTAGTTTTGAAGGGGAAGAACTTTTTGTAGAAATGGAAAATGGAAATGGAAAATATTAACATAATTATTATTGATATTCCAATGTTATTTTTCATTTTTCTCTTTTACCTTGGAGGTTCTTAGAAATAGACATTAGCAAATACTAATAGCCTGTCCAATTGCTTTACTTTCACTGATTTACAGTAAAGTTTTTTATAACTTCCTATGAATTTTATGCCTATGTGCACAATAATCCCATCTGAATATGCTTCACAGGAAGTTGATGCAAATGCAAAAGATCATCTTTATTGGAAGAAACTGATTATAACTTCTGCTCAGGTCCCATTATCCGCATCTTTTTCTTTGCTTTTCTCTCATCTCTCAAAATGCATATGCCAGTAATGGTTGTCTACCTGTTATTACAAAGACTTGAGGAAATAGATTAGATGGCACAATAATTAGATGCCCACTGCTTCCTCTCCTTTAAAATGTTGTATTATTGCAGTAACCTTTCTTTTCCTTAACTTATTTTTAGATTTAAGTTATAAATATTTCCTTAAAGCAGAATTGAACCTTTGGGGATGTACTGATCAGTTTTATAGGAAAATCTGTTTTACTGTACAGACATTTAGTGGTCTGACACTGAGACAAAAGAGGAATTCCTCCTCTATAGATGTCAGCCTCAGAAATAGGCTTTCTGCAAATCCTGGAGAAAAGGAAACCACTCCAAGTGGTAAATAAGTAAGAAAAGGCAGGTTTAATCAACTTTCATAGTTTGTAATGTTTGGGAACATTTCTATTTAGAACAAATAAGCTGTGAAGATGGATATATTAGAGGAAAAAAAAAAACAAGAAAAAAGAAACACACACACAAAAAAAATAATAATATGCAGTATGTGAAGTGAAAAGCTTCTTTTCTAAAACCATGCAAATTGTAGCCTTGAAGCTGAGGAAAATAGTTATAAGAAGGTATTTTTTATTTCTTCTCTTTTGTTTGTGAAAGCCGTGAAAAAGCACTATTTTTAATCAATAAAATATTTAAATAAATAAATAAATACATGAATTCTTCCTAGCAGAACTGAAGCATGCAAGAGACTGAGTAAACAGAGTGGGGCTAGAAAAGAGTAGACAACTGTGTTGCATGAGCAAGTAAAACTGAATGCATGCACAGGAATGGCCAACTAAATTTGGCGCCAGAAGAGAGGCAAGGTAGGTGGAAAGACCACTATAAAATTCACTTGGTTAAAACACCTAAAAAACACCTAACAGACATGCAACTCATGAAAGCAGCAAGACGATGGCAAACACAGGTAAGGAGGCCAGTTGGTAAGACCATGCTGGTAAGTGAGGGCACGAACTCCAGAATGAGCAGTTCAGACAGTTACCGTCCATGAGGGCTCCTGCTCAGCAGGAAGACAGACAGTTTTAAGCTGAGATTGGTAGGAGAGCCTTGTAAGCTACCTCTTTTAGAAGTAACCCTTGGACTCCATTCAGAGGATGAACTTTGCTGGGAATTGTATTAATAAACTGTGAATAACAGTCTCACGCTGGAGAGACTAGTGCCTGGTTCCCTTGGCCACCATTCCCTTCTATTGGAGGAAGGTTCAGTCAGGACTTTGCATGTTTATTTTGAAGAGCAGCAGCTTTGTCTCTTTAAGATTTCTCAAACTTGCCAAATTGACTGGTTATTTACATTTTATTTCCACTCCAATCTTGTTAAGTCTTATTTATGTGTATAAACTATTTTATGTCACTTATTGCTTCATAGCAGGGAAATATTGCTCACTGAGCACATTGACAGCATGACTGAGTTTTCCATTCTTTTCAATGTGTTTTTAGACACACTTCTCTGTGATCTTAATGAGGAGTGCCAGAAACTGAATTTGGCCTGTGTTCCTTGGGTTCTCTTTTTGGCACAAGAATTACAAGAATTGCTTATAACAATATTGCTATAAGCATCATGAATGCTAAAATCAATTCCTTCTCTTTAACCAGTAAATTTCATTTCTATCCATTTTTCTAAGTATCATCCTCAACTCGTTTCAAATTTTAATGACCAGTAAAAAAAAATGAAAGCTTATAAATGAGGTTTCACCATTCCTAGTGTACAAATCACAGATCAATACTCACACAAAATACTTTCAGATATGCTTTTCTTAGATGTTTGCCCTCCTTCCAGCAGTGATGCATCCCACACATACAGAGATAAAATACAGCTAATCCCAGGGATTTACTGTATCAAAAATGAAACTTTTCAGGCACCACATGCATTGACAGCAGGAGGTACAAAATCCTATCAATGAGAAATGGAGAACAGGAGAAAGCATGCAATATTTTTTCTTTCTCTTTTCAATCCGAATTTTAAACTTAAAATGAAGATAAGAAAAGTTAGGAAAATATACATACTATATGGAGCAAACTGTTATTTAGCTCTCCAAAATCTTTTGAATTCTTGAGAAAATGTAGGTAGGAAACCAAGGCTACCCCAATAATAAATCTACAAAGGCATAGCTGCAAATCACACAATAATCACCTGTTATTTTTCTGGAATAAATAATTCTGGAAATTCAGATTGTGTTATTTGGATGATTTATAATCCCACAATTGCACCCATTTTCAAAAACCTACTTGCTAATTTGAGCATGATTTTTCCTGTTTCAAATTTAGATGGATTGTGTAAGAGTGAAGAAAATAATCCATGTCAAATTCTGTGGTTTACCGAGGAAATGCAGATTAATTTTTTCTGTGTCTACTGAGATCTTCTTTTCATTTTTCAGTTAATTTAGCATCAAAAGTTTAAAACAAATTCACTGTTGCTCACTTGTTGAAAACACAGACAAACAGAAAAAAGAAAACAGGAGAAAAAGAAAAAAAAAAGAGGGAGAAGATGATTTTAGCCTAATAATTAGAAACCTTGATGAAAGTCTTGGTAAATCTCACTGTGGTTCCCTATGTGGTTCCCTGTACGTTTTACATGTGAGTGTTCCTGGATAAAATACTGATGCAGTCCAGAGAGCAGACCATAAAATTTCAGACTGTCTGTGACTAAACCGCATTGTCTGTGAGCTATAGTGAGCAGAAGCAGTTTTTTATTACCTTCTGCTAAGAGAAGCTGTCCCCTAGAAGGTAATGAGTCTGTTCTTGAGTTGCCTGTATGTAGTCATGATGTATGATGTAGTATGATGTAGTCATCAAAATATATTTGTAGGCAATAATGTCTGATATTTCTATGAATATATGCTGTTCTCTTCAGCAAAATCTTCACTTTTCTTTGCCCTCCTATTTATTAGGTTAGGCTAAGAAATTTATTATCAGAGAATCTGCAGTCCAGAAGGAGTGATATTCTTGTATGATATGCCAGCCTTTTCCAGGGACTTTAGCCTAATTGTCACAGGAATTGGATAAACCAAGGACCTGATATGTTTCAGTTTTAGGTCTGTACAATTTTAAGCAAATTCATAACAGCATCACTGCTTCACTTGCTAGATTTTTTTTTTTGCTTGAGTGGAAAAGTTGGACTAGATGATCTCTAGAGGTCCCTTCCAACCTTGAATATTCTGTGATTCTGTGATTTTTGTCAAACAATGCTACAGTGCTAAGCATATTGACACCTTTATGTTTCATTGGCAATTTCAGTAGAGCTGAGATTTGAACAAGCAGAAGCCGAGCTACACAAGCCTCTATTATCCATTCTTTCAAAATGGAGCTGCAGACAGTATTTTGACATGGCAATGTCAGAAAGCCTGCAGTGCTGCTGTGAGAAATGTTTGTTCAGTGACTGAATAAAAGATACCAGGTTCTTACACTGTCACTCTGACACATTTCACAAACACTAAAATGGCTTATTCAAAAGACCCACAAAGCTATCAAATTAAGGCAAAATTAAATCCAAATTTCATGAGGTTAGTAATTATCATTTCTCAAACACTGCTAGCTGTTTTAAATAAAATGTTCTTCAGAACTACTGATCTGTGGTGCATTGTATTGAAATGGCTTTACATTAAAATCTGACACTGGCTTTTTCACCAGATTACATCTTTGATATATGATGTATGTACATGGAGTTTCTCAAATTGCAAGGATAAAAAACAAAACTGTTGCTTGATGACCTAGCTCTGCTCTTTATATTTTTACCCTTCGGGGTGTATCTCTCTTATTCCATACTATATCAGAGCTTCAAAACAATGTGTCCATGAATGAAATTGAAGTTTCCAAATCTAAGTATTCTATCTAAATATTGACCTACCCCTTATAACACAGCAAGTAATAGATTAGGAGATCATGTATTCTTTCTCTCTCCTTAAAGTAGTAAGTCATTCAGCAGGGTTAACAACAAACTGTTTCCTGTCAGAGAACATCCAGTAGGTAAAAGTTTCCAATCAGATGCAATTTTATTTCATCTGAGGGAAGAGAACAGTTCAGTCTGTGATGACATACAGGCATCTGCCTAGATCTAGAATAAAAAGAGTAAACTGGAAAGTACTCCAATACTCCAAGGGTCCAAAAGGTTATGCAGAATATTGTAGCAGATATTTTATCCAAAGATTGAAAACTGTTGTGCAACTGACTTGAAACACCTTTAATTAGGCTCTATTAATTTCAGGATGCATGAAGACAATGAAATCTTATGTGTGGAATCTACAATTTTATTAGCTGGTTAAATCTTTAGATATCATCATGCAATAGGTGGTTTCTCACCCCCTGAAAGGATTGAAAACATTTGTACTTCTGTGGAGAAGGCCATATTTAATCTTTACACAGACTCTATGCTGTCAGTACTCAATGCTTATACCTTTCCTCCTGATCTTTTTTAATTCAAAAACTTTGTAATTATGCTAAGGATTCTGTCTATCTTCCTATAATAATTTACATTTAGGTTAGGACGTTGTGAATGAGTGTCCATTCCAGAATTTCAGAATATTTCCCCCCTCTCAACTACAATTTAAATTTAAAAAACCTTTCTACATTGCTTCTTTTGAAAAAATGATTTTATAAATAAGTTACTGTAATAGGATTAATGGCAACATTCTTTTTCAGTTTTAGGCCTACGTGCACTATATCATTCTATTGTAAATCTTTCCAGATGTTATTTCTTAAATGTACACTGTGCAGCTCAGCTCATTTTGAACCTTCTCTCTGTTCTATTGCAGTTTTATAACCTAAAGTATGAATGAAAGAGAGAGAGAAAGAGAGAAAGGGAGAAAGGGAGAAAGAGAGAAAGGGAGAAAGGGCGAAAGGGAGAAAGTGAGAAAGGGAGAAAGGAAGAAAGGAAGAAAGGAAGAAAAAGGAAGAAAGGAAGAAAGGAAGAAAGGAAGAAAAAGGAAGAAAGGAAGAAAGGAAGAAAAAGGAAGAAAGGAAGAAAGGAAGAAAGGAAGAAAGGAAGAAAGGAAGAAAGGAAGAAAGGAAGAAAGGAAGAAAGG
>JAUBOD010000103.1:878115-889093 GCA_032353885.1 Nothura maculosa | reverse complement strand
TCTCTTCCAGTCCTCGGGCACCTCCCCTGCTCTCCAGGACCTCTCAAAGATGATGGAGAGAAGCTGAGCAATAACCTCAGCCAATTCCTTCAGCACTCTTGGAATTGCACATAAGACAAGTAGTGAGATGCATCTCCACTCCAGATGTTCAGTAAGAGTGAGAAAAGTAATGTTTTAATCATCTGATTAATATGGTTACAAAAAGCTTAAGAGTATGATTATTATCATGTAAGGAAGTCAATGTTAAAAAATTGCTGTCTTTCCAAGATCTAGGATCTAAAGATTCTTCATATTTGAGAGCCAAACATATCCCTTAAAGAAAAAGTCTAGACTTAGATGAATCTGTAAGAAAAATCTATACCTACGTGAATCTATGCTAAAATATAGGCATTTTTTTTCTAATTTCTTTATCCCAGCCAACAAACACTGCAGCTATATCAGCACTGTCATAAGAACTGACAATTGAGTTGCAGTTTGGGCATATTTGCAGGGCCATGATTTGACCAGGCAATGTTGAAATTATCTTAGAAAACAGACAGTATGACAACCTAGCCTTCCATCTAATAATTAGCATTGCTACAAACTCAATTTGACAGGAGAACTCATAAAGTGAGTTTTCTGATACTAATTGTTATACTTCAAAGACCACTAAGTCATTTCCAAGTGATATTGATGGAGATGGTCTGGACCTTAGAGGGAAAGTCAGTTCATTTCAGATCTTTGCAAATCAAATTAATGAACAAAGTCATTGTATCTAATGGATTAAATATTACATTAGCAATCCATTTCTAAAGGATTGATGAGTTCCTTTCTTGTTTCAGATGATGTTTAAAACTGGTATGTAAGACAGGCTAGCAATATGAAGGATCATCTATGATATTTACCAGTCCTTTTTTTTTTGTCTCTATTTTTACAAAAACACAATACAAGAAGCACTGAACACCACGCAAAACAAATATTTGCAGAAAGAAAAGTTTTGTTTGTGAAGCCCTTCCTGAAATCAAGATTGCAGAGCAGTGCTGCTTCAGGGTCTGACTCAGTATGTATAGTACTACAAATGTACTATATATAGGCTAACAAGCTTTTTGCTACTACTGAAAACACTATTCGCCTGTGGCAAAACTAACAGTAAGTCCACATTACCACTAATTTTCTGGTTATTTTTCTTCATTTACTAGCTTATGAACTCCAAAAGTGTTGCTTCTAGGGAAATATCAATTGCTATCGAAAAGGCATGCAAATAGTTTATAATTCTAAATATTTCTATGACAGAATTATTAATACTAGCAATTCATGTATATCTCTGGATATATGAAATATAATCTAAATACAGAATCAAATTTTAAATGAACAGTAAAGAAGAATAAATAGCAATAATATATTGTCAAAATAAGTTTAATATTTTCAAGTGATTTTAGTTTAGTTGTTTGATCAGTAGAAAAGTTAATGTCTTGTCCACTTCCTGAAAATACTGTTATACAAATATTTTCTAATAATGCTCAAAGGGTAAATAAAATATTTATTTTTGTGGAACATGGTTTTGTCTACTATTATCTTTGTTGATGGAAGAGCCTTCCTAAATAATACAAAAGTTAAAGGCGGAAAGTTTTGACCCCATTTAACAATTTTGCTTTTCTATGGCAGAGTAAAAGTGAGTGAAGTGTTTCCTTCTATCTGTTTGTGTTAGCTTGTATTTTATCTCTCCAAAGTTCTTTTTAGAAAACAGACAAGATCCGCTTGGATGGCAAACACCATGTGAGTTTAAAATAACTCACAGAAATAGCTTTTTACCAAAATGGCTTGTTTTAAGTCTAAATTTAGGAAAGCATAACTGCTAAGGAACATGCTTGGAAATGTGTTTTCATTTTTACCATAAAAGTTACCATATCTCCAGGGAAATTTTTCCTTGTAATATGTATTAACAGCTGTTGACATATGAAAGAGAAACACAAGGTAGACAGAGAGAAGGGAGGGAGGGAGGAAGTAAGAGAAAGAAGGAATAAATGAAGGAAGGAAGGATGAATTCTCTCAGACATATATTTCAGAATTATGAATAGGTAACAGGTCAAGCTTTTGTCAAGCTCGATTTTTTTTTTTTACATTGTGGCTCCAGTACAAAAGAGATTTATACTTCCATTTTTCTTTTGCTGTTGCCTTTACAGGCAGGATCTGCCTCTTAATGAACCTATGGTGGCAACTTTTAACTATTTCCCTTTTGTATCTTCACTGTCTCTTTCATGTTTCAACATGTCAAGTAATATGACATTGAGAAAAAATTCATAATAAAAAGGTATTTAAATACAAAATAAATACAAAGTAAACTCTAGCAGTTTCTAGAGAGAAGGTAAGCTTATTTTTAATAATTTTGAGGATATGCATGTGTATTACAGCGCACCGTCCCAACTCCTCTAAAAACAACTATACAATCCTATGTTGATTTAATGAAAGGGAAGAACAAAGCTCTGCCAGAAATCACTGTGATAAAAGCATTTATTCATGGATGATAAAAAACTCTAATAGTTATAAAGCAACTACACTCACTGATTTTTAGGTAAAAGAAAAATTTCTGTTGACTTTCCCAGTTTAAACAGCCTATGCTGTTTTTTTTCCCATCTACTTGAATAATGGCTTTTAAAACCTTTGTAAATCCTTTTGTTTAGATTTCCTGCATGAAGCGTTCTGATAAAAGCAAGCTGTGCTAGATAACATGATGAATCTTATAGCTGCCCTCTATTTCTTGTAACCAAGATGTCCAGAGATTCCTCTAAACAGCAGGCTAAATGGAGATCACTGGTTTGATTGAAAGCATACTGGGGCAAAATAGACTACCTGCAAATGCATCACCAGTGACATTAGTGAAAAATTCTGTTGAAAACATTTCTTTCCCTTGGGTAGAATCAATTTTTCCACTGGTGCTGGTCAGCACACTTCAGTATATCCATCCACAAATATGTGCTCCTTGGAAGAGCTAAGCCACTATATGGCATCTTGCTTAATAAATCTAGCTTAGCAGCCCTTTCCTTCAAGCTGTTTGTTTGTTTGTTGGTTTGCTCACTTGATAACACAACTTCCTGATTGTTGCAAACATCTAGGGCTGACAATGAGAACACTGCACATTTTGCTAAGAGATTCAGATTCTCTGTTACTTTTGACTTTTAGTGCTCGGAACTATATTTTTCTGTTGATACTTATCTGACTATAAAATCCTAAAATGCTAAAATGTAAAACAAGATGTAGTATAGTCAAGTGATGAAGTTTTGCTGTTTGTTTTTCTTCCTTTTCTTGTTTTTTTTTTCTTTTTTCAATTGTCATTCAGAAAGAAAATTTGCATTCTGATCATAAAGTTAAAAGCAAGTGGCTAATTAATATAAAAGACTTATTAGACAGCACATATACTTAATCTTCCATAAAAAATAAACAGATATCATACTTAGGTTTTCCAAGACTGCTGCCCTTTTTCACAGCACCTGAAAAATACATTTTTTTTAGAAAATGGCTTCCAAATTGCCATGTATTTAACTGATGTTTATGAACCTATTTCAAAAAGAAGTAACCTTTAGTGCAGTCATAAGATATCCATCTCATGCATAAAAAATAGGTTCTATAGAAAACAATAAAAATAGTTTTCTTCTATACATTGGTGAACTTGCTGCTACCAGTAAATGTTTATTGTAGAATATGCCCAATGACCTTCATATAAATTTAAGCTTTAGTAAAAGATAAAGAAAAAACAAGCATCGTATCTTAAAATTGATTTTCAAGAAATAATAAAAGAGAAAGGTCTTAGGTAATCAAAGTTCATGGGTTTGATACAAAGGCTGACACAAATTTACATATATTCACATTCATACATTTCCCTATACACTCTGTTACACAGTCTCTGTGTTTCTCTGTTATATACAAAGAGCACAAGGAGGAAATTTCTGTTTTTTATCTTTAATCTTCTCTGAAACTGCCTTTTCTTGCAGCTCCACCAACTCCTGATAACTATCCATTCAACCCACATGTGCTTCCTTATGTAATTCTATTACCCTTCAAAATAATAGAACATAAAACATTTTTGTTTAAAATATTCCTTTTAAAGGTTTTTCTACCTTTTTTTTGTATGTTTGTTCGTTTCATTCTTCTGTTTCATCTAATTAGCTTAGTGTTTTCTCATTTCTGTTTTCATTCCCCTACTTGTTCAACATGACACCATGCAATGACTTCCTCCATGTCTTCTGGCAGTAAGGTTTGTCAAGCCTGGCAGTAACTCACTCAGGCCTATGTGGGACAGTGTGATGACGACACTGTCCTAGATGAGAGATGTGAATTTGAACCATTTGGGCCCTTTAAGCTAATGAACCTTGACTATGTTTTTTCTAACCTTTCCTCTTTCACATGGGAATAAACACGTCTCACACCATCACCGTGTAGAAAGAAGTTGCACAAAAGACACCTACTATCTGTGGTTCATGAACCCATACACGGAAGCTCTCCAGGATAGTGAAATCTGGATATATCTCTACCATTGACTCTACCAGTTCCCTGCA
This sequence comes from Nothura maculosa, assembly GCA_032353885.1. NCBI lineage: Eukaryota > Metazoa > Chordata > Aves > Tinamiformes > Tinamidae > Nothura > Nothura maculosa. Next base: position 884,561 of record JAUBOD010000103.1, on the reverse strand, counting down.
GTCTGTGGACAGGTTTGAGGTCTCCCTATAATAACTCTCTATTAGTTATTTAATAAAATACACTTTATTAAGTATCAGGCCTTGCAGGGAACTTTGAAATTTTTAATTGACTATTTTACCTCTAGATCATAGGATTTATCTCCCTCTCTGACTCATTACTTCCTGTTATTCCTCACATTAGTATCTCACTCAAATCAGATGACATTTTCTTCTAAAGTTACTTCTGAAAAGTACAAAAGATGTACCTAGATTGGTGCATCTTCATTTTCTCTATTTAAGTTTGATTTGCTCCACGGGACTTGACCAATACATGCACTATGGATTTTGCGTTTTATACCATATGTTTCTGAAAACAATGCATCTATTTTTGTTCATTTTAAAAAAATGTTTAAGCACTGTCTTTTAATCAAATGGTCATTATCAAGTAGAATGCACTTGAAGAGGAAGAATCCTTCACTTTTAGAAACTCGATGGAGTTTCAGAGTAATCTCATAAAGGTCTTTGTGAGGAGTAGACAGGGTAGTCCTCTCCTCTCCTAAACATTACAGAAGGTTGCAGGAGGTATTAGAAAAACTCCCAAGAAACACAAGATATGAGATAAAAAAAGTGACCTATATGTGAACTATAGTGAGATTCTAAAAATGCCAGAGAGAATATGTAACTTTATAACACATACAACTGGCAATAGTGATGGTAGTCTCAACAGGTAAAGCAAAGGCCAAACAGGTATAGGAATAAAATGATATGGAAACATTGCACTTAGATTCAATGTGGCAATAGTCTGGAAAATGTTCTTTTTAATTTGCATTATAAATACTTCTGTCCTTATTAGAGTGGCAAAGGCCTTAAATTGTGTTTTTTTAAGCTCCCTTAGATGCAAAATCTGGATACATCAGGCAGGTAGGCATCAGAGGCAACCTTTCCTGTAGTTCCTACATCTTAGTAAACAGCCAAGCCATGTCCCAACTATGCATTAAGACATGTCAGTGGTGTGCAATAATCCTTATTGTACATTCTTTTTTTCTTTTTTTTAATTTTTCTTGAAGTAGAGCTTTGAGTCTGTTGTAAGTCCAGATGGGAGATGACGTCTTCAGAACTCCATATTTAAATTGTTACAGTGAGAAAATAAGAAGGAACAGATATAACATGGCAGAAAGTAGTGTAGTCTACAGTACAATCAACAGTTGGGAGTAAAAGGTTCCACAGTTGATTGATAATCACATGACATGGACACACTTTGTCAAGAGTTTATTGTGGCATTTTAGCAATGCAGATTTCTCTTGAGAAGGTCTCCTAATTGCAGAAAGGTGGAAAATATCCAGATGCTTTTTGTCAAGTAAGGACCTGTTTCAAGGAGGACTTACTCTCATATCTATATCAATAATTCCACTGTAACATGATCAGTTGGAGAAGAGCTGTGTCCTAGTGCAAATTTGCCCTATTCAGTGAAGTGTATTACTCATCATTTTTCACCTAATATTTATCAGCTTTTAAAAAACAGAAGCTGCCAAAACACTGCAGATTCTTTTTTTTTTTTTTGCTTTCATATTTCCAGGGTTTTATAGTATCTATATATAAAAGTAGCAATCTCTCAGGACTGCAAAGAACATGGGAAGATATTTCTGCTCTGCCTAAATTATTTTGATTAATATATTTTTATCCTTAAAAGCAACCATGCTATTCCATACACCATTGTACAATAGTTAATGAAAACTTTTCACTCTTCAGCAGAAAACATTATAATATTGCATTAGCAGAATACTACTATTTTAGCAATGATGTACACTGTACTTGGGAAATGTTACTACAGTCTACCATGGGCTAAGTATTTCAGGCTATATATGTTAACTATCTAATCTACCTTCAAAACTGATACAAGAAAATGATTTACAGTAAAATATACTGCCCTGATGCACTCCAGAGTGCTATTTCAAAAGAGCTCTTCTCTGTTTTGATGCTGTGTTGTGCGGCTAGCACAACAGAGAAATATAAAAAAAGGTGAAAGAGAAAGATAAAAAAAGGTGAAAGAGAAAGATTAAAAAAGCAAGTAGTATAAATCACTTTTGAGTAAGCCTAATCTTTGAAAATAAAGTGCAATAAAGTTGCAAATGTAGAAGAATTTTATATCATCTTTAAAAAAAAAGATAAAAAAGAAGAAAGTTAGTGTATTTTAATTTATTTTAAAAGCTACTGTAAATAGTTTAGCAACATAAATATTTAAAAGAACCTTGCAGAGATGGTACAAGAAGCATCATAACTGAAATTTATCTTTCAAATAATCTTTATATCTGTCTTTTATAAAACGAGTCTCACCCATGAAGACATATATTCCTATTTATACAGACTCTCTTAACTGCCATACAACAGATAATCTGAAGGTTTTTTTAGTATCATTAATACATATACAAATAATTACACAATCTAGACATGAGTTTTGCAGTAAACACTAATGTAACTGATTATTTCATTCTTGACTTTTGTTGAAGAAAGAACAGTACTAATAATAATAACTATTGTAAACAACAATCTTGTAAGTAAGCTTTTTCCAGCGATTCTCATCAACCCATTATTTGGCCCATGTAAGTGCACAAAAACTAAAGTATGCTGTCTCAGAATAATGAAATGCTGGGAAGCCATCCAAATCTGGGAATATGGTTTTATAATCAATATATCAAAACTGGACAGCTAACCTATCTAATACTTGGCTAAGAAAAACACAAGATCAAGGAGTTTGAAGCTGAGATTTTATATTTAATAAATATGGAGCCTGATTCCTTACTAAAGTACCAGAGTTTGTACCCCTTTCAAAAACTCTCTTCCATTTAGAATTGTTTATTAATAGGCAACAGAGTCCAAATACTAAGTCTTTTATAAAGACAAATATTCATCTATGCATATATTAAGAGTACCACAGCAAAGTGTAGCATTGTCTTGTGTTTAAAATCTATCATAACAAAGCTGTAATATATTAAACAATGTCTTGTTACTTGCAAAATCTTTACAGTCTAGCACTATTTTTGCTTCAGTGGTTTACTAGTTTCCTCACTCAGAAATTTGAAGGTTATTTGAAAAGAAGTAGACAGACAATTTGTCTTTACAGGAGGAGTAGGGAAACAGTATAGAAAGGATGAACTGTAGAAGTAGCAGAGTTGAGTGTCTGAAATAATATTGAAAATTGCTTTCTAGTGCTGTTTATGTTCTCTGGCTTCAGGAAAACGCAGTGTGGGATGATGAGTGTCAGCTAATAAACATGACAACTCCAAGAGGGAGTCATGAAGTGACAGCAAAAACACCTGGTAAGTACAGCAGGACCCAGAAATCCCAGAACTTCAAAATCACAGATTTGTAATGGCTGTGGAAGGCAGCAAGATATTAAATGTGCAGCCATTCTTTCACAGGTCTGCAGCAGGTTACTTGCCATGGGAAATAACTTACAAGTCTTTTTTGTTGTTGTTGCTGGGCTTTGCACCTTTGTGATTTTGAGGCTTGTAGGACAGCAAGAACAGAATCACACATTTTCAATTTCATTACCATTTATGCAACCTTTGTCAATGAATTTTCTAAATAATATATACTTAGTCATAGATACATGGCACATCGGTTGTTGGTAACACATTTGAAGTTCCTGTTCTCTTAAGATCTATTCTTTAACTTTTAAGCTGTTTCTTGCAGACAGAATTCAACAAAGATCCTTACTGCATCAAATGAAAGAAAATACTCATTTCCTCAGCTCTTATTTTTTCTCACTGCACATCTCCCCAAATGCTGTCTAAAGATGGAAATGAGCCACATAATTTTTACTCTTATAAATTAGACATTTCTAGAAATTAGACAACAAAGTTCAAACTTTAGAACAAAGACTCCCAGTACTGTAATGAGTGAAAGTCATAAGTCTTATATACCCTAGAATTTTGGAATGGCAGGAAGAAGTATAATAAAAACACACAAGTAATCCATAAAACAATAAAACCTTCAATAAAGATAAAATCTGAAGACTTTATTTGGAAAAGTTTAATAGAACAGATAAGTACAAACAATCTGGATGAACTAGATACAAAACATCCATCACTTCTTGTCTTGGTGTTTAAATTAAATTCAAATCAATTTCTGATTCATCTGCCCATCACATTCTGTGCAGACATTTAGAACCTAAGGCTAGAAGTGATGAAACCATTAATTTGTAGAACAACTTGCCTTACTTTTAAGAAGACGTGCATATCAAAACAATAAAGAGGAATGGGGATAGTGTCAATCAGACAGGAGAAATGGATAAAAGGCCAAAAAATAGTGAATTTTAATATAAAAACAATATTAGAAGAACAGTGACTTCACTGTTCTTCTAATATTGTTTTTATATTAAAATTCATCTGCAAGAAATAAATGCTTTTAAAAATATTGAAATGATGGACAAGTGATGAGACATTGCATCAGCAGAAAAAAGGAAGATAATGTCTGTTATAAACTGATAAATTCTCCGAGCCAATTAATTTATCGGTATTGTTTGTTGTAAATAGCAAGCAAGCAGCGCTGGGCAGCCAGGGAGTCTTCACTCCACCAACGGCACACCCTGTAGTAGGAGAGGATGCTTCTTGTATACACTGGTGTCCAGAGGTCGCCTCTCAATTTCAGTTGTTATCTCTGGTATGTTGCAATTCTTCTGTGCATTCTCTCTCTTTGTTGGTAGGGGTCCCTGAGGCCTCCTGATGGTCTTTGACGAAGGCCGCTCTTCTTCCTCTGGACTCTGCGCATCCTTCAGCTTCCTGCGGTTATGGCCTTACGCTGATACTGTGTTCTTGTGGTATATTACACTCATAGCTTACGACACTTGTGATAAGCCTGTTCTTTTACAGTTTGTTTCACGAATTACAACCCGTTTATCATAATGTCTAAAGGAGAAGAGAAGGAAAGAAGCAAGAAAGAGAGAAAAGGGGATGGAAGGGCGAGGGAGAGGAAGAAGGAGAGGGAAAGAGGAAGAGGGAGAGGGAGATGGAGAGAGAAGCATAAAAAATCCTTTTTTTAGGCCAGGGCATTTATTGCTTGCTAATTCCAATTCAATTCTGCACACAACAAGGTAAGTCTAATGAAGTCATTTCATGTACTCTGAAACTATATGAGACACTCTGACCTCATTAGAGAGAAAAAAAAAAAGAATTAGATATCTGTACGGTAAATTACAAGGTTAAAGAAAGAAAACAGTGGCAGATACTACATAGCCTAACATGGACCAAATATTATTTTAGTAATATAATAAAAACTGCAGGTTTTATGACAAAATGGAAAATTAAATATGTCAGTTAAAATTTCAAAGAGACAGTAAGAGTCTGAAACTGACAATTTTTTTGGCAAATTTTTAAATATTCATCTAGACTCTAAAGAGAGTATGCATGAATATATGATCTTGAATCTTGTGTTATGAATCATCTTATGTTCTGTTAAGCAAGACAATGTTGGTGACTGACTATATATAAATATATCTATATAATGTTTCTTGCTCCTGACAGAGTAATAAAATACATGTATCAGTGAAAAAAAATAAGCTATTTTGTAAGATATAAGTAAAAACAAATGACAATCAAAAATTAAAATACATAAGGAAACCATGACTCTATATGTATATTTTGGGATATATTGAAGAATGAAATAACAAAGAAGACAATATGTCAACTTAGTATGCTAATGGTAAAGAATCCAAATGATGTCCTCATTGCTACTTTGTATCAACACTCCCTCTTCTCCCTTTACCTCTTCCAAACTTCAGCAAACACCCAAGTGCACAATTTTGAGAGAAACTGAGAGGAATTTCAAATATATTTTTGTAGGAAAGAACTTCAAGACAGAATAATAATAGACCAGACTCTCAATTTGCCAGCTATCAAGATTGTTTACAGCAGCTGAGGATCTGACTCAATATAAATTTTTGTTTCATTATGTTGGGCATTTTCTTGCAGCGTGAAGAAGTATGGCAAACATATGAGTAAGAAAAATATGTTATATTACAAGTGATCCAAGCTCCTGTTTTCTCCAGATAATTTTCAAGAATTAAGAAGAAAAAAGGAAAAGAAAGGAGTAGTTAGAAATAAGGAAATAATTTACAAACAAATGAACTGAAGCTGCCATTTTTATGCAACACTGCTGCAAGAAGTTTGACCTGGGTGCAAACTTCTGGATAATCTGAAATTAAACAGTAACTTTAAAAACACAAATAAACATGAAAGGATAGTTGACACCATAGTTACCAGACTCATTTATATTTGTCTTTTGAAATAATTTAAGGGACTGAAATTATTTTATAATAAGAGACGATTTAGGGAGTAGTTTCATAAGCGGCTAATCCTGCTAAAAATCACTAAAGACATTTTTGGAGTACTTTGTGCAGTTCTGGGCCCCCCAGTATAAGAAGGACGTGGAGCTTCTGGAGAGGGTCCAGTGGAGGGCAACGAAGATGA
>JAUBOD010000103.1:836670-847420 GCA_032353885.1 Nothura maculosa | reverse complement strand
CCTGCTGGAGATGCTCTTCTTAATGCAGCCCAGGATCCCATTGGCCTTCTTGGCCACCAGGGCACACTGCTGCCTCATGGTCATCTTGTCGTTCACCATGACACCGAGGTCCCTCTCTACGGAGCTACTCAACCCCTAATCTGTACTGGTGTCCAGGGTTATTCCTCCCCAAGTGCAGGACTCTGCACTTGCCCTAGTTGAACTTCATTAGATTTCTCACTGCCCAGTCGTCCAGTCTGTCCAGGTCCCTCTGGATGGCAGCACAGTCCTCAGGGCTATCAGCTACTTCTCCCAGTTTGGTATCGTCAGCAAACTTGCTGAGGGAGCACGCCATCCCTTCATCCAGATCGTTATTGAAGTAGTTGAACAGGACCGGACGGAGGATTGACCCCTGGGGGACATCGCTAAGTACAGGCCTCCAGCCGGACTCTGCACCACTGACTACCACTCTCTACATCTTACAATCAAGCCAATTCATAATCTACCTGCCCATCCACTCATCTATCCCACACCTTCGGAGCTTGCCCAGGAGGATGCTGTGAAAGACATTGTCAAAAGCCTTGCTGAATTCCAGACAGACCGCATCCACTGCTCTGCCCTCATCTATCCAGTTAGTCACTCCTTCATAGAAGGTGATCAGGTTCGTCAAGCAGGATTTCCTCTTGGTGAATCAATGCAGGCTACTCCTGAGCACCTTCATCTCCTCCATGTGTCTGGAGACAGTAGTCAGGATGAGCTGCTCCACTTTTCTGGAGATGGAAGTGAGGCTCACCAGCCTGTAGTTGCCCGGGTCCTCCTTGTCGCCTTTTTTGAAGACCGGAGTGACATTGGCTTTCTTCCAGTCCTCTGGCACCTTCCCCGTTCTCCAGGACCTTCCGAAGATGATGGCGAGCGGCTTGGTTATGACATCTGCTAGTTCCCACAACACTCTGGGGTGCATCCCATCAGGGCCCATGGATTTGTGGGTGTCGAGTTTCCCTAGATGCTCTCTGATCCACTCTTCCTCTACCCAGGGCAAGCCTTCCCTCTCTCCAGCTCTCTTCTTGTGTCCCTAGGGAAAATATTATCTAAGCTAATATTAGCTAAGCTAATTAAAATATAGTTAGGAGAAAACTAAGAAAATCAGTCATGTCATTTAATTTAAGAACATAAAAAGAAAAAATTGTATGGGCTATATACAAATTGAATGGTTACTGTAGTAAAATAAAAATTGTACCCAACTTTTCCAGACATTGTATTTCAATATTGTATATTTTCCTTGAAAGGTAGTAATCCTGACAGTAATATATTAGTTTATCTGGATTGATATTGCTATTATATCTCACTAGATGACACTATACAATATATTCTATCAAGCAGAGATAAAATTCAGTCATCTGACCAGACTTTTCTGATCACAGACTTGCTAAGGCTGGAAGGGACCCCTACAGATAATCTAGTTCAAACCCCTTCTCCAGCGAGGAAATCTAGAGAACATGGCACAGAGTGGCATCCAGGTGTGGAATGTGATTGTCTCATTTTTTCACATGCTTACAGCTCTGAGACAATTTTATTCGTTTTATCAATATTTTCTATTTATTGATTTTTATAACTTTCTAATACTCAATTATATACCTTAGTAGTTATAACCTCAGTATTTTAAGCTTATTTTTGTTTCTTCTAATCACAGCTTTCTGGATGATATCCTTGTTCCCATGTGTTTTACAGGGCAAGCATTAATTTTTTGCACTGACAAAATATGAAATAGTTCCCTTCTACCGTCTCTAAAACAGCATTTCCTGTTCACTCCATTCACTAGTTAAATTTCATATTCAGTGTTCAGTTTTTCAGTTATTAGAATTATATTTTTCCATCAAGTAGGAAGGATCCTCTGAAATGAAGAAAATAGGTTGGAGTCCATCTTACTTTACACAGAAGTATAAGTATGCTATAACAAGAAGTAAAAAAAGTACAAGAATAAAGCTTTTGCCACAACAAATTCAGTATTGGATTTTGTTGTCCCAACACTACCCTGAACTGGATTCATTTAGCACTTCTAAAAGGAACAGCGTTTCATTTACACCTGCAACAACAGCCTGTAATTAAACTATTCAGTGATCTCTATTATGTACCTTATACAAAGGTTCAGAAGAGTAATTAACACTTCACTACAGCAAAAACAGTTATTAAGTGAGGGTAAGGTGAACACATGAAAACAATTGTAAACTAATGGGTTTGTAAATTAATAGGCTTGTAATGTGCAGAGATCAGCAAAGATTAGCAGCTATATGAGAACTTACTGTAAAAATACTGCAACTTATTATGTTCCAAATTGCAAAAGGAAATGTTATATATTTTGTGTTAGACAAATATTTCTGATCTAAAAATCTGAACACCAAGATGAACACAGGTTTTAAATAATTTGCATTTGCTACCTCATTTAGTTATTTTTATTCTTGAGTAGAGAGGATCAATTTTGAATACTTATTATGCCTTTGAGCAGCCATGTGGGATTTATAATTGTTTTGCATCAACTTTCATCTCTAATTGTAAGCATAATAAAGGAATCAGAGTTCAGCTTTTGACTTTCTATTTATAATTTCTATTATAATGGTCAATTTTACATTATTTCTGAGCAGAAGCATACAGAAGCAGGGGTTTTTATGGAGTAGGGATGAATATTGTTTGACTTCAAGGATTTCATCTTTCACAAAAGAAAAGAAAAAAAATCATCTCTGTGGTGAGATAGAAAAGTACAGTTTTGGTGGTGTCCTTCATTAAATACATGTGACTATCTGTTGTGAAGGAGAGAAATTATCACTCCATTTCCTGTTAGAAGAAACAACCACTTAGAAAATAGTTTGTAAACTGGAAATTTATTTTTCCTTCAAATTTTGCTCCATCTCATTTGAATATTTCATAGAACTAGAGGCAGAAGAGACTTATTGGACATTTTGACTGGGATGTTTAGTTTCCTCAAGAAAGTGGATTTCCAATGTGCTAGAGTACAGCTAGTCTTGCTCTGGGAATCCACATGACAGACAAGTCTAGACAAAACAGAAGGATACAGTGGAGCCTGTGGATCTTTCGTTTTCCTCTCAGCTACCCACCTTTTTTTCCCACATCATCACTCACCTGCAGCCATCATATCCTTTATATATTATATTCTTTATAGAGGCATCAGAGTTTAGACAAATCAACTTCTGTTTGTGATGTTACTTTATGTCGTTGCCTCCTACGACATAAAGTCCTTTATTTGAGACTCATGCATTGATCCTTTATTTGAGACTCATGCAATTAACAAAATGCCAAGGCTGCAGTCATAGCCCTAAGCTCACCAACAGACTCTACAACTTCTCCTTTCTCCTTCCTTCTTTCTTTCTCCTTCTGTTCTAAGGTTTTGACTACCTATGTCAAAGGCAAGAGCCCATGTGCCACAGCTATTGCACATCTGACATGTGACATATGAACAGCTGTGTTCACACAGGCTGGAAGAACAGCTAAACCTGTCAGACTCCATTGCTCTAAGCTCTGCTTAAGCACTGGCCCACAGCTCTAGTCCTTGCCTGAGCTATGTTGTAGGTATGTGCATAGCCAGCCTTGCATCTTGTTGATCCCAACCTGCCAAGTTGAATTCTTAGCTTCACCTCAGACTGGACTCATGACTTGCATGATTGTTGGACTCTCAATGACTGTCACTGCCCGTGCTCTGTTCTTCTTGCTTACATAATATGGAACTTACTCTACCAACCTGAGTTTACTGCTCTGATAATCTTTTTATTATTATTATTTGATTTTATTGAAGGTCTTTGCTTCTTATCTCAGTTTGAGCCAAAGAAACAAGTTATTCTTCATGTATAGTGCTATTATCACTGGTAGACAAAAAATCACTCCAAATTACAAGTTAACTTTAAAAACAGCTCTGAATTTTCTTTTTGCCGTCTTCCAGCTTAAGTATTCAAGCTTTCCTAACTAATCATGGAAGATAAATAGGTCATGTTTCTTTTCCTTTTTTTTCATGAGAAACTTTTACACTTAAATAAAGATGCAGGAACTGGAACATAACAAAAATATAATTCATATTGTAAGACTCAGTGTTGTTCTTATGGATTGTCATCTGGACAAAAGCTGTTGGTAAAGTGAGTTAGGAAAATTCCTTTACTTCCTTCACTTGTCATTACATAAAGTTTACCTGATTCCTATCTCTTTATGCTTTATTGCTAACATCATGAAAGGAAACTTGAAAACATGAGAAAACTTCCAAAATTTTCTTTGAAGTATTTGTCTCTCTTATGCATTGGTATTCTGCTTGAGCAGTAGGTACAGCAAATGAACTCTTATGTCTCTATGGTTCAATCGGAAGCCAAAATTAGTTGAGTAGCCTGCATTCATTTAGAGCAGCTGATGATGTTGGTACAAGGGAAGCTATTTTTACTTTCAACCTCACACATGGCAGCAGCAGATCTGCTAGCCCATACAAATGTCTTGGAAAGGAATTTAAACTTAGCAGGTTTTATAACAAAAGTTGCCTTTAAAATGTCTTTTTCTAAGCTAGAGAAAATACACACAGAAATGAGAGATGCTAAATAGCTTTTATTGCATTTCTTTGAGTATACAATGTGTTAGTTTTGCCTCCCTAAAGCAGTATAAAAAGAAAACATAAAATGGTTTTAAAACCTAGACACATGCTGTAGATATAATTGCTAGACTTTGTGAATATTATTATTATCTGTTATGAACATGACATCCTGAACAATGTTTTCCCTTCTTCTTGGTGTTTTTACTACATAGGAGCATGTCTTACAAACATAAGTTTCTGTACTTTCCTAACTCTACTTTTTTTATGAGCAAATAAGTAGTTAAACTTTTCCTCAGTCAGGAAGAACTAGGAAAATTAATAGGGAAAATCTTCAAGAGCATCTTGTGGATACTTATTTTCTCATCTTAAAAAACACCGGATGAAAGTGATAGCAAATTTGATCCTTCATTCATTTTTACTAGAAGCAAGAAGGCAGCATTCTGAACCCTTATTCTGGGAGAAGACAGCTCAGATGTTAAAAGCAACTTAGAGGTCCACAGCAAGTCCACTCAGAGGACAGACTGATCCTAGATAGCAGAGGAGTTTCCATTTAGGATCAGCTGGTGCCCCTCCATTTTCTGAACTGCTTTTAGGGCCTGTTGTTGCATGAATACTCTTCCATTTTCACACATCTGCATTTAAATCACAGCTATATTTGCCCAGGTACTAGTTACTGGAATACCGGAAACTGAAGAAATAAAGCTAAATCCAAAGGACTCTAATTGAGATTCTCTGCTGAGAATGTCTGCAGAAAAAATAAATATGTGTGCAGAAAAATAAATAAATAAATAAATAAATAAAAAGGAAAAGAACTCTCAATAAATGCAATCTGAAAAGGAAACATGATATATTTATATTTGTTCCAGACTCATATATCTTCTGACTGGAAGTTTTTTCTTTGTCTTTTTCTTTTTTCCTTTTTTTTTTCTTTTTTTTTTTGGATGAGAAACAGAAGTCTCCTAGCTGGCTGCATATTTACCGCTTCCCATGGTGCAGAAAATATTAGAGTAAAAGCCTTTTTTTAAAAAAAAATATTTTAACCTTCTTGAGTTTTTCTTCTATTGGCTAGTGGAATCCCAGTGTTGCTTATAAAATAGTACCTTATGTGTTTGTGTTTCTTTACAGGAGAATTTTCTATTTTTTTCTGGTTGATTGCTTTCTACTTATTGACCAACTGCATTTGTTGGTTGGTTCGGTGTTGTTGGTTCGGTGTTGTTATTGTTGAAATTATCCTAAAAAGAATACAACTCTAGGGTAGGAGAACAATTATGAAAGGAAGAGATGTATTTCATATTATTATTATTAAAATTTTTGATTTTTTCCTTAAAACTAATGCTAAGATTCCTATTGACTGTCAGGGTGATTTATATATGAGTCAGAGAGTTTCTATACGACTTTTAAAAATGTAAGTTACGTGACCAATATCCCTAGATTTCTTTGATCCTAATTCAGGATCCTAAATCAGGAGCCTAATTCAGATTTATTTCAGTAAAAGTATACCTGCAGTCATGACATTTCTTTCCTATAGAATATTTTCCTTCTTCCTCCCTCCCAGTTCCTCCTGATAACCTAGCAGTTGAGTTTCTACTCAGAGTAACTCATGTAGCCCTTCCACAACATTTTGCCAGGAAACTGGTAGATCTATTGAATGTGAAGGAGTCTTGGAACTTCTATAAATCAAATCCCTTAGCTCCTCAGTATAGCATCACTAATTCCCTTAATTCATCAAAATCTGACTACTTAAAATTGAAAATTATTAGTTACAGACCTATTGTCATTTTAAGTAATTTAAATTGAGACAATTCATGATTCCATATTATTTTCTATTAAGTCCTTACGAAAAATACAGATCAGAATAAACTTAGCATCATTTTTTTTAATTGTTGATTGGTAATGGCTTAGTAAAGAAATCTGTCAGCTGTTACCAGTCTGAATAGCAGAGGCTATTCAGTGCTAATACCATTTTCAGTTGTGTTTGTTCCCCAGCTCTGTATCTCAGAAGTTAAATACTTCCGTAATGATAGCATCCCCAGTTCACCATCTGTTGAACAATGATTGGTCTTTATATAACACTACAAAATTAATATTGAGGTCTTCTATGCTGATTATAAAACTGTTTCTTGAGACATCAGTTATAATTTCATTAATGTATCTTTAGAAAGATGTGAGTGTAGGAAAACAGCCTAAAACCTTGAAAAACATTGTAAACAAATTAAGGAGTAAAATACAAATGTAAATTAGGACAGGCTGGTGAAAAGAATAGAAAGATACATCCCAAAATCTGGAAAACTGAGTAAGAGTAATGTTGCCTCCAACATTAATACTTTATCCAAAACTCCACTCACAGAGGAGAGGGAATCAAATTCTTATAAAAGCAAGTTGAAGACTCCAGATTAAATACATTAGAGAGCATAAAAAGAAGGCCATTTTCCTAAAAGAGACATGGAGGCATTTTAGGAAGACCATGAACTTTAAAGGTGAGTTGAATTTATATTTTCTTAACCTTAGTTTTCTTTGATAATGTTACAGTTAACATAATAATAATATCTTTGATTTTTAATCATAATCAAGCACATAGGAATCTCTGGGATATTTGGCAAATAGTGGTGACTGGATAAATAGCAGGTGGTAGCTACATACCTTTTGAGTGTGGTTATTTCCTAGAAGTAGGTTTCCAAAAAGTGATTAACATATAAAAGAAAAAAGAATATTTAATAAAAGCATTGTTTGAAATAGATTATAAAGAAGCATCCATATTTTCCAAAGTTTAATCTTAGAAAATCAGGAATTTTTGCTTTAAAAAATACATAAAACATGAACCTATACTTATTTGAAGAATCTACCTCGGTGTCAGACAGAGCATTCCTAACCTGCTGTGATAAAACTATTACCTCAAGTTTTGAAACCAGTCAGAAGAGAAATTATTTAGGGATTCGATAGTCTGACAGAGACATTTGGCTGGAAGATAGAAATTAGACCAATTTTATTGCACTAAACAATGCAACAGTGAAACCAAAAGTCTTAACAAGACACCTGAAGTGTCCTGTTGCTTGAAAGTTATTAAGGTTTAAAGCTTTTTGTTTTTTTTTTTAGAATGACCTTGAAAGTTTAGGTGGTAGAAAACTTTGAAAGCATATACTTCTAAGCCATCTTAGTTCAGACAACAAATCCATGAGATGATAAACCATTTATTTCTCCAGTTTTGAATAATATTTTATTTGTAATTGACTGTCTTTTTCATTCATATTTGTTAAAAGCAGGAGAACAATTTCTATTCATAACAGAGATGAAAACTCTCCTTAAATAATCAATGATTTTCATATTCATTCAATTCTGGATGATCTCTCATTTTGAATTAGTTATGATGGTAACATTGACAATGTGGTTAAACTAAATACATCATGTTCTACCTTTGAGTGAGATAGATTGTACTGCTGAATTTGAGATGTGTTGCTTTTTACCAGTTTTATCACATTTTCAATCACATTTTCCAACATACTTAAAACTATATATCTTGATTTATTTCTTTCAAAGAAAATTAAGAATGAAATGGTACTAAATATAAAAGGTAATTTCAATTAAAGCTGCAATTCTCTCACTTATTAAAAAAAATTCACTGTGTGAACTATGTGGAGGTATATGTAAAAATAAAAATAAAAAAACAGTAAAAACAAAAAGAAGAAATAATCTCTGAGGAGCAAGCTCATCCTGATTTTCTTAACATAAAAAAATGTTCACATGAGAAACTGAAGTATTTTCCCATTTTACAGACAGAGATAACTCATTTCATCTGAGCAGATGTATTGGAATGATGAGATTAGATACAGGTATAGAGGCAGATATAACCTGATGTAGATTTTTCTTCTTTATAGTCCGATTTTAAATCTTCCTCAGTCCACTGCTTAATGGTATAATTACACATTTATAACATTCCATTTACATTTTTGGGTTTTTTTTTTCCTATCATGAATGACAAATAAAATAAATGTTAGTATTCTGTTGTTACTGAATTCTCTAACTCTTTCCTTTCTAATGGTTGTAGTGACACTCAATGATTTCTAATTTATTAATTAACATCAGGCTTTTAGATAGCGTTGTTTTAAAAGGTTATTCTAAGTCAAATTTTTTTGTTTGTTTTCAAAATCAATCCTGCAGTCTTGGCCATTTTCATACAAATTTGACTTGTTGCGGAAGTATTTCTTTATGTATTTAATACATGCATATAGATAGATAAAATATATAAAGTAAACATAATATTTATAAAGTATGTACCTATAATTAATAATTGATATGTGTCAGCTCACGTGATACCTGTACATTATAAGTATGGTTTTTCATGATAACAAATCATTAAATACACTCTTCTCTTTTTTTTTTGAACTGCCTTTATCTACACTTTGCTGTCTCAGATAGCAGAAGATTCTGAATTAGATGTCCAGTTAGGGTCTCTTTTAACTTTTCACATTGCTATCTTAACAAAATGTATGTGCTAGAATAACAAAAAGAATTTTTTTCATGCTTTTCATAGTACCATGAGATCCTCACACATGTCAACAACTGTGAAATTCACAATTTTCAGAGATGGCTATTTTTTTGTACTGACAACCAGGCAGCAGACTTGATATCTGAGAAGTGTTACAGACATCTAAAATTAACATTTACTACTTCTGAAAATCTATGTCTTATTACAAACAGAGCCTAGCTTGCTCTCCTTTAAATTAAAACTTGTTCTTTAATCCTTTATTTTTTAAACTATGTAAGTATATGGTGAACTCTCTAGGTGAATCAAATGCTACTGCAAGGCTGAAAAATACAAATAATTTAATATAAGTGACCTTTCAAAGTAAGTCATTCATTTTTTAGATGAAGGACTATTAGCTATTTTGATATATTGGAGAGAGAATGTTATAATTTCTGACCTTTTATAATAAAATTGCATTTTTCTATTTATTGGGAAGCACAGAAATAAAAAAAATTGTAACATGCTTAGAGTCTAGCAAATCAACATCTGGTTTAAATTAAAAGCATAGATTTTTGATCTCAAAAACTTTTATTATTAAAATGTATCTAATCACTCTGTATCAGCAGTGTGTTCTAGCATATATATTCTCATTTTGCAGGGCATCTGAATTCTGTGTACATCATTTCACAAAGTAATTTTGTTTGTTTTCATTTCTCCAAAAGTATGGAAAAAGAGAAAAAGAGAAAACCTTTCCCTTACGTAACCTTTACATATGAGAGAAGAGAAAGCAGAAAAAGAAGATGGAGATAAAACTAAGGCTAGTTTGGTAATATCAGTTTGTTTACATGATTAGCTGATCATTTCATATGAGAATGAATGGCATGCGAAGACTAATCGGTTTGAGTGAATTTTCCAGGACACATTGCTCCTTTTCTTCTTGACATATTTTCCCCTTTGATTTGCAAATAATGATGATTCCAAGGAAGAACTAGCACTTTTTGTACATAAAGAATGGATATGAACAAACATTCCCATTATTCTGTATATGAAAATAGCACTTAACTAAATAATAGTGGAATGCAGTAAAAATTTGACGTACACATAAAGATTCAGCTGATTCTGGCATCAGCTGAAGGCTTAGGGCAAGCTTTTGATGTATTTTACTGAGTTCCAGCTGTTGTCGAAATGCAGGTTTTCAGGCAGCATTTCACTACCATTAATAAAGTCTCTTCTTTCCACTGACTGTTACAGATGCAAATGAAGAACAACATCTCTAAGAACAAATTAATCCTTAAGACCTTTCTCTAAAATGCCTCATGCCTCCCAGTGATGTCATATCACAAGATTGTTCTTCAAGTGGTTCCTTAGTGATTCTTTGTGATAGCTGATTGCATGGACACAACATGCAAAGTCAAAAGAAATAGTTAGCAAAATATGTTACTGAAAATAAAATAAAATATTAGAAAAGCACAGGATAGGAGGTAGGAAAGCAATAGAGTTTCTTTGAAAAAAGGACTTAATCAGAAACACATAATTTTCTTGCTCTGAATGGCAAACCTTGCTGCAATTTTATTCCTGTTGTGGAGAGAGAAGCAGGACTATTAGAATTTTTTTTCCTAAACCAATCTTGCACTGAATAAAAATATTCAGTTTCTATTTCACAGAATCACAGAATCACAGAATCTACAAGGTTGGAAGGGACCTCTAGAGATCATCTAGTCCAACCTTCC
>JAUBOD010000103.1:823289-836570 GCA_032353885.1 Nothura maculosa | reverse complement strand
ACCACTGGCCACAGGCCTCCAACTGGACTCGGCCCCATTTATGACCACCCTCTGAGCTCTGCCATCCAGCCAATTCTCTATTCCAGTGGATCCAATGAAATATAAAGCCACTGCAGAGCACTAACGTCAATATTTTCAACACTGCGGGTAATTTAAAGGTTTTTTTTTTTCCAATAAAACATTACGATCTCTGGGCAGACTAAGAGTAGGTTTTTGTTTCACTATGCCCATGGAAAGTTTAAAAAACTCTGTTTGGAAGGATGCTTCAGAAGCATTTCTGGTCCTGATACAGGCATTTGGAAATTAATTGACCATGCAATCAATTTCTCAGAGAGGTCAAAGCTGCTTTCTTCTGGAAGTCATTTCTCTCCAGCATCACACCATTCTGCATTCATATGGAAATAAAGAGGTAAGCATTTGACATCTCCTTAATCAGCTATTTTTCTGTGATACAAAAATTCTTACACATATTTTTATCTATAAACATATGCTGTCAAGACACTTGCTAATGATTTACTCTCAGAAAATAAGCATTCTATTAACTGCAAGATTACTGGTAAACAGTTGTCTCTGATTAGCTAATTAGTGCTATTGTAAGTAAGCCTTACATTCGTTGGCAGAAATATTTTTGATTTTGTATCTTATATTGTTTTTGCTTTGTTTTTTTTTTTTAATGCATCAACCAAAATGTGTCCTGGAGCTGTATCATTATTCATAAAATGTGGCAAGTTTGTCTTGGATTTATAGCCCTGGTAACTTGTAGTCAAATCCCCTCCCAGATCATACTATAGCTTCTCAGGGAGGTAAAAGCAAAATACAGGCCTTGAGGATCCTATTTTGAGCTTGTGGTTCTGTATCAGCTGGATCCCTACGTGAACTTCTTCCTAGGTTGGAAGATGGATGAGTGATAAGATCTTGAACTTCTCCAATTGCTCTCTCTTTTTTCTCTGAATTTCTAACAAATTAATTTTGTGTCAGAAAAATAAACTCACAATATAAGTAGCATTCATAACTATTTCCAAGTCATTTCATATTAATTTTAACTCTTAATTGTAAACAAGACATATATGAAATGGTGATTTATATACTTTTGATGTTAATTAGCTCACAAAAGACTAAATCAAACTTAAAATGTGCAAAGTTTAAAACTAACATTGCTAAGCATTAATTATGATTATTTCAATGATTTGAGAAGTTTGGGGTGAGGGAGTTGTTTGTTTGCTTGTATTTTATGTAACAAAACTCTTTGTGCGCCTCAATCCTCCTGATTTATAATAGTAGGATATTTGCGTTTGCATCAGTAGGAAGAGGACAGTAGCAAACTAGAAAATTATGATTTTAAAATGGCAGTTGTTTCTGACATTCAAATGTAGTTCAGAGTTCCTGTTGTGGAATATATACCAGCAGGAAAACTTTCCTCAGTGGTGAAATCTTTCTGGTTTCCACTGCAGGGGTAGGATACATTTCACTCACCTTAAGGCAACTACAGAATTGTCTTAATTAATAGAGATTAAAATTTATTTAATAGAGATTTAAAAAGCGTTTTAAATTATGGAAAAAATATTGGTTTTGCTACTACTCCATTGGAGTTGAGGTTTTCAAAAGGCCAGAGAGATTTCAGTTTTTTTGCTGTTTGGGCATTTTAATTTTTAAGTGATTTAAAGCTTTATTTACAGCTATCACAGGCATCTTCTCTGGGAGCATTTTTGGAATTGACTCATTATTGGGCATCCAGTACTGCTTAATATCATTTCCCCAAATTCTGATCTCCTGTGTACCTCAAAGCCTTCCAGCTCCTACTTACTTAATTAGACATGGCAGATAATGAAGAGAGAAAAGTCAGGCGAGGTTTCTCGGTGGTGTCACCTATATGTAACTCTCAGGCCTGTAATCTTTTGTGGACAGCAAACTAAGAAGTGTACAGGGTAAATACAATAAATGAACACAATCTGCTTGGGTGTAAGCTGAAAATGCTAAACAACTGACTGCTGTAGGCTACGTGGAGACCAATACTAGATAAGATTTAGAAAGGTGAAACCTATTTTTCTAAAGACAAAATACAGTATACATGACCAACATTTTCACGTTCATATCTTTTCCATAGATTTAGATAAAGAGCTCCACCACCTCTGACAACTAAGCTAAGCTATGCAAAGCCACTGCAAAGCCAACTCTTTGTCTCTGAAACATCATATAATCAAAGTTTTCCCAAAATACAGGTTAAAAATTTGTTTTAAAGAGAAAGGAGATGAAAAAAGAGGCTTTTCATACCTTTCTGGTTCCTATAACTTTTCATTTTAGTAGCAATGTGTATTGTATATAATGTATATAATTGTATATTATTGTATATAACGTAATATATAATCTTGTATGACAAATGTATCCGGGTTACGTTTCTAGTCACTGCTGGCTTATTCCTTCCTTCCTTCCTTCCTTCTTTCCTTCCTTCCTTCCTCCCTTCCTCCCTTCCTTCCTTCCTCCCTTCCTCCCTTCCTCCCTTCCTCCCTTCCTCCCTTCCTTCTTTCTTTCTTTCTTTCTATAAATTTTAATGATGAGATGCTGCATTAGCTGGTGGCCTGATTCCTTTCAATCTCAGATACAGCAGAGAAATAAAGTTTTCTTATATAAGTTTAATGCTTGAAACATTAATCTTAATTGAACACAATCTTAATTCAATTTAATGATATCAGATTCAGAATGATGTGAACATTCATGCACTAGAATACTGATGTTTCTTTCCCCTACCCCAGTATGTTCCCATTTTTACTCTTAAATTCAATATATTCTAGGTATATTGTTGTTAAGTTATGCTTAGGTATATATTTTAGATATGTTGTTTAATTAAGTTGTACAGTTTTCTAGTATTATAAAGGATTTTTTTTTAATATGTGAAGGATGAGAGGCACCAAAGTGACTCAATTTCTTCTGTGTTCAAGCTGACAAAATAATTTTTCATGAAGGAATGATTTCATGAAGAATTATCCTTACCAAAAGGAAATATTTATAATGATTTTTAATGTCACCTATGTGTAAAACTGTGTTCAGCTGATGACTATAATCTATTGTCACCCAAGTGAAGAAAATAAAGGCAAATGGCAATACACTAATTCTAATCTGTCTCAATTTCAGTGCACCCAATGCCAACTGCTCTCGCTCAGGCTTCCTAATATTAACTTCCTTCTGCTTCATTGCCATATGCCACCTAGTGACTTTCTGATGAATCACAGTTTAAGATGAATAAAGAATGACTGGAAATTACAGTGTAAGTTTTGAGTATTTAAGGATGGAAAACTGGACAAGGAAACAGGGAGTGCCACAGTACAAAGCATGCACTTCTTTATTTCACTATTGCAGACCTCTAAATACAAGCAAACAAAGCAATACCATGTATCTGAATGATCCAAATTGTGTCTTGCAGCACTTGTTTCCTGAAATTGAAATACTAAAGATAAAGGGTCATTGAGATGTTAAAATAAAATCAACAGTAAAAGACAATATGCTTGCTAAAAGATCAAGCAATGCATATGAACAATGTGTAAAAATAGCATAATTTCCTTCTTATCTAAACAGTTTTAACATTTTACTTAACATATCTTTGCATATTCTCAACTCTTTTAAAAAAATCATATATTTATTGAGTTCTATTTTTTCATATTTTGATCTTCTGATAAAATGCATAATATTAGCAAAATCCTCCTTTCTGAGTGTGTACCATGACCATAGCACCGAAATATTGTGATATTTTAATTTTTGAATATGGTATCAGATTTCTTAGCCAGATTAGCCAGAATATAGTTTTTGCCTCCTGAATCAGAGCTCTTTAAAGTATTGTTAAGTGCTCTACCAGTGAGAGGAGTCCTCAAAAACTTGCTAATTGATGTAGCCATAACAGCTCTAAAATGAAACTTTTGTGCTTGAGTAGGCACTTTTCAGAAAAAAAAAAAAAAAGGAGGATAATCTCTACGGATTCTTTCTGCTTAAGAAAGAAAACAAACAAAACAGAGCTATGATGTACTCATGATGCTTATCAAAATACTCTGTCTGGTTTCTCTCAAGTGTATTTTGATTGAACACTGTCTGAGAGGTTCTTCATTATACGGGCAGTCCAGGCATTAGAGATGCAGCATGACTTTATGTAATGCAGATCAGAAAGCATTTGATGACAATTTAATATTTGAAATGTAATGAATAATTCACTGTGCAGATCCCGAACATCATCCTCTAACTTGCCACATTAATAAAATTAAACTGTAAAGAAGTATCGTCTCCAAACAAAACAGGATACCAGACCAAATCAAAATGACATTTATCATACAAGACTGTTAAAAGATCTTGTAAATGAGTACTACAATGTATTCTCCTTTGCGGAAATGCTACTGTGTGACTGGTAGCATAATAATAATAATAATAATCTTTGATTATAGGTTTTTTTTTCCTGATAACTCTTGACCTGTTTTACCAGAAGAAACTTTCCATAATCAGCATTTGAAATAAAGCAGGGAATCTATTAAAGTTTTATCTATCTATTCACTTACTATTGTGCAATATTCAGGATATCTTACATCTTTCAGATTTTTGTCTTCCAGATTTAGAAATTTGAATCTGAAATATATTTTCTGGCTTTATAGAGTTTTTTAAGTTCATAATAATGTGACTTAACAGTTCTAATAGTACAGGGTATTCCCTTGTCCACAGCATAGTATTTGCAGAACTTTGCTGCTGCTGTCTCTGTATCTATAGTCTCAGCACCTGGGAAGATCAAATGCAACTGCATTTGAGAATTCAATCGCTTGTTCTGTTTGTACTGGATCAGATCTAACAAAATGTCTTTCTTGATAGTAAGATCTTGATCTGGCTTGCCTTCCTATTAAGTCTGAAGCTGACAGACTTTATTCAGATAATTAATTCTGAGATTAACTGAAAATTTCTTAAATTAGACATTTTGTCTTGAAAGTGAGCATTTTTGCAATGCTAGTATTATATGAAACAAACCTGATACTAACTGGCCTGGTGCTACAGATGTGGGCTAGTGTTTTATCAGTGTTTGACAAATGGCAAATCGGGGGAAAGGGAATTCGGAGTAGGTTATGGACTGATAGCAAACATTCAAATATTTTTTTTTTAATTCAGAGGCTATTATTCTACAATTTTTTTGATTCTGCTTCAGCCTGTCATGTGTATCAGCCTTGATATATGGGAGTGATTCGTCCTGCCTAATGCTGTGCACTAGAGCTGACCTCAGTCTCTCTTGAGAGTTCCCAGGCTCTGCTGAATTTATTGGTATAACCTATGGCTCATAACTAAAATGCTGAAATGCTTGTTTACTTCAAATTTAATATATATGTATCATCTCAGATAAGTGATATCTAAGAGGATGATGAGGGCAGCAAACACTGTGAGCTGATTGGGGGAATGTACCTTTGAAATACTAGATATTCATTTGGTGAGGTTTGTTTGTTTTTTCTTAAATATTGTTTGAGCTGGGAAGAAGGGAGCACACAGTGTTCTTCTAATCTTCTATCAGCTGTCTGTTGTAGTTTCTCCACAAGGACAACAACAGTCAAAATTTGATGAAAACTGATTCTGGGTAGACCAGCTTCCTCCAGGTTCTGCCACAGGAATGTGGCAGTTTGGAGAAAATCCCTCAGAGTCCAAGAAATTAACCAAGATTCTAATACTCCTCCAGAAACCTGAGAGAGAAAGGGAAAGAGTAAGGGGAAGAAGGAAAAGACACTTTCAGGTTTGATGACCAGCTAAATGTTCAACTTAAATGCTTCTATGTAAATGGACACAGCATGGGGAACAAAAAGCGGGAATTGGCGTTGTATATGTGACTGCAGGGCCATGATCTCATTGCAATTACTGAGACATGGTGGGACAGCTCTCATGACTGGAAAGTAGCCATGGAGGGCTTAAGGCTTTTCAGGAAGGACAGGCCAGGAAGGCAAGGAAGTGGAGTTGCCCTTCACATGAGAGGGCAAGAGAAAGGTATGGCGCTCAGCATAGGGGAGGACAAAGCACGCGTCAAGAGCCTGTGGGTAAGGATTAAAGGCCAGGCCAAGAGGGGCGACTCTGTTGTGGGAGTTTATTACAGGCCTCCTGTCCAGGGTGAGGAAGTGGATGACACTTCTACAGTCAGCTGCAAGAAACCTCACAATCACAGGCCCTGGTCTTCCTGAGGGACTTCAACCAAACTCATGTCTGCTGGGATAATCACATAGCCAGGAAGAGACAGTCCAGGATGTTCCTGCAGAACATTGCAGGTAACTTCTTGATGCAGGTGGTAGATGAGCCAACAAGGCGAGAGGCTCTGCTAGACCTGAACTAACAAACTGATATGGTCTAGTTGGGTTGGCAGCAATCTGTTAGAATTTACAATACTGCAAAGAGGAAGCTGGGCAAGGAGTAGGATTGCAACCCTGAACTTCAAGAGAGCCGACTTGGACCTCTTCAGGGAACTCCATAGAAGAATCCCCTGGGCCAGATGGAAAGTGGGTCCAGGAGAGCTGGCTAATATTCAATCACCATTTTCTCTAAGCCCAGGGACAGTGCATTCCTACAAGAAAGAAGCAGATAAATGCGAGCAGGAGATCTGCATGGATGGGCAAGATGCTATTGGGTAAACTTAATGAGAAAAAGAGCACATACTTAATGTGTAAGAAGTGCCAGACCACATGGGAAGAATATAGGAACATTGTTAGAGATACAATGAGGAAGGCCAAGGCCTATTTGGAATTAGAGTTAGCAGGAGATGTCTGGGACAATACGAAGGACTTCTATAAATACGTCAGCAGCAAGGAAAATGTTAGTCTGCTGCTGAATGGGGAGGGTGCCTTGGTGATGCCTTCAATACCAAGATGCAGAGAAGGCAGAGTTACTAAATGCCTTTGCTTCTGTCTTTACTGCTAAGGCTGGTCCCCATGAACTACAAAGCCTGGATATGAGAGAGAGAATTGGAAGGGAGGAAGACTTTCCCCTGGTCAAGGAGGATTGAGTTAAGGATTATTTAGGCAAACTGGACAAACTGGACACGTATAAATCTATGAGTCCAGATGGGATGCACCTAAGAGTGCTGAGGGAACTGGTAGAGATTATTGCTCAGCTGGTCTCCATCATTTTCAAGAAGCCATGGAGAGCAGGGGAGGTTCCAGAGGACTAGAAGAAACCAATGTTACTCTAGTCCTCAAAAAGGGGAAGAAGGAGAACCTAAAAAAGGAAGGTGATGGAACAGCTCATCCTAGAGATCATCTCTAGGCATGTGAAGGAAGGTTATCGGGAGTAGTCAGCATGGATTCACAAAGTGCAAGTTATGAACCTGATAACCTTCTATGATGGGGTGACTGTCTGGATGGACAATCAGAGAGCTATGGATGTTGTCTACCTTGACTTCAGCAAGGCTTTTGACACCATCTCCCACAACATCCTCATGAGGAAGCTCAGGAAGCATGGATTAGATGAGCAGACAGTGAGGTGGACTGAGACCTGGCTGGATGGCAGAGCTCAGATGGTGGTTTTAAATGGGACCTAGTCTAAATTGCAGGCCTATGCACAGTGGTGTATGTCAGGGGTTAGTACTGGGCCTGGTACTGTTCAACTGACTTGGAGGAGGGCACAGAGTGCACCCTGAGCAAGTTTGCAGATGACTCCAAACTGGGTGGAGTGGCAAACAGTTCAAAGGGCCGTGCTGCCATTCAGAGGGAACTTCTAGAGAGGGCCCAGCGTAGAGCAATAAACACTATTAAGGAACTGGAGCACCCATCTTATGAGGGAAGACTAAGTGAGCTGGGCCTGTTTAGCCTAGAGAAGAGAAGCCTGAGAGGAGATCTGATTAATATGTGCAAGTGCGAGAGGGAAGAATATAGGGAGGATGGGGTCAAACTCTTCTCAGTGATGGCCAGTTACAGGACAAGGTATGATAGGTATAAGATGAAACATAGGCAGTTTCATCTCGATATGAGGAAGAACTTCCCTGTGAGGGTACCAGAGCCCTGGAACAGGCTGCCCAGGGATGTTGAAGGGAGGGTAACATAGAATGATTCACTCTACTACCACTCACCTGCTATATATATCTTTAAATGAGATGTTAGCAGGCTTTATTCAATTAACTTTATCCAACCTGGCTTTTATTAATATTTAATGTTATATCATGTTCTATATACACATTAATAATCTACTACTAAACAAAATCAATAGTATAAATCAGCTAGAAACTTTAAATGAATCCTACATAACTCAGTCATGAGGTTTTCTTAAAATAGTAATAGTTTAACGCTGTTTAAGTGTATAGGAAATTGAACAATAAAAAACAAGTGGAGAACTAATTTATTAAAAGCATATTTGCAACCTAAGATGCTTACACTATTAGAATATAGTGGATTTCCAAGAGCAGTGGAGGGCTCATGCAAATGAACACGTCATGATGGTGTAAAAACATCACAGACCACAGATTAGTGGTAACTGCATTTATGCAGGTTTTTAGCCTTGTGGTAAGGTAGTTTAAGTTAGCTGAGCCTTCTTTCACTAGCCTGGTGCCCTCTGGGAGCTTTCTGGTGTATTTAAAGCTCTCAGACGAACACCTAACTTTCAAACTAATACGTAACACTGCAACAACCCAGAAGGACTGATGTGAAAGCCTGTCCACATATGAAAATTTGAGAGTCATTTTAACTTACACTGATAGAAGGAAGACATTGCCAAATCATAGGATTTTCTTTGTATTTGAAGGACATAAGCAACCTCCAAATGGGGAAAAAAAAAAACAGATAAGTAGACTATTAAGAGTTATTCCTTGTTAAATTTATCCCACTTTCAGAAACAAATTGTGTATTTTTGGAATCTCCACTACTTCTGCATAATTTATGGAGGAATTAGAAATTTTTTTTTCTGATTCCCATTGAAGTTTTTCAGTTACAGTTCTGCTCTTCTGTACTTAAACATGTGACTAACTTTGGAGGGCTTGAAGACAGAAATGTGTTTAAATAGCAGAAATATCCTGCTCTGAAGGATACAGTTGGTGTGAAAGTGTGTTTTATTTTACAGATATGAGTGGGAGCTGTGGAGGGAGGAGTACTATTCTCACCTGATTATAGACATCTGAAGTTTCTTGTGATCATTATTTTTTGTTGATGATAAAAAGAAATAGTTTGAAAGAAAATTTTATATCACCCTAAAATACATATCTAAGACCAGATTAATGTGAAAGTGCCTGTTTATCATCGCCAGAAAGAATGTAGTCCAGCCTAGTTCAGACTTAGTTACCTGACTTTCACACATCTAAACTACATGAGAGATTTCCACCTGCACAGACAAATGATGCCATTAGAAGCATGAAGCCTTACTGAATTGATTAATTTGGTGCCGTTGAACGGAATATGTGACGAAATAGAGATCACTCTATTTTGTTATAAGCACACTCATGTGCTCCTAGTAACCTCCCTGCCTAACTGGTTTTATAACATATTTAGACAAGTTGCCTAGCTCTTTTTATTTATTTATTTATTTCCATAGCTTTCCTTTCTTGCCCAGTGAATATCGTAATGTAGTCTTTCTTTTTGCTACCAGATTATTATATCTAAAACAATTTTCTTTATATACCACCACCCTCATTGCAACTCCCTACTTAAAATACAATCTTAGTGTGATATCTGTCAATTACCCAGTGAAATTTGGAGGATTTTTTCATTATAGCTAAAATATTAAAAATATATATTAGCAATAAGTTACTATTTTAAATAATAATATTTCCTCTGTATAATACTTCTGTTGCTGTTCCTTTAAATAAAATGAACATCAACCAAATGAAAATATTTATGTTCACAAAAATATGTCATATATGACTAAGAAAGGAAAAAATGCACAGGCCTTGGAAGAATAACAGCAACAAGAGATATCATTATCAGAAATAAAATTAAATATAGACAGGAACATCAAATAAGAATGTTGTATTATAAATAGCCATATCCCTAACTGAAACAATAAATCAGACTTTCCTTATCTTTAATCTCTCTCTTGAGCACTGTAGATGTAGCTTCAGCTGCCTAACTACAGCCCTGACTGGCATTTGGTCCCTGGGACAGTCCACTTAGCCTTGAAGCAATGCATTCACTCTCACATTAATCCATGCCCTGGACCAGACTTAGGCTTCATTTCTACTCTAAGCCATAGAGTAGAAGTCCCAGGCTGCTTTTAAATGACTTCCCAGGTTCACCTCAAGGAAAATTTTGAGAATATGCATTCTGCATGATGCTCTGGTGCTTGTCATGCAGTCAGCGTAGTGCTCCTTGGCACCAGCCCATTACGGCTTCAGTCTTGCCTCCCAGGTTCGCTCCAGCCTGCATTTCATCTCTCACCTCCTACTTCAGCCCAAGTCTCTTTGCCAGTTCCATGAGCCTTGAAGGTCACTTGGCCAATAAAAAATCAGAAGTGAATATTTTAAGATAAGGAAAAATCATGAAGTTTAAATGGACTTTTAAAATGTGGCAGAAGAAAGCAATACTAAACATGACTGACAAACTTTTGCAAGACAAGTAGATACTTTATGTTGTTTATAGCTAATAAATAAATGACTGATCTGAAGTCTTGCAGATTTTTTATGTGTAACATCTCTAAGCTATGGCCTTTCCTACCCACTCGCACAAGAAAACAAGCAAGCAAGTGCTTTCAATTTTTATCTCTCGCTTAGATTAATGATTTTTTTGTCTTGAAACTGCAAAATTGCCCTGAAAATATCAATTGAAAAATTTCTTGCAAACTTCACTGACCTCTCGTTCCATCTTAGCTCAGCTATGAGCTATTTGTCTTTAAAAATGCTAGGCATATTCTTGACAATATAGCATGCTTCCTCATCAATATATTTTTGTGACCTAATGGAAAATTCTGAAGAGGTTTCTGTTTATTTTTTAGCTTTGTCTAGCTTTCAGACTGATTACATAATTCCTTGTTACAACAATTAACTACTATTGAAAACATCCAAAATCTGAAACCAGTTTATAAAAAAATGAATAACAGAAAGTTGAATGGGAGGAGAAGAATTTAGAAAACAATGGAAAACAATAAATAAAAACAGCAAAATCCAAAGATTTCAAATTACATAGTGAACTATCTATTGTAAAAATGAACAACACTGGCATGCCTTATTTGTATGAAAACAATACAGGCTGCAGAACTCTTTGTACTAATCGCACCACAGTTTTAACAGCAACATGCCTATAAATAATCTCACT
This sequence comes from Nothura maculosa, assembly GCA_032353885.1. Classification (NCBI taxonomy): domain Eukaryota; kingdom Metazoa; phylum Chordata; class Aves; order Tinamiformes; family Tinamidae; genus Nothura; species Nothura maculosa. The sequence goes on along the minus strand of JAUBOD010000103.1, from coordinate 825,348 downwards.
GAAAGTACACCAAAATAAATTAAAATAGGTACGTATAATTCTGATTTGTAAAGTTTCTAACCAACGAGCAACTATAAAATCATGGACTCGAAATAATGACAAACAATAAATTAAGAATGAAGAATGTTAAAACTTTAAAGACAAGAAATCAAGATGAAAAAAGGATCAGAGATGTTTAGGCTTGTTAGATTTTAGTTTAAATTGATTTATGTAACAGCCGTAATTTCAAAACAATAATTTCACTCAGTAAAAACAAAATAGCAAGCAAAACATGACTATCCAGGGGCAAAAAGTATTTACATTTCTCTGTATCTTCTATTTAGTGTCCTGGCTAATCTGCAACATTATAGTGATAAATGAGTCAATAAAGAGTGATATAAAATCATAGGTGAATGGAATATGGTTGAGCAGTATTAGTTTCTGAGAAGTGTTGCAAGCATTTGAAGTGTGACATGTGGTAAGAATTAAAAAAAAAGGTAAAAAATAAGTGGTGATATTCAGAATGTAAAAATCTTGTGAAAGCTAGAATATTAAAAAACAATTAACAAGGGTTAAAGAGATACACAGCAGCAGTTAAAATGTCTTGTCGTCCCATGTACTGCTAATGAGAAGCAAAGCAAATCATGACATATGCATACTTAAATTTATATATGAAGAAATAAATCTTGCACCAGAATATGCATTTAATTTAGTATGTGCTATGAACTGTAGATTGTATTTAATTCCACTCCAACATCAAGTCAGCCATTTGCTTTTCTGAATAAAAATGTATGTGTATTGTGCATTTGCTCAAGGCAACAAGCACAAAGAAGCATCTTCATTATTATTTACAAACATTTATTCAGTGATGTTTTCTGTAGTTGTTGCAAAAGCAAAACTGTTGGAAAGACTGCCAGCAATTAAGGTATTTCACCATTAGCATTTCTGATATAAAAAGATGAAAGAGTAAAACTTTTAGAGCCAAAGCTGTTCTTACAATAGAATGCCCCAATTTTGGAACACCATCCAAAAGTGTACTGCAAGAATTAGTCCAGGAAACTAAGTATCTGTGAATAACACTTTAACTGCATATATGCGGACACTTGATAAATATAAAATTAAAATGAATCTTTACTTGTTGCATATTCTGTAAAACAGATGATTTTGTTTTGAAAGATTGAAGATTACGCCAGTCAAAATGACTAGTCATCTGACAGCTATGTTCCTATCCTTTGCAAAAAGAGAGATTTATTTTGATGCTAGTGTCAAGAATGGTGCTACTAGAAATGATTTGGATAATTGCCCAAAGCAGTTCCAAAAAAATTTCTGGTTGAAGTCAGTGCAAGAAAGCATGGCAGAAGTAGAAAAGTGTTGTCTGTTTTGCAGTTCTGTTCCACTAGTGCAAAGTGTAGCATTGTTATTTGAGACAGCAGACATGAAGAATCTTTTAGTCAAACATATTCCCACTGCTGCAAGTGAGTTTAATCCTTTCATGGAAAAAGAGTACAAAGAAATAAAGACAGAGATTCACAGTTATCTGACAAGTGAACAGCAGTGAGCTCCTGAACTTGGGACTCTGGCATTGTATGAGCTGTCTTTGCCTTCAACATCCGTGACTAGTGAATGCTCATTCAGTTCATTTCAGAAAAGTCAGGACGAAAGACTAATTCACTTCTCTTACAAGTACTTTTGACAGCTGAATAGGGTTTACTCTAACAAAGACATTGAAATCAACTCAGAAAATTGAAAAAGAATAGTTTTGACTGTCATATAGACAGTTACTCTCTAATGGCTCCAATTTCAATTTGCAAACATCCTTATTGCAACATTTAGGTTCTTTGCCATTTTATTTTGAAGATTAATCAACAAATGCATGTTTCATGTTTTTGTTTTTTTTTCATATGACTGTAGGTACAAATCAGGCAAAAGCAGACATACATACTGTAAATGCTACATAACAAAGGGTAAGCATCTACAGACTGGAGCATCTCTCCTACGAGGAAAGACTGCGTGAGCTGGGCCTGTTCAGCTTAGAGAAGAGGAGACTAAGAGGGGACCTTATTAACATGTACAAATACAT